>CAJNDT010000391.1:659983-900830 GCA_905221615.1 Symbiodinium sp. CCMP2592
AAGAACGAGCCAATGGGAAGTTGTGTGGATCACCCCTGAAAGCCAGTTCACATCTTCGGCGATACCTGCGATCAAGCTGCACCGAAACAAGTGCGTTGTCACCCTATGTCACACATGCCTGCTACCACACATGCTGCAGCCCGGATGCTCTGACGCCTGTGCCGTTTGAAGCTCACCCCCAAGTTCGCGGCTCAGTTTAAATTGTGCCAGAGTTGGCATTCCCTCTGCCGCCGTCACCCTGCTGGCATCTGCATCCTGCGGCGCTTCACCATCTTCTCCAAGCACGAAGCGCAAGGCCGCCTGGTGATGAGGCCACTGCGCATGCTCCATGAGATCGCGAATTTGCAAGGTCGCCTTGCAGCCTGGCCTCAGATGATTCGGGTTTCCGCAGACAGCTCTGCGCTGTGCTCTGATGCCAATGCCCATTCACAAGTAACAAGCATGCGCAGTGCTCTACTCCTCTCACGAAGACACGAACCAGATAACAAACAAAATCCATTTCGCTAATTCTGATGGGGACAAACGATGTAAGCTTCGCAGTATGCTTTCCAAATTAGGTGTGGCAATGACCCTGCTTTTCATGCTACGCTTGCAGCCATGTCGCTTCACTTCACCCTTCGTGCCAGCCACATACGGGCTCAAAGGGCATTTACCATATTGCCGGCACAACGAGCAATACAAGCCGAAGTCCTGGGACTCACTGCTAAGCTGAAGCCAGGAAGTCTTGGAACCATCCCGCAGAACGTAGCTGCAGCGCTCTTGCCAATTCACCCTGTTCTTTATCCACCGGCAGCGGTTACAGCTCTTCAAAGCCTGACTGACCTCAGTTGCTGAAAATACGGGCTGGGTCTTTCTCACTCTTGCTGGATTCTCTAATCTCGCGACTGTCCTAAGCCTATATTAGCAAGCAAGGTTCACTGCCGAACTTGTCCAAGCAAGCTTTCACGTGCTTCTGGTCACCCTCTCGGGGCACGCCGGACCCCCGTGTCAACTTCAGATAGGCGCCGGCTGCCACCTTGCCCACTTGCCTTTTCTTCTTGCACCCCGGCTGCACGTGCTCCGCAACGTCCTGTGGCTCATCACCTGACACCTCAAGCCAACGGCTCTCTGAAACGGATCTGTGCGACAGTACATTCTGCCACACTGACAAAAGCTGACAGAGGCAGGATTAATATTACGTCAAGCTTCCACTGACTCTGCTTTGCGCTTGACTGAACCCCTGTCTGAGCTGCTGCTGCTGCTCGCCCCACTGCCAGCCCCTTCTGACTGAGCGCAGGCAGCAGCAATCATGACCCTAAAAAACTAATGTCTGCACAGCTTCGACTGTTGAAGTGTTGCTCCCAAATAACGATATGACGCCTTCTCTGCATGAAGCATAGACCCTTGGCCTCAGCCTCTGAGCTATGCTGCCTCCACACATGAACACGTCCATGAGCTGAGCCGGCAAACTGCCAGAACATCTGTTGCGCTCAGGCATGACCCTCGACCGACTGACAGTGTGGGATTCAGCAAGCCCGGCTGCACTCACATGCACCAACATTGTCTTTAAATCTCAGAGTCTGGAAACACAGCTACAATCCTCCGATCGGATATCCACCCCGCTCTATGTAATAATAGTCGGCCCTGACAAAACCGACAAACTAGCAACACACACTGCATCTGCTGGACGTCAATCAATCAGAACACAATAAGAATTTTCAAAATTCCGATTCGTCAATGCCTAGTCCATAAGACCGACACTGTATTAATACTATTCACTTCCCATCGAGATACACTTCTCAACACACGCCGGGCTTGCGATGCACCTGCGCACCGTTCCAATACCGCCAAGACCTGGGCAGCAGCAACTAAGCATGACAAGCTTCACCAAGCCGGCGTTTCACTGACTAGATTCTTTATAGCTCTCAACGCTCACTCAGCCTGTATGATATGATTACCTGGCTTCGAATAAAAACATCCCGGCACCCCTGAACCCTTGATCTTGGGGCCCCAAGCCAACGAGCTGCCGGCTGTCGCTGCAATGTGCTCCCCACCACACACACCTGAGAGAGTTCACGCGCAAAGGCAAAGCACATACAACAGCTGGATGTCTGCAGAAGTCCGCACAGTGATTTGACATTTCTCGCAGCTAGACCGCCACAAGCCGCAACGGCAACTGCAAAGTTGCTAAAGATTGCTAAAGTAACAGCGTCTCACCTCTGACCATCGACTCTTGGCTATCACCTGTGCTTGCCGGGCCATTGGCACAATCATTCCTCTGACTCTCCATTGAGATAACACTGAGACTGTCACTTTTGTTTGGAAATTCCAACTCAGTCGCGCCAACGGCTGTCAGAGCACTGCTTGCGCAGAGTCGCAAGGACGTTCTTAAATGCCCGGGCATTTGTGCCCTGCCGCTGCACAGCCTAAGTTAAGCTAATGATACTAGACTCTGACTAGAGGAACAATGCTAACAATGCTGTGCAAAGACACGGCTGCGATATGACCCACTGGACCCACTCAGAATTGATGGAACGGCTACACTGCGGCGGGGCTCGACTGGCACTGATATCACAGTTGCGAGTGTCAAAACTGTCCAAAGCCAAGCAAAAAATCACCCTAGAAGCCCAGCAGATCTTCATCATCCGCCCCGTTTGCCGGCTCTGCGCCAGCTTCGCTTGCCTCCGGCTCCTCAGTCTGACCCTGGGCGCTCTGCGTCTCATCAGCCTCGTCACCATCGACCGCGCTGCCCTGGCCAGCAGCATTGAAGAGACGACTTCCGGACGTTTTCGTCAGCTTGAAGACTTCCTCCTGGATCACCTCACAACAGAAAGAACACAGCAGAGCATCACCATGCGAACTTATTAGAAGACTAAGTAAAATTAGAAGCCCCAGCCTTCTGCAAGATAGCCATGTGGTCTGTGCTCTTGACCACATTCACCATGAAAACCCGGAGCTCGACCGCCGCCAACGCCAAATTGACGTCGTTCGGCGACAACTGGATCACCCTAGCAGCTCCCGTCTGGTGGAGTAGCTCTTTAAAGAGAACCACCTGGCGTGCAAAGAACGCCAGGGGCACGTCACCGTCGTCCTTGATGTCGACGGCGGCGTCAGCCGCCTCACTGCATCTGGTCATGCACTTCTGCTTCTCTTCACCCTTGCAAGAGATGAGGGTGGAGGGATCCGGCAGCGGAACCGGCCACCAAGCTGAGGAAGAATCACCAATCCTAGGATGCGCTGGCAGTTCAGGGTGGCTTCGAGACACACTTGTCAATGTAACTTCCAAGTCTGAGAAGTGCAAACCAGTGGCCCAGGCGCGTGCAAGAACTTGTACTCCTTGGCGTGGAACTCCGCAGCCGCCGGTGCCCAAATGTAGGCCGTCTCCTTGCCGTTGAATTTGGACATGTCACCAATGATCTTCGCCGACGTTCTGCGTCTTTTCGCACCCTCCCTGGTATCAAGGACGCATAGAACACTTTCTGTGTCAGTGCGAATACTCAAACACAATGCCAGGACACCCTCAGCTACAAGTCACAGTCCTTGCACTGCTCTAAGCTTTTGCACCAGGGGGTATCGGGCCACTCCTTCAACTAATGCCCCAAGTTCTGATAACACATCGCAGAGACACCGAGTACAGTCGTCTGCCCTGAAGGCTAAAGCCACTAAAATGCTACTGAATTAACCACCTCCACCGCACTGTCTTCGTAGAATATAGTCGTAACAAATCTAAACTTTGAGTCCTGCTGCAGAAACACTGATACCCCAAGCTATAAACCACATGTCAACAACAGGAGGACCATAATGAGTCTGAGTATGCATGAGTATATCACCCTTGCCAATCCCCATCTGCCACAAGCGCCTCTTCAAAGCGTAGACTGACCGTTTCTGCAATCCGTCACCGGTGGGCATGAAGTCAATGGAGTGCAGCACGGTCTCATTGGCGCTGCCACTCACACACTTCTTGATGTCGGATGCCAAATGCGCCTGACCGCAGTCGAACGTCACCAAGCAGGCCTGACGAAGCCACACGCAATGATGAGCTACTTGTCTGTTGTCATGCACAAGACTTTGACTGATTGCAACATGTTTAAACAGAAAGACAAGCCCCGCCTGTCCGGCAAAGCTCCCTTCACCGAATGCAAAGCTGTCGCATAGTTTTCGCACATATGCAAAGCGGTTCTTCTGGTGCTTTGGCACCCTTGTAAACGGGCAATGCGTTGTGGTGAAAGAGAGGGATGCTTCTACCTCAACGGCATGATCCCAGTTCACCATCACCTTCTTGCCAGTGGGCAACGGCAGGGTCACGCCCTCGATCTGGCGCAGCAAGCTTGTGAGTTTTGCTGCGTCGTCACCATCATACACCAACCACTTCACATAGAGGTCCATCTCAGCCTGAGCCACAGCTCGACCTGGCTCAAGTGGTGGGGCAGGCGTTTCACCCGCAGCCCCTGCTCCCTCACCATTCTCCGCATCAGCGCCCAACTCTTCTGTCGGAGCGTCTGCCAATGTGGCTGAGGGCTGCATGGCCTCTGTCCACCTGACTTTCTAAACTGGACGACCATTGTCACAGCTAGGGGGAACCAAGTGCCAAGTAACATCACGACACCTCTGACCTGGGGCTCCAGCGTTTCCGTGGCCGGCTTGAAGATCTTCACCATTCGACTGTCCGCGATCCGCGTAGCCAAGCTCGCTTGTGAATGATTGCACAGGACACTATACAGTGCTTGATCGTGTTCTCCCACCAAGAACTCATTCACCAAGCCGATCATGCAAAGGCTATGCGTGGGTAGGGTGCCTGAGTCAACGAGCTGCACTGACCGACTTATAATTGTTTGCGGTGCAAACCACTGACTGACAAGGGAGCGCCTGCGGCAGCATGACTTCTGTTCTTGAACGTTGTGATGTCCAAGAAGTCACCCATGTATTTCTTGTGCAAACTCGCGCATGGATCAGCGTCAGGAAGTTGGTACTCTTCACACAACTTTTGCAAGACGCCCTTCAAAAACAAAAAGAAATCAACAGCTTCTTTGAGGGTGTCACGGGTGAGGCTGAGCGCATCGAACTTCACCTTCCTCTTCCAGCCTCGAGACAAAAGACTCTGTTGTTCTCTCCCAATCCTGACACTGTCACTGTTTAAGGCTGCCAAGCTGCCGTCGGGGCTTGACTCTGGCTTCATCAAGAACGAGATGTGAAGCGACACCCATCGCATGTCATCCAGATCGGACTTGACGTAGCCTGGAAGCCGCGTAGCGATGGCCCACCTCGAAGCCCACGTTCGCTCACCGTTCACCATCTGAAGCCCCTTCAGCAGCTCGTAGACACCTGGAGATTATCATTAATTTGCAACGATCCCATTGACCATTGACATGCAGGAATCACCACTCCAATCAACTCCGACTCCCCTGGCCTGCCCGCTGACTGGTCTCGACCAGGTGAATCAGCTTCTTCACCTGGTCCGCCGTCTTCACTGTGGTTTCCGCGGAGGCAAAGCGAACTTCACCACTTTTGATTGCGCTCTGAAGTTCGGAGAACATGTGCTCAACCGTTGTGTCCTGACCAAGGGACTGGAGAACGGCTTTGAACCTGAGGCGGGCGGGAAGAAAGAGCACATCACATCACGCACGCACGCACCTCACGCGGGCTCAAATTCTAAGCTTCGGACTCCACGTACTTCTCACCCAGTCGGAAACACATCGCATTGCCCTGCTCCAAAGCGATCCTTTCGGCATCCTCACCATTCTGGTAGCTCTTCCAAAAGCGTGGCAACGCCTGTCCACTTGATGCTATCAAGCAGAAGCGGCTCTGGCTCGCCGCTTTCAGGAAACTCTTGCACTTCTCGTTGTCACCTTTTTCGAGGCACTCGGACCATGCCACACAGAAGGCTGCAATGCGGCACCAGCTCTCGTTGAGCTTGAAAGAACCCCTGCGCAAGGCTTAACATGTGCACCCTCTCTTCATGACTGTGTTGCAACCGTGAAGCCTTGTGGAGCTCTCATCAATCATCACACTGAGCATCGGAAGTTCAGGTTCACGTCCAGAAAACCAATACTCCACCGACATCTGGAGTTCAGCGTTGCTGGACCAGCAGTGGCCCGACTGAATGTCCAGATCCGACAGCACGCCAAGGTAGTGCGCCTGTTCAGCACTAGGGACACCCTAGATGTTGACAAATTCGAAATGCTCAAGACTACCTGCCTCCTTGGCTCCGCTGTTCATGAGCGTTTTCCCGCACCATCTTGGGGGAAATGGTTGCACACCCTTGAAGCTGCACTCATCGGCTGGCAGTGCCTTTTGGGGCCAGACACCCTTCTTACGAAGATTGCCGATGGCCGCCGACACTGCGTCCACCGCTTCTCTGCACAGGAGGACATCATCTGTCGCGCTCTTGGGCGCTGCCTTTGCTTTGGGTGCCTTTGCATTGGACGTCCTGCCCATGTCACCGGTAGCTGACAGCAAGAGTCAAGAGACTCCGAGGGCTCGCAGCTCGATCTGAGAAAATGCTGCGACTCCACAACGCCTCCTACTTCACTTGACATGCCGAGAAACATGACACTGATTGCAGCCTGACTGATCAAAGACTCCGCAGTCTCGGTGCACTCTGTCAATCACCACAGTGAGCTGAACTTTGGAACCATGCTGGCATGTACGAAAACGACACTAAAAGACAGACCGACGAACTTGAGACTGGCGCCAGGAGACTTCCCAAAACTCCTCCCAAGCCCTTTCCCGACCAGCCAACCACCATCCCGCCGCCCCTGGTTTCCCACACGCCTGGCACCTCTGGGCTTGACTCGTTTGCGACGGGGTGCCCAGTGCACCCTGTCCCCTGCATTTTTGAGAACTGTTTGAAAAGAGGGCAACTCAACAACCCTGTCTTGTGCATGGGGGGGGGACACCCCCCCCAGCGTGCGACAGGGTGCCCAGGGCACCCGGTCTTGTGCATAGGGGAGGGACACCCCCCCTGCGTGCGACAGCATTGTCATCAATACAAGTAATGATGTTTAATGGCAACCTGTCTTGTGCAGGGGAGGGGGACACCCCCCCCAGCGTGCGACAGGGTGCCCAGGGCACCCTGTCTTGTGCATAGGGGAGGGACACCCCCCTATGCGTGCGACAGGGTTTTCTGAAATGTCCGACATCACTTTTTTACAACCTTCCGACCACTCTCTCGGCGCCGGATCCTCTCCAAGTTCTTCACCGCTGCGAATCAGAGCAGCTTGATCCGACAATCACTCTAGCACTGAGCTCAGTCTCGCTGTCGTCACGTATCACTGTACCACCAACAAAAAGGGGGCTGAGCTCAGGTCTTGCTGTCTATCACCAAAACTTACTTGCCGCTTGCCTGCTCTGCCTTACGGCGCTTGGGATGCGAAGCGCAAGTTTCACACTGACACACGCTACAATATTCACGTTTCTTGATGTCTTCTGGACTTGGCTGAGGCTTTTGCTTTGCCAAAAATGTCCTAAACTTGCGGGAAGCAATCTTCACCCTTGTGTCACGGGCTGCCATGGCGGCGGGGAGCGGCTTCAAGAGGATCTTCCCCAAATGTTGGATAGAGGGGAACCCAAAGCCTCGGCAAGAGCAAGAAGCATATTTTGTGCGAGAGTTTCACATGAGATGCTGCCAAGCTACCCTCGAGCTTCTTCTGCACGGCTTGACCGTCACTCTTGGTCACCATGAAATCCCGAATCACTTGCAGGGAATCCGCGGCATAGGTCGAGATGTGGAGTGCAAAATTCAACGAAGTTCCGGCGGCCACACCATCACCTCCAAGAGAAGATGCGAAACCTCCGGCAGCACGTGGATCTACGATCACCACCTGAGCTTCACAGGAGCTGCCCGGACAAGACAGTACCGCCGCTTGCTTCAGAATCGATTTCCCACCCACCTTGTGAAGAGTAGACCGCAAAGCAATCTGTCCGCCAATGGATTCACCATCCTCCCAATACTCACAGCCTGCAGCATACAAAACCGACCCATCATGCAAATCAGCACGTCCGCGCGGAAACGTGTCACCTGCCAATGACCCTGACGAGCCTGCGGGGACCGTGTCTTTGCCGAAAGAAATCACCAATTGGTGGCAGCAGCTCGCACTGCTCATCACACTCATGGACTTGCGCTTCGGGAGGATTTCAACAGTCAGGCGGTTCCAATAAAACTTCCTCGGCAGCAGCTTCCCTACTAATCTTGTCGGCAAGGCTGACACTGGCACTGGAAGACACAGTCATGACTCAGCCTCACACTGCCCTTCACCGCCAAACAAAGGTGTAGCCTGCTGCCTGACGAACTTGTTCACCAGCTTGACGAGGTTGGGCACCATGTTCGTTGCCTCCATTACATCAAAGCTTGGCGTCTTCGTGTTCTTGTCACCATTGCCATTTGACTCACCTTTTGCTGCTTTTGCTCTCCCCGCTCCGAAAGAAACCGTATAATGGCTGCGCTTTCTGGAGAACACCTTCAGCAACTCCCTCTCGATAGTCGTGGCTTGGGGCTTCTCACGCTCACCTTCCGGGATTTTCTTGAGGTCGATGTCTTTCAACACATTAGCGGACTCCGAAGGCTGACCCTTAGCTCCAGCTGCGCCAGACATGACCTGAGGAATTGAGAGGACTCACCGCAGACTTGCGAGCCGACACGACTACATGAAGTAAATCTGCTTCATATCTGCTAGTGCCGGCCTGCGGATGATCACTGCTGACGAGGGAAAACTGGCAATTGTTTGCCGCCAAAAATGCTGCCCAGATGGTCACACTGTCACTGTCACGTTGCAATCAGTCGTAGCAGAACATGGACATGAACAGCTACCACGAGGCGGTGGACTCGTCACCTCCGGCTACAGCATCCTCTAAGCTGGCATGTTGGTACAATGGCAAACGACATCACAACAGTTTTTAAGCTTCACCCCGCGTCTGTGGAGTCTGTCACACGCCTGGGATCTTGAGTCTAGACAGCCCTTGCAGCTCAGACCAGTACTCGGCCGAGGAAGTAGCTTTCTCTGTCACCGCATAATGCCAACGATCCGGAGGCATAGTCGTGGCCTCGACGAACCCAGTGGTGAGGAAGAGCCTGTCACAAAGGCAGAGGCAGCGGCTCATGCAGACCGGCATGCAAAATGACATGGTGAAACCAGCCTTCTTGCCAAACGCTCCACCACTGAAATGCTCATGGCATTTCCGATTGCATCACCGATGGTATTGTGGGACACACCAGCTTGCATCATTGCGGTCAAGATGCGGTCGTCTATGCCTGTAGCGTCGAAGTGTGATTATAGCTTCTCATTCTAAAAACGACTGTACTGTCACTCCCTCACGAAAGGCCTTGTGCCCTCGCCATCTCTGTCAGGTCGGCCATCCGCCACAGAGAGGGAAGCAGGTATGCCAGCCGCTGCCCTCTTGACCCTGTGATCGTCGGGAACGTGTCGAAGGTGAGGCGGAAGCGGTCAGAGCTCGCAGCCGTATCGCACACAGGTGTCCCCACGAAGGTCTGCTTGAGCATCATCTTCCTCACCTGGCCACAAAAATACTAAAACAAACACAGCTCCGGATTCAATAATGCAAGACCAAATACTACTACCAGCCCTCTCTGTCGGCCGACCTGGTGGCTTCTAAGATTTCACATGTCATTATCAAGCTTCTGGAAGTTTTTCAAGTGAGACGTAGACACCCTGAATAAGAACAGGACCGCCCTCACCTTACTTGTCATTAATTAATTACTCCTAGCTTAGAGCGTGTTGCTGCCCAGCGATTCACAAGCAGCGGCCCGCCTTCTTCAAGTTCATTTTGAAAGTCTTGCAACGTCCAGATGAAATTTGCCCCGAGTCACCACTGATGTGTGTCTTCAAGACGGTCTCCAGAGGCACTCTGGGCAGGTCCGCCGGCCAGACTTTGTCGAGTGACCCTCTCCTCAGAATGCAGAAGCAGGAGCCCTGGACAGAGTGTCATGACTGCACCGCTTGCCCAATTGAGTCTGTTGACATGCCGAGTTTCATGGGTTGATCCGTGCGGCAACCGATGATACAAAGGCGCCGCCTACATTGAGGTAGACCATTGCTGTCTGTGTTGCATATGCGCCACGTCACCCTGTAGCCTGCGGCCTTCAAGACTCCGAGAACCGAGTCGAAGAGTCGACGGTGAGGAGCCGAAGCCAACTCCGCGACATTCTCAAGCATGAACGTACGAGGCTGCCGTCTCACCAATGTCTCCAGGCCCGCCTAGGCGAAAAAGTTAGGGCGCAGCAGTATAGGACCGCCTCACTGTGTATGCTCGACTACAACGCTTCAAATCATAGCCTGGACACAATCAGAACACCGCACCTGTCATCCTCGGACCCTGCATTGGTGCCCATCTTGCTATATGGTTGGCACGGATATCCACCCTCGAAGAAATCAATGGGAATCTGGTCCTCACCATGGCGCTGTACTTCAGCTAGATGGTCAAACCTCAGTTGGGACACACACACACACACACACACACACACACTCACACACACACACACACACACACACACACACACACACACACACACACACACACACACACACACACACACGCAGCGCTTGCCAGGCAAGCACCACGGCCACGGATTGACTAATGTCGGCTGTGTGTTCACCAAGTGGCACACAGGGTATCACCCTTCCCACCTGACAACCGGTCGTCTGGTGCACCACTTCCAACAGCCGCCGCTTCACCGGATCTATTTCGGTCGCCACGACAATCACCGTGTCAAGGCCGAGATGGGCCAGCGCTTGTGCCGTAGCACCCTGACCCGCGCAATCTGAGCAGACAGTCACCTTGCAGCTGGCACGCCGCGCAGGCAGTGAACACCGCCGTTCTGCTATGTGGGCCGCCAGTCGTTCCAGTCTGTGAAGCTGCTCATATGACATGGCACAGCAGCCCTCACCCTCTAGCCAACCCTGTGAAGCTTCAGGCAGCGGTTTCACATTTCACTAAGCTCAATACCAGACCAAGTGGTCCAATGCACACAGGATCCAAAGCCAAAGCCGAGCTGAGACCCCGGCAGCGTCTGAGATCCAGCTGCCTGCCGCAAGAATACAATAGCAACAGTTTAACGATCACAGTGCTGACCGCAGACGGACTCAGAAATCTTACCGAACTTGTTTTCCTCGCATCGCACACGCCTCACCCTGCTGTGCTTCGGACCCAGGCCTCGTGCCAGCTTTTGTGGCTGATCTGTGGCCTCAAAATTCACCCGGTCATTGCCACTGCAATTTGGTAGTCTCTCAGCAGAAGGGTACTTCGTTTTATGTTCACCCTGCGACGAACTCGGTGGGCTGCCTGGAAGACCTCGACGAGATACCCTTCAGCCGCCTGCTGAAGAGCGTCCAAGGCCTCACCATTGATTTTGAACTTGTGCTCCAGGGAGTCAAGGATGGCCTTCACCAACTTGGCAAACTTCGCGCGGGGGACCTGCACCGTGTTTTTGAGCAGTCGCTTGTCCCGCTCAACACGTACTGACATACCCTTCTTCTTCTTCTTGTCCTTCTGACCCGTCACCCTGGGCTTGTCCGGAATCTCAGCTTTGACCTTGATGGGCTCCTTTTTCACTTGCGGCTCAGCTTTGACCTGGATGAGCTCCTTTTTAATTTTCACCTGTGCCTTAGCTTTGACCGTGATGAACTCCTTCTTCACATGTGACTTCTCTGGCTTCATCTTCTTCGGCTCCGATTTGATCTCACCCTTGAAAATGATGTCGGGCGCTGGTCCCGCTACCATCACGGCTCTCACGATCTTGGAGCGCATCTTACCGAGCGGGCTATTATATTTGAATCCAACCCCACCAGATTGGCACGAGGCACATCACCGGAACCTAGAGATTTGTGACATTTGCTCCTAGCCTAATATTTGCCGTCACAACAAATTGCCAACAATCCATGACTTTCCGGAACTTGAGCAAAGGAAGCGTGCAGTTGAATCGATCTTGCTCAATTGCTCAAGCGAGGACTCACTCTCAGTGAGCACTGACACTTAAATGGAGGCCGCAATCGTCAAACGGTGCGGGCCTGCTTCACGTCGACTCCGGTAAGCTGCCAGCGGCAGAAATCCACCGTCACCTGAAACATTGCGTTGTTTATTGACCGAAGGAGGTGTGGGAGGTTGGAGAGAGAGAGAAGTAGCAGCTTCGGAATCGGAACTTTATATTTGCCTGGGTTGTAAACCCCAAATCCACTAATAACAAACAGCTACGGAACATTTTCCTTGCACGGAAATGTCCCAGGGGACTGCTTTGCACTGAGACCCTACTACCCTGCTTAGTCAATACCCCTATTTTCGGGTTTAGCTAAACCCTAAATTTCCAACCAACCTGGCTGGGGGAGGGCAGTGTAGGCGTCTCAAACAACAGCTCCGGAACGTTTTCGTTGCACAAAAGTATTCCGCAGAAGGGTTTTGCAAATTAATTGAGTAGTAGTAGTAGTAGCAGTAGTAGTAGTAGTAGTAGTAGTAGTAGTAGTAGTAGTAGTAGTAGTAGTAGTAGTAGTAGTAGTAGTAGTAGTAGTATAGTAGTAGTAGTAGTAGTAGTAGTAGTAGTAGTAGTAGTAGTAGTAGTAGTAGTAGTAGTAGTAGTAGAAGTAGTAGTAGTAGTAGTAGTACTAGTAGTTGTTGTTGTTGTCGTTGTTGTTGGTTGTTGTAAACCCCAAATCCACTAACAAACAGCTACGGAACATTTTCCTTGCACGGAAATGTTCCAGAGGATTGCTTTGTATGGATCTGTTGACTTCTGTTTAGTTAGAAACCCGACACCTGCTTAGTCGCCCAAGCTTAAACCTTATTTTCGGGTTTAGCTAAACCCTAAATTTCGAAAAAACCTGGCTGGGGGAGGGCAGGGCGCCTCAAACAACAGCTCCGGAACGTTTTCGTTGCACAAAAGTGTTCCGCAGAGGGGTTTTGCACGTTAATTGTCGTACATTAGTAGTGGTGGTAGTTGTAGTAGTAGTAGTAGTAGTAGTAGTAGTAGTAGTAGTAGTAGTAGTAGTAGTAGTAGTAGTAGTAGTAGTAGTAGTAGTAGTAGTAGTAGTAGTAGTAGTAGTGGTAGTTGTAGTTGTAGTCATAGTTTATTATAAACCCTACAGGCATTCATACCAGTCCAGGTGCCGCACCCTCCGATGTCCAAGGCGAATCCCCGGCGGAGCATTCACCTGCAAGGGAATCCAGATGTGATTCGCGGATTCATGCAAAACCACTCCGTGGAACACTTTCGTGCAACGAAAACGTTTCCGAGCTGCTATTTCAGGGCTGGGGCCTCTAAACCCTGTCTTTAGCAGACTCACTTGTAAAAGCTAGACCCCAATACGACAAGCTTGGTGACCCCAAGCTTCACCTTAAGAACCTGGTATTAATCACCAACAAAAGCTGCGGAACGTTTTTGTTGCGGGAAAGTGTTCCGGAGAAGTGTTTCGTACGGATTACGGATACATTCTTAGATGGTTTACAATACACAAATCTGGGACGCCAAGCCCATAATTCTGCAGGATATTTCGGGCGAGGGTTTTGTATGGAACATCAAGTAGGTTGCAGTTGCAGGCTTTCATATAAGTTTACTTAATCCCAAATATAACTTTAGCTGAACCTGAAAATGAGGTTTAAGGTTTCCTTGACGCTGACAATCGGTGCTGGGGGGCCTGCCGTGGCGATGCTGCAGCAGCCAAAAGCACCTGCGAAGCAAAACAGTGCATATTCAACACACGATTGCAAGGGAAGCATGCTGCTCTCGGACCGGAGCAAGAAGCGCTGTTTTTTGGTCGCGAGGAGTCGGCGGAGGCACTGTGGCCATCAGAAAGGACCCCTCGAGAATCACCCTCGACACTGGTCGGTGCAGGTAATTTCTTATGACTCGATGGATAGTCCTTTCAACTGCTGTGTTGTCACCCTTGCATGGGTTACCTTCCTGCTTTAACTTCGACTCGACCAGATGCCGAAAGGACTCCTTGAATCAGAACCACACCCCTCGTTGAATCAAAACTACACCCTCGGCGCTGGTCTCTGGAGACATTAATTTGTGGCCCGATAGATTGTCACCTGACCTTAGCTACATTCCTCCTTGGACCGGAAGCCAAAGGGTTCACGTGAGAATCACTCTGAGAACTCTGAGGGCTGGCGAAAGCAATGTACTTGAAAATGTTCTGATATTATTCAAGGCCAAAGGTCTTAAGTTGGGAGGTCTAAGACTAAGAGTGCCCTCATGATTTTCATGCCGAGTACACCCTCCACCCGGAATCGTACCAGGGGTTCTCCTCGCGAGCTAGGGCCTCGAGTTGGACCCGTTCAGTATTCACCCTACCAGATATCCACGCATCCAAACTCTTCGTCGGGGAGTTCCATTTCGCCCGAAGAGCTTGGATCCTCGGATGCAGGAGCTTCTGGAGTTCAAAGCGAAGCACTTGGTTGCCATTGCAGAATGTTTGCCAAGTCGCATCAGGAGGGCGATTCTGATTCGCCCGCGCTCACCGAACTCCAGGAGAGATTTCACCGCTGCTGCGGCTGGCGCGTTCACCTGGAAGTCGGAGAGCATCTCATCCCTGAGCTGAGCGTGATCATCAGCTGACATGTCATCTATGCATCTAACGCAAGCCCACTCACCCTGCAGACAAGGTGCAAAACCTGGACGAGGTTGCCCTGGTTATGCCAGCCCTTTCCGGTGCCTTTCGTCACCGCTGCGACGATGGGGTCGGCATCGGCCTGGGTGTGCTTGCCCTTCTTGCCATCACCCTTTGATGGACTACCGCCCGTGCCAGCATCACCCTTGTTGCCTTTCTTGGACTTGCCCTTCTTTCCACCATCGCCGCCATCACCCTTGGAGGGCTTGCCATCGCCCTTGTATCCCTTCCTTTAGCTGACTTCTGAACCCCTCGAAAAAGTTTTACCTTTAGCTTATAAGTTGATATGGAAACCAAAAAAATTAAAATCTTCCATAAGAGCGCCAAGTTTCTGTCCATCACCGGCACTCTGGGCAAGAATCTGGCCCATGCCCAGATGAGAACCCTTGGCATCACCCTTGTTGGCGCCATCGCCCTTCTGTCCACCGCCATCTCGCGTGCCCTTGGCGCCATCGCCCTTCTGTCCACCGCCATCACCCTTGTTGGTGCCGTCGCCCTTCTGTCCACCGCCATCACCCTTGTTGGTGCCGTCGCCTTTGCTCCCACCGCCGCCATCTCCCTTGCCCTTCGCGCCATCGCCCTTCTGTCCACCGCCATCACCCTTCTTGCCTTTGCTTCCATCACCGCCATCTCCCTTGGCGCCCTTCTTTCCACCAGGGCCACCACCCTTGGCGCCGTCACCCTTGGCACCTTTCTGTCCCCCAGTGCCACCATCGCCGCCGTAACCCTTGGCGCCGTCACCCTTGGCGCCGTCACCCTTGGCACCTTTCTGTCCCCCACCGCCACCAGTGCCACCATCGCCGCCGTCACCCTTGGCCTTGGCCTTGGTGCCTTTCTTTCCTCCAGCACCATCCTTGGCGCCCTTTCCACCATCACCCTGGGTGTCGTCGCCTTTTTGTCCCGAACCGCGGCCACCATCGCCGTCATCACCCTGGGAGCCGCTGTGCCATGCTTGCCTTGGCTGACTTCTGAACCCTGTTATCTTTCAGATTCCTTGTCGTCAGTAGTTTATAGAAATCCCAGGATAAGCTAAAAGGGAGCTATCTTAAGAGTTAGCCGGAAGAACGCCAAGTTTCTGTCCGTGGTCTCCCTGATCCTCCTCACCCTGGTCGTTGTAGTGGCCATCACCGTCGTGGGCCATCTGGCGACAGAGGCCACTGGAGGCCGTGCTGATTGTTCAGCCTGGGCTTAGTAATTAATTAGGAGGCAAGTGCAAATGCAACCAAGAACCGAATGCAGACAAGAGGCTCCTTCACCACTCGTTCAGCGGCTGCCAGTAACCAGGTCGAGGCGTTCTCCTTCTCACCACTTGTGTGCAGGTGGCGAGCTATGTCGTTGGTGGAACCAGGGGCCAGATCGTGCAAGAGATAAAAAACTTGCTGGGCCCCCCTGTCCAGGTGTCGCTCCGCGACTCCACCCTGGTTGATGGGCAGAAAACGGCACGCGACGGAGTTCTCGGACGGCCTCCAGTCCATGTGATCACTCTATCTTCCTTAGGTGGCTGTCTAGTTGACATAGTGAGTTGTGTAGGGATCGTGCTAATCTTCTTTGTATCGTCGTTGTATCGTTCACCCTATGTGGCGGGCACTTGTTCTGGAGCTCTGCAGGGTGCCATGCTAATCTTCTTAATCTCACCCTCGGATGATCTTCTTAATGACGACTGTGTGCTGCTCTGATCTGCACATGATGTGTGGCATGCTTCAAGGCGGCCTACTCACGTGTCTGGGCCAATATTTACAGCGGTCGATTCACCACTGCTCAACATGCCATGCCACCGTGCTCGAAGCAATCAGACAGGCACACGACAAAAGCTGTGGTGCAGGCAACGAGAGGGTGGCACCTGCTGTGCTGTCGTCACTCTGCCCAGGAAGTCTGCTGGCCGGCCTGAGAGGAAGAAGCAGGAGGAATGACTATCACCCCTGATCTGCAGAGCCCTTGTTACGACTTCTCCATCCTCTTAAAACAACAAGATCTGCTGACCTGAATCCAGAATTTCTAATCTAGCTCACTAGGGCTTGCATCACCTTTCGTCCTGCTTGCGCAAACAATATTAATGAACCAACACCCTTTGAGTGTTGTCTAATGGCTGCCTAGA
Source organism: Symbiodinium sp. CCMP2592 (assembly GCA_905221615.1). Lineage (NCBI taxonomy): Eukaryota > Dinophyceae > Suessiales > Symbiodiniaceae > Symbiodinium > Symbiodinium sp. CCMP2592. The sequence goes on from CAJNDT010000391.1 coordinate 676,670, forward strand.
CAGCGAAAATCGCATGCTGTCGTAAGTACCCTACACCTAGCCGACATTTTAAGACTAGTCACCCTATGACAATACAACGGCGGCTAGTCACCCTACAGGTTTGCGGCGAATGTTACATGCCGCCTACTGATTACAGCCCCTCCACCCGACTTACAAAATCCCCCATCACAGACAAACAACTCACCATTCTGAAAGCTTGGCCCTGCCCAGCTGGCAAGCCGACCAGCCGCGAAGAATGCCTGGGCTGCAAGGATCTGTGTTTCAAGAACCCCCTAGACCATCTTTAGTAGGGTAGTTGCAGCACTGGTTAGTTACATCACCCTGAAGCCGAAGCCCTGTCCTGACAGCAAATGGCAAAGTCACCCTTGCGGAAGAATGGATAATAATATTAACACCAAAGGGAAATCACTCACCGAAATAGGAGCCCTGAAGGGGTAGGCTTCATAACATAGGGTTTTGACGGGTTTTGACAAGCCATGCCTCAAACCCTAAGGCCTATATCAGAACATCCTAGACCTTGTCACCCTTGCAATTCAAGGACACAGTCGATGAGCAGTTGCACTGTTACTGTACGTTGCTGTTGTCGTGTTTTGAACTATAGCTCAGCTTCGGTACGGCCTTTTTCAAAAATGCAGGCGCCATCGGTTGCGCAGGGCTGTACAAGTGAGAAAATCACCCCTCAACGACTGGCCTGGGCAGCACTCACCCTAAATTATGGTCTGGTTTACAGTACCCGTAACATTGATATGTCATATTATTATCACCCGTCAAATCATAATAATAGTGTCACCCTTTGTCTAGTATATTATTATCACCCTTTGCCCTTGCCCTTCGTTGGCGGCGACTCACCCTGGTCGGCTGTTAAATCAACCTGGGGAGGGCCACCCTTGCCCTTCATGTCACCCTGAGGCGGCATTGGCATGGTGACCGGCATGGTACCCTCACCCAGGGGGAACGCGGCAGGCTTGCCTTTCTCACCCTGAAAGGGAGCCTTGCCCTTCGTCATGTCACCCTGGGCGGGCTTCCCCTTCTCAGCGTGGGACGCGGCAGCCTTGCCCTTCTCACCCTTGCCCCCCGGGTCACCCATGATGAAGGCACGAAGCTCACCGTTCTCTTGGTTGAGCTCGTTCACCCGAGTGTTGAGTCGGTCCATCTCGGTCCGCATGTTGGCCCTCACCCTTCTGTCGGTGTCGCAGATGTCGGCGAACTTCACATTCTCAGCGCGAATCTTCTCGTTCTCTTGTCTGCACGCCTTCAGGTCACCCTTGGCCTTGTCCAAGTCTCTCAACGCCAAAGCGTCCTGCACCGCCAGCCTTTTGGCGTGTTCACCTCTGAGATCTCTGACCTCGTTGACTCTGCGGTCCTGACCAGGGATGATTGCTTTGGGAGTGCGTTTAATAAAGTCACCCTTCAGGATCTTTATTAAAATCTATTGATGTTCGTCAATCAATTTATCCGATTATCGCCATAAGCCTCGGCTTCGCTGAGCTCACTCCGGAACTGGAACTCCTGGTTCACCATTTTATCCTGCCAGGGGGGTTCAAGCTCTGCTCAACTAGCTAATTAAACGGGGCTTAGGGGGGGGGCCAGCCGGCCTCCAACAGCCTCTTCTCCCTGTCACTCTGGACATCTTTTTCTGCCAGTTCGGCCTTCAGGCGACATTGTTTAGTTACCATGGGGTCGGGCTTTGGAGTTTTCAAAGTCTGGCCTGGAGGGCTGAGATCCGCTCCCCGTTCTCGTTCCCTTCCCTCACCCTTCTCTCCTAGCAGGGGTTCAAGTTTTTATTCGTTATTGTAATAAACCACCTAAGCCTATCAACAACGACGTGGGGTGCTACTACGAGGCACCGATTTTAAACTTTAGAATATCTACTGTTACTTCTATCCAACCCCAAAGCCGCACAACCTGAACCCCACAACCCTAACCTCGAGGCGCCGCAGCTGATCCCGCAGATCATCGATGGTCGTATTTGCAGCGGCGAAGAGTGACCCTCGCATCCGTGAGGTGGCGGTTGGAGTCCTTCCAGCAATGGAGAAGATTAGACTTCAGGGTGCAGGGTAATAATAATTATGAGGGTTTTAAGGGGGTCGGGTTTATTAAAGCTAGTGATCACAAAAGTCCTGGTCTGCTCGTCACCCTTGTGGCTGGCTTTGCCTTTGTGGCCGCCGTCCCAGCCGTAAGGGCCCCACTCACCCTTGCCCCAGCCGTAGAAGTCACCCTCGCCAGGGGGACCAAAATCTGGATGCCGCCAGTCCATGGGGCCGTAAAACTCACCCTTGCCATGGTGAGCCGGCTCCCAAAAAGTCGGATCCCAGCCGAACTCACCCTTGCCGCCAGAGTGAGAAGAAGCCGGATCCCAGGCCATGGCGTCACAGTGTCACCGACAAGTGATGACAGCGCCTACTTGTGTGTCTCTCACCCTCTCTGCCCTGCAATCATCATGAATCTCGCAATGTCCCTCGCCTTAACCTTATCTCAGAATAATCTGTCACTCTATCATCCTGAGGGAATTTCGAAACCCTCACTTGAGATCTCGCTCTGCGACAACATGGTTTGCACCGCGCACACACGGCCCTATCACCCTCACCTTTGACCTCAAGCCTTGCATTGCAATCACTCACTCTATTAAATTAAAGCAATACACGGCTAGTGCGGCCCAGGTTGCCGTGCGATCACCCTGCCGATATGAAGATGGCCAGCAGCCGCAGCCGTCTGCAACGGAAATGCAAAAGCCAATAACCATCACCCTACAATACAATGGCACAGGCATCCAGACATGACATGTCACTGCAGCAGCACTCACTCTGATGCAAAACACTTCCGAAACTGAAGCAACCTTCAATGCAAGCACTCTAATCACCCTTTTAATTTTAGCACTAGACTACCAACTCGGGCGAATGTATCTCCTGCCAAAACTTGTAGCTACTCTAGTCACCCTAGATAATATGAAACTTTAGCATGCATCTACAAGTCTACACAGTCACCCTAGGGCCCTAAAAGACAGCGAAAGTCTAGCATGCTGTCGAGTCACCCTACAACGGCCAGTTATCCTACAGGTTTGTGGCCGCCTACACCCTATGGCTAGACAGCGAATTGTCGCATGCTGTCGCACAACAACCTACACCCTACCGACATTTCTTACAATCTAGCTCAGTCTACAACGGCTACTCACCCTACAGGTTTTGCGGCGAATGTTGCATGCCGCCTTACCCTACACTTACACTTAAAACTAACTGCCCCCACCAGTGCTGACACTCCCTGCCTGGTCACCGATGATGTCGCCAGTGATGGCCGGGGTCACTCTTTGAAGGATTAATTAAACTAAGGTTAAAGCCTTAGGGGGTTGTGGGTTGAGGCGGTCGGGTTTGGGGTGGGGTCGAACTTTAAGGATAGGGCTTCGGGGCTTGGTTTTGTACATCACCATGAAGTCTGTAAATCTGGTTTTAGGGTGGGTGAGATTACAGGGTTATGTCGTTGAGAGGCTCAGTACACTTCTCGGTTTGTGCGTGTCATCCTAAAACACGGGCCTGAGTGAGCTACGGGGCCGAGCATTACTTCAACCAAAAAGAAGAGCGTCAACCCCTAAACCCATCAACCCCTCACCCATTAATTCAATTAGTTTGTATCACGATCACCAACTCCGAATCAACCCTAAGTGGAAATCTCTATCTACTGTATGCTGGAAAACCTGACTTAGAACAGGTCTGTTGTTGGGTTTAGGTCTTTAGGGCATTTTTGCGGTTTTAAGACTTAGAGTTTGTTACCAACAGTCACCATTGTTATGATTGTCTTATTGTCACACTGCTGGATTATTGGTGGTTCGGGCTTAGAGGTTTTGGGGGGCGAGTTTATTATTAGGGTTTCGGGACACTTCTCGATTTGTGCGCCGGCGTATTTGGTGCACTTCTCGGTTTGTGCGTGTCACCCTTGCACAGGGGCCTGAGTGGGCTACCCCCCAAACCTACTGACCGCTCTAACGAATTTATGTGAACCCAAACCAACCAACCCTCAGAATTATTTTCTTTATTTCACAAACCAAAACCCCCTCAACCCCAAAACTAATAATCCCTCAACTGACATCGAAGCGACTCCGAACTAGGTGCTGTTATTTAGGGTTTGGGGTTTAGGGTTTAGGGTCTGGGGTTTTAGGTTTTACTGTACAGGAAAGCTAAACATTACAATGCCAATATAGTAGCTTGAAATAAGTACCTTCCCCAAAAAGGGGATAAGGGTAGCACTGTTCTTCTCAGTTGGGCTGTGCTGAAGGGTACGTGCCTGGAAGTTTCAAAGTGAAACTCCCAAATTGTGAAAGCTTGTACGCATCGTAGGCATCGACCGCTGCGCTTAGGTGAGGAATGGTGAGGAACGATTTCGAGCCGAAATCCTGGTCCAGGGTCGTTAAATTTCCATTTTACGACCTTGCCATTTTACGACCTTGGACTAGGTTTTTGGGTCGAAATGACTGAGTCCAGGGTCGTTAAATCTCCATGCCATACCATGAAGAAAATCGCACTTGCTCATTTAGTATATTCAATGTCAATGCCAGTTGATTTTGCACGCTGGCAATGGACAGCATCTTGATTGCTGCTTGAGCCAAAAATGGCTACGGTTTAGGGGTTTAGGGTTGAGGGTTTTTTAACAGTAGTTATGTCGGTGTTTGATAAACCTGGAGCTGCGATACTATGTTCACAGGTCGCTGTAGCCATGTGTTTCGGGATTCTCGGCATAGTGCCATACTACCTGTTTTGTGCGTTTTGCGATTCTTTGAACATATTTGTATCGAAAAAAGACTTTGCCTCCTGTTCACTTTAGGGCTTCAGGGTTTTCGGTCTAGGATTTAGGGGACACCGAATGACAGGTCCCGTGGAGAGCCAGATTTGCATTGAAAGATCCTTGCAAACCCTTACTGAGGGGGTTCAGGGCTTAGGGCCTTAATTAATGGGGGCCTGTCAACTTATGAAGTCCAGTCGCGACCCAGGTCCTCATCCGTGTAGCTCCGCAGCGAGCTCAACAATGAGGGCCGTCGGGTTCGAGCAACGGGTTGGCTCGCATCCACCTGCTAGCGAGCAGATCGGTTTAGGGTTTGTTTCTGTGATCTTAATCATTTGAATCGGGTTTGGGGGGGTACGTCATAGCATGTGTATGTATATGTACTTATTGAAAGGGCATTGTTACGACGAACCATTATGTCATGTAGCACCAAACGAGAATCCCTATTCAGAAACTCGGGGGCCATGGTGACTAGCTGCTAGCTTACAGGGACCCCCCGTGGCTTCTTCAAGTTGCGCATCGTTGATCTGTGAGTTCACAGCAGCGAATGCACTCAAAGGAGACACATGCTCCACATGGGTTCCGGTTAATCTTCTTGCATAGTTCAGTCGGGTTGGTGGTGTGGTATAAGCTGGTTAAGCCCTTAAGCTGGTTAAGCCCTTGCACGAAACAGGCTAGAGGATGCAATGAACAAAAAATGAAAGGCCACCGTCGTGGCAAAAGGCACGAAGATGGGAGAGCACACTCAACACCCTAAGGCCCTAAAACCCTACAGTCCCAGATCCCGAAAACCCTACGTCCACCCAGATCCCTACAGCCCTAAACCCTAAGATGCTCAGCCCTGAACCTAAAAGGCCCTTCAGCCGAAAATCCCTCTGAGAAACCCTTAGCCTAAAAGCCCTGAACCCTAAAGACCCTATAAACCGTAAGACCTTTAACACCTAAGCGCCTTGCAGCAAGCAAACAAAAAAACATATATGTTGTGCTTAAGCTATACTGTATGGTCACCGCCCTACGATCTCGGGATTAGGGTTTCCGAGTTCAGTGGTTTGGGGGTGTAGGGGTTCAGGGTTTTCTGATGAGGCTAGGCTGTCGAGCGTTGGGTTTCGGTTGCAGGCAGGAGCATCTTCCAGCCCTTAGGGGCTGAGTACCCTAGCCCAAAACAGGTTTACCTTTTCAATTTATATGAACCCCGAAAGGTTAAAGGCTACCTACTCAGCTACTGGGAATTCAAAAGCATTCAACCCTAAAACGTGCATGTAAATACAAAAAACCGTGAAGTAGGGCCTGGTTTGCCATGCGAATCAACATAACAAGCTATATCCCTAAACCCTAAACCTTAAACACTTAAACCTGCTAGGGCCTAGGCCTTTGGGGTTTAGGGTGTAGGGTAAACCCAGAACCTTGAACTCTGGCAGAACATAATTAGTCGCCGATCTTCCTAGGGAGGCCTCACCTCATCCTTGCAAAGCTCTACCTCTACTTGGAGGGGCAGGGGACTTAGTAAGTAGGTTATAAGTAGGGTTATAGTTGGGGTAACTCCATTTAGGGTACTTATAGCTCTACTTATAACCTACTTAGTAAGGCCCCTGCCCTTCCAAGTACCACTCAACCCCAAACTCCGCGCCTCCGCAGCCCTATATAAACCAACACTAGACCCTAAACCCTAATTACACTAAAATCCAAGAGCCTGCATCCCCAGCTAGCCCCTTCACCCTAAACCCCTGTATAGCCTGTATCCTATCCTCAACCCTTTACTGTAGAAAGGCACCCACAACCCTAAATGCTATAATCCTTGGACAGGTTGCGTTGAAATTTCCGGAACTCCCAGGGGAGAGAACCTGGACGCACGGATTCGGGGGTGAAGGTTTGCAGAACACTAAACCCCAATCCCTAAATCGTGTTCGAAGGATAACCAAGGATTCACTAAAGGATTCTATATCGGCAACTAGAGGGTTCGGGGCCTTGGGGATTTGGCAGCTTAATGTTTCAGAGGCTTTAGGATTGAGGAGTGGCTCTAGGATGGTCCTGGGTTTGGGGTTCGGGGCCGGAAAGGCTCCAAGACTTGTGGGGATGATGCTTGTCGGATGTTACTATCGCCGCTCTACTTCTGCAAAACAAGCCAACTTAGGCAAACATCAGCACTCGATGGGCATCATTCTTAATGGGAATGAGCATGGAAGTGCACTCAAGAACCACCCGGAGCTGCCACAGCGGCAGCTCTTAATGCAGCCACGTGAAGGAAGGTTCATGATCAGGTCTATCATGTCTATCGGAGGCCTCAACAGGTGGGATGAAGGTAGATAGGATCAAGGATCCCTTATATAAGGAATTTTATTTGGGAATATCCCACCTGCCACAGCGACGTGCAGTCAGATCCTCCTGTTGTAAACCCCTTGCCTTTTGCACTCTTCGCCGCCCTTTGCAGCAAGGTTGAGGGTCCCTCACCCTAAACCCAAAAGCTTAAAACTGCAAACCCCAGATTCCTGGACACCAAACTTCCACAACAAAAACAACAACCCTGACACCCGTTTGACTCCTACGCCCAACCCCGAAGCCCGACACTCTAAACCCTACACTGCCTTTGGAGAGGCGATCTTGTCGTTCCCACTGGGTAGGGGGCTGATAACGTCAGCGTCCTGAGCTGCGAGTTATAGGGTTTAGGGCTTTGGGGTTCCACCTCAGGGCCTAGGGTTGATCCGTGTGTAGCTTTTTTAAGACGTACAGGGGTGGTTATGTTGTAGCTTTTTGGTCCAGGTAAACGAAAAGTGTAAGGGAAAGCATGCCAAAGCACCTGTTTTGCGTTTGTTTGGGTTTGTTGTGCCCTGAACCGATTGGGGATCTGATGCTGGAGGCCGTTTTAGGAGTTTACGGTTTAGGGTCGGTTTACCTGAATCTTTGTAGGTTCTTAGTGTAAAGCCTAATCTGCAAATTATAGGAATGACACAATCAAGTAGGCTCTGGTAGGTGAACGTAGGGTTTCAAGTTCCAGGGAAAAGCCGTCTGGGATGCACGGTTTGAGCTTCAGGACGATTCTGCAAGGCGCATTGACAAATTGAAGTGCTTCGCGACCTTACACACCTCCAACCGTACCTAGCACTAAACCCTTGTTCCTGACTAGAAATGACACCTTCTATCAGGAGATGCTTGAGCTGCAGGCAACATCTAAGCAAGCTAAACCCTAAACCCTTAAACCCGAAACCCTTCAAACCCTAAACCCCTTAACCCTTCAATCCCTAAACCTCTCGGATTCTAAGATATACATGACATGTCCAGGATCTTCTCGTATCATCCCTTAAGCCTTAAGCTTGAAAGGACTTCCACCGAAGTAACTTTGGCAGTATCCTAACAATGCGGTTGAGGCTTTAGGGCCCTTTGACAGTACCCATGAAGGTTTAAGGTTACCTACTCCAAAGCTAGGTAAACAAAGCAGGGGCTTGTGTACTTCCGTAACCAGTGAGGCTTCTTGTTCAGAAGGACATCGCCCAATGATCAATAGGGAGTTTCCGAAAAATAGGGGACCCGAATATAATACCCTAGGATCCTTATTATATGTAAGGGCCCTAAGATAAGGTATCCCTAACTTTCGGAAACTCCAATATCCGTTGCGGCTGCAGCTTGTGGGGACTCCTTGGGGGCGGGGTTCTGGGAGACCAGGTCACGACCCTGATCCCCAAATACTAAGAAAACCATAGTACTTCAAGATCAACAATAACAAGCGTGGTAACAAGAATGGAACCTTCAACACATAAAAAACATTAACTAATACCTATCGAAACTAAGAACGAACATTAATGTTGATAGTGTTGCCCAGGTCAATAACAATAGCACAAACAACTATTGATATTGTTGTTATAAGACCAATACTAACAACAATAATGTTCATCAGGTATCGAGTTCGTGACCCTAAAACCCAGAATCCCAACCTTTAACCCGCCCCTGTAGTGGAAGAATCTATATACCGTAAAGTGTATAAGGTCTCAACTACGTGTGATGATACGGGTACATGTATCAAACAGTTAGACTGCACTTCTTATTGAAACTCCTGACCGACAAGGTCCACATGAGCGTACTAACCTACCAGACTATAACACTGCAGAGACACATAAGGTGATGGTTTCTCGGCTATTCCTGAATCGAGAAAGGAACCCGAAATGCCGAAACTCAAACCTCCAAACCTCGAAATATTCCCGAACTTCAAACCCTGATTAATTACATCCTAAAGCCTAAAACCCTAACCCTACTCCTTAAGGCTTAATCCCCCGACGCTAACCCTAGGGGTTTCTTTGGCTCTGCCACACCCCCGGCCGAGCCGCTGAGTCAAGAGCCTCTTCATTCTCAGAGGCGTTGGCGATTAAAGAGCCGAGGCTTTCCAGCGAGGTGTTCATCAAGACCTGTCTGCTGTAGGGTTTGCTGTCTTATTTGGGGTTCAGGGCTCAAGTGTGTAGCAGGGCTTTCGGCTTAGTTTAAGGTTTTAGGGTTTGGTTTATAACTTTAGGATAACTAACCAGTGGTTTTGGGGGTTCCCTGGCTCTTTAGCTCCTTATTTAATAGGGATTATCATCATCCCTGGCTCCTTAGCTCCCATAATATCAATGGTTAGATAACCCTAAACCCTGAACTGACTCACCAACGAGGACCATCTGCACGTTCACAAGAGTCTGTGCCTCCTGGAATTAACGCCCAGCTAGAAGTCTTTTAAGTAGTGGCTTAAGCGATACCTGGGTTATCAGTACAGTGTCGAACATTTGTATTTGGGTTGTAACTTCATGCAGCAATTCAAACTCAAAGGAAAAACCGATTGCAGAGTGATGTGCAGGAAGCTGTAGTTCAAAATCCTGTCTGTTGTTTTGAAAACCTAGCCGACAACTAAACGCCACACCCTAGAGCAGCAAGGGCCCGCTCCTGCCGCAAGAGCTCTGATTGGAGCTGCAGCTGGGTCATGACAGCCTCGTGCTGCTCCTTCCTGAGCTTTATATGGCTCAGTGTTGTTTCCTGTTTTCAAGGTCTGCTGGGGCGTGGTGGGTATATAATTAATGCATCCATCCATCCATCCATCCATCCATCCATCCACACATCCATCCATGCATGCATGCGCGTATGAGGGTATGTATGTATGTATGTATGTCTACATAAATAAATATATATATATATATATACATACATACATATATTTATATACATATGAGTGTGTGTGTGTATGTGTGTACGTGTAAGAGTACATATATACATATATACACATACATATAACTGGACCGCTGGTGTGTGCGGTGATGGTTGCGGGTGTGTGCGGTGATGGTTGTGGGGTTTGGTATGTCGGCCATGTCCTACGTCCAAAATTCACAAGCCTGTGCGCTTTCGAGTTTTCGGACTCAACATAGGTATGCGGATTCCGAGCTCTGACTTGGGGTATGTCCCAGACACCCCAAGCAGAATTCCGGACCCTTCCAGAGCTCTTGTGCAGTAGCACTGAGCAGAATAGCAAAGCTCGGATACACTTCGCAATAACGCTAACAACAAACCGTTGTTAACAGCCTTGAGGCCTTGAGCACTAACTCGGCGACAACCCCGCATCCATGATCATCCATGGCGATCAAGAGTGAACATCACGAGTTAATCTCAACCCATACTGTGGATTCTACTGCAGACTACAAGCCTTGTGAGTCCACGGGCGGCGCTTGTTTTGATTTTCTATCTCTCTCTCTCTCTCTCTCTCTCTCTCTCTCTCTCTCTCTGTTGCGAGTCATGGTGTAGAGTCCTTAGGCTCATGCAGGATTTTGTCCATCAACAGTATCAACCCTGAAGAAGCTATGTTTTGTTGGGGCCCCCGCCTCTCTTACCCGGTTACTTGGAAGGGCAGGGGACTTAGTAAGTAGGTTATAAGTAGAGTTAAAAATACCCTAAATGGAGCTACCCCAATTATAACCCTACTTATAACCTACTTACTAAGTCCCCTGCCCCTCCAAGTACAGCCCTGCAGATCAACCACCCCCGGGATCTGTATAGCTCGACTATTACGTACTTCCCCAACAAGCCACAGAAATAGAATGTTAAACTTACCGATTCCTACTAAACTATAAGAACCCAAAAAGTTTAAAGGTATGGGGGATCTAACATGAATCGCTGGCTCTAGCTTAGGGTTTAGGATTTGGGTTTTCGGGTCTGGGGATTAGGGGCTTTCGGGTACAGGATCAAGATCGCTCTTCCGGGTCTTTACGGTCTGGGCCAGCGTCATTGTGTCGTGCAGCAGCGATGGTGGCTGCGCAGGCACCGGAACACTGTCGAACTCCTCCGGAACAGCCTTCCGAATGTTGCACCGTCAGTGTGGAAAAAGCTGTTCCACTTTCAGATGCTTGCTGCTGCTGCTGCTGTTGTTGATGTTGTTGTTGTCGTTGTCGTCGTTGGTTGTTGTTGTTGGTGGTGTTGTTGTTACTGTTCTTGTTATTGTTATTCTTAGTGTTCTTGTTGTTGTTGCTGCTGTGGATTGTTGACGATGATGTTGTTGGTGGTGTTGCTGCCGCTACGGAGATGCTTATGGTGGTCGTCGTGGCGACAGCAGTGGCACTGTACGGCAGTGTCAACAAACTTGTGGCTGTCGGTATTGATCGTGCGCGGGATCGTTAGTCCGACGCGGACGACAATTGGCGGTACTGTGGGAGCTAATAATTAGAATAGGGTTTACTAGGACCATTACACTATAATCATTATAAGGAACCCACAAAATAGTATTGGGAATTGCTATAAGGCCACTATAGTAGTGATAATAATCTTGGCGGCAAGAAGAGGACAGGAAAACAAGCAGGGTGGAGGGGACGTTCCCACCCAGTTGGCCGAGATGCTGAAGATGCCCAGCAGCACTGGGGCAAACATGAAGTTTATGGAGAGTGAGCACATTCCCCCGCGTCTACCCTGCCGAAAGCTCTACGACCTCAATGCAACTCTCGATCCTCAAACTCCCCAGCACCCAGCCCCCATCCCCCGCCGCTCCCGAAATTCTAAAACCTCCAAACACATGCAAAACCCCAACTAACGAACTGCCCATGAACGCTGAACCCCAAACCCCAAAGTCCAAAAGCCTAAGCCCTAAACTTTATGAGTCTTAAACTCTAGGCGCTGAAGCCACAAGCTCAAAACCTGCAAACCCCGAACCCTGAACCATAAAAATAGAACCGCTGTAACAAAGAAACAAAACTCCACCCAAACCCTCAAACATAATGAACATTCAACGCACGCCCGCAAGCAACCCTAAAACAACTGATGCCACCTCGTTGGGCAGATGCGACGGCGCGGAGAGCGGATGCATGGGTGGACTGAGGCTTCGAGGTCCCTGGATACACTCCTGGCAGGAACGATCGTGCACGTGCATGTGTATGTCCATGTGCATATGTAGATGTACATGTACCTACGTGTATATGTATATATATATATATTCATATTCATATTCTGTATACATATAAAAGAAAACCTGCGTGCATATATGTGTATGTACATATTTACAAAAGAATGGTTGTGTATATGCGTATTTATATGAAAAATGTATATGAGGAACGTATGTACACATGCATGCACGGATGTCTGTGTGTAATTACGTACGTATGCATGTATGCATGCATGCATGTATGTATGTACGAAGGAACGATTGAATGAACTAACACAAGAATGCTTGATGTATGCAGGGATATTGGGTGTGCACTGCAGATGTTTATGACTGTACAGCACAATCACATAGACACGGGACAAGCTGCAAACATTGACTTAGACCTACATGAGACATACACACCTCGCATGCCTCCTCAGCATATCTATATTATGTGCAAATACTGCCCCCTCAATGTGATTTTGGTATCCAGGCCCTGCTACGTCAGCACTCGAATCTTCGGGTGTTCAAGGCTTTCAGGCTTCAGACCTCTGAAGGACTCCCCATATAAACCCTAAACTTAGACCTTTCGGGTTGCAGTGGGGGCTAGGGTTGAAGATTTTAGACTTCCGGGGTTTGAGGGTCTAGGGCTTTAGTAGGGTTTGGGGTTCCAGAGCTTGAGGGTTTACAATTCAGGGCTGAGGGATTCTGAGCCCTCACCAGGGGTCTAAGGATGTTCATGTCTATTATAGGCTTTAGGGTTTAGAACGTTTGGGATGCTTTTGCTGAAGTATAAGTACCCTAAACCCTAAACCCTCAAGATGCAGAGGTCTTCAGCTGTCGAGCTCCAGGCGTCTAGCTGCTTACAGTGGCAGCTAGACCGTTCAACCCCACGGCCCAGCCCTCACCTCTGTAAGGCAGTGAAGCTGTCCGAGCGTTTATGGTTCTTGCAAACTGTACCGCACAAACTTTTACTATAGGGTCGTTAATCACTAGAACAGGGTTTTTGACAATAGGTCTATGTGGTGTATGTAGTGCTGTTTAGGTTTATATCGAAATGTAGGGTGATAAAGAAACCCAACACCCTAACTTATGGCTGGGTACCCTAGCCCCCAAAAAAGGACAACCGCTTCAGTTATGGTAGGATTATAATAAACCACAGAAGGGTAAAGCTTTATTACTCAGCTACTCTATAAGCTAAACCCCTCAACCCCTAACCCCCAAACCCTACCCGCACCGTGGGCCTCCATAACGTGGAAGCTCCGGTGAGCCGACGGCCAGAAGGGTGTCGCGCGAAAAAGTTTTGAAACGCGAGGATGGTAAAGGTGTGCAGGATTGCGGGTTGCGGGGTTTATGTGGCGCGACGATATCGTGCGATGGAGGGTAAAGGCCACTGTGCCAGAGCTACGAGGAGGCGGAGGAGGCGGATGCTTCTTGGTTGCCTGCTGTTCGGGGCTTGCGGTGTGTTCGCATTTCACCACAAGGGGGTTCCGCTACCTTTAGATTGAGGGCTTAGGGGCTTAGGCTTTACCGGTGTTCTCCAGGCCAAAGACTTATGTCAGGTCAAGCTGCGAGACGTAGTCTCGCTGACTGTGTTCAGGTGAGTTTCCACCTTTGAGCCGTCAGCAACCACATTCAGGCACCGAGGACTTGGCGACTACTGCTTTTGTGTTTGCTTCAATATTTAGGACTGACGGATTTGGTGTAGGTGCTTACAAAAACTTGAAAATGCCGCACATGTAAGAATCATACTGCTACTGTTACTTATAGAAGGCAGAGGCAACTGTACGGGTAGTTTGTATACTTTGCAGCCCTAGTTTGATCAATGAAGGCTCTTGGCTGAACCCTATGGAGCCCTGATAGAACCCTTCAAGAAGCCGCGTAAACAAACCCTGTTCTCCTTACTAAGGCCCCTAACATAGGCTAAATTGGGCACAGAACCTAATTAAACAACAAGCTTCAGTGATCAGGGACTTGCCCCTAAGGCCCTGGCTGCTCGCCATACCGAGCTTAAGATCAAAGAGCTTGCTCAACTTTTATGGGTTTAGCCCACATAGATGTGCTTCTTCGGGCTTGGGATTTGTTGATTACAGCTTAGGGTTTTAGATGTTTGGGTAGGGGTTTTGCAGTTTTGCATCAGAAGAACCCGACACTGCCTGATGGGATGCGTCTACACAGCCAACAGCAGATAAAGAGACAGCCAGCAATTCACAGTTCACGTCAACTCTAGGCCCAAAGCCCTAAAACCCAGATCCCGACAAACAACTTCCCACATCGGAAGCTGGGCGCACATAGCGTGCGAGATCCTGAGCACGAGAAGAAAAAAGCAAATAACTATTATACTGGGGTTTGGGGTTTATAGAGTTTAAAGATTAGATATACGGTATGGTATACGGTATACGTGTGTATATATATATATATTTATATACACATAAGGGTTATAGTCGTATAGCGATTAAACAGGTAACCTTGCGATATGCATGTTATTATATATCTATATCTATACTTATGTTTGACCGGGACAAAGCAAGAAGCTGGAAGCTTTGGGCGGGATTGAAGAGGCCAGGAGCGGAGCGGAGCCTTCAGTACGGAGCCCAATGAATAATGGCTGAGGGTTTACCCTAAGGCCCCAAAGTAGTTCCTTTTTGGGGTTCGTATATAGAATCCTATAAGGTAATCCCAAAAAGGAACTACTTTGGGGCGTATGGGTAGGGCAAGCGGCTTCAGGTTTCTTAGTCTGATTTACGCAAGATTTTCAAGTCTGGGCCCCCGCTACCTCATTGTAAGTAGTAGTACCCTTGCATGGGGGCTCCAAAATACAGAGTCTACAGCGATACTACCGTGCGGCCGAAAATCCTAAGAACCCGAAGAGAAGGACTTGGAGCTGTATCGCCCCTAAGCCCTAACTCTCAATACACAAGACTTAAACCCCTCACCTTACACTTGAAAAAGCCACCACATTCTTCAAAGCTCTGCATAGCCTCGGTTCTGTGGTCTGTACCGTGAATATGCATGGGAACTCGAAGGAATACTACGACATATTCTTCGAACTCTGTATTTATGCCCGCTGCAGGTTGACGAACCATTTAGGAGCTTGTGTTGAGAGGGTGGTGGATTGTTCCCTAAGGCTCCATATGCTAACATAGCAAAAGTACCCATCTAGGGAATACTTTAAGGTCAAAGTATATCCTACATAGGTACATGGAGAGCCTTGCAGTAGGGTGTTGTAGCACATTCGATGTGTGTTCTCTTCCTGCGGGATTTGCGAAAAACACGAAGTTCCGTAGGCGTAGACGAGCTTCTTAGGGGCTGAGTATCCTAGCCCAAAAAAGGTTAAGGGTCTAGGCTTTATAGGGGGGATTTCTGTGAACCCCGAAAGGGTAAAGACTACCCCGCAACGCAGCGACGCAGGCTTTCGGGGCTTGCGGCGGGAGGCGTTAATATAGGGGCCTTAATAAATTGAATCGGGTTTTGGGGCCCATCGTACTATCATTTGAAGAAGGAACCCCCGCAATAATATAGGCAATTATTAATTGGTCCCTATAGCAGAGCTTTAAAGGGGGATGAAAGGTCGAAGTGCTACGAAAAGTCCATGCTTTAGAGCGTCCATGCCCGGTGGATCCAACTACTCCTCAGTGACAGCTGCAGATAACCAACTAGGATACCCAGTAACCTAAGAACAAAAAGGCCTCTCTTTTTGGTAATGGGTAACTTTATAAGGAACCTAGGACTACAAAAAGGGAATAAGGGTACTACTGGGCATCCTAGCCAATCCGGGGCCTCGGCCCAGTTAAGTTTGGGATTTGGGGGTTGTGGGTGCAATGTGCACGCCAAACTCGCTCCTCCATGTTTGCATCAATGGCAAGCTTTGTCGGACCAGTTCGCCTGAGGCCAAGGGAGTGGGGCAGTTCTCCAAATGAAGGGTTTAAGGCATAGGGCTTAGGGTTTTGTATCTTTCAGGAATATAGGAGTTTTAATGATCATAAGAGCGGCGCCTTGTTTTGAGGATCCAGCAAAGGTCTCTAATTCAGAGATCACATTTACGGCCCAGGCAGCTACCTGTCACCCAAAAACCCCTAAACAGGCTTCTTGCAAACCTTAACGAAAGCTATCATCATAACCAGGACTACGCACTGTGCACTATAAATCCTGTTTCTGGCACCTCGAACTAATCTATACTGAACTTAGAACCCTAGCAAAAATCATAATTTTAGCTGTTTCTGAGGGATTATAATAACCAAAAATTAAAAAAAATATTTCTAAGTACCCCTAAGCTAATTTGCTGCACCGACAAACCCAGAAACCCTTGGCTTCAGGTCTACGGCTTCCGGCATGTGACTGGCTTCGATTTAGGGTTTGGGGTTTAGGGTTTAGGGGTTTGGGGTTTAGGGTTTAAGGGTTAAGGGTCTAGGGTTTAGGTTTCAAGTGTATTTTATGGTTTTGGGGTCGGGGCAGCCCCGCAAACACTAAGGTGTAGGGACCTTGATAATTGGAACAGGGTTTTTGATTGGGTCGGTCCAAGCCAGTATATAAGAGGGGAGGGGGTAAAGCATGCGACCCCCAGTAGCAGGTAATTAGCTTGAGGCCTAAACCCTATATGTCCCCTGATAGAAACCCTGACAAAGTCACTTTAAGGGCACCCTGCAGCAAGCTTATCAAAAAGGCCCTAAATCCCACACCCAACACCCTGGGCACCCTAAACCCCTAAACCCAACGCCTGGGCATACGGCCACTGAGTCTCCCACGTGATTGCCAAAGGACTGCGCCACTTCGCAAACTTGCAGCCGGCAGCCTCCGTCATCCAAAGACTCCAATATCACTTAATTAAGGAATGTATCTTAAATTCTAGTGGAATATACCTTAATTAAGGGATTTTGGAGTCTCTGGGTCACCCGCCCTCGAAGCGCCTTTGAAGGATCCCTTGAAGGAGCCCTTATTCATCACTTACTAGGAACCCTTTTGAAGGATTCCTTAAAGGAGCCCTTATACTTAAAAGGAACCCTTCGAGGATGCCATAAGGGATCACTTAAAATCCCGCGACGGATCCTTTAGGGGCTCTTCTGAGGAAGAGTACTAAGGTGTTGGGGGTATATGAGGTGCCAAAAGAGCCTCATACCCCCTTTCTGCCAGGCCTTTCTATGATGATGTACTGATCAACTGATCTCTTCCTCAGCTAAACCCTAAACGCCCCTAAACCCAAAATCCTAAACCCTAAACCCTATTAGAGGGCTTCGGTCTCTGGGTTAGGGCTCAGGCTCAGGGTTTCGGGCCATGATAGTCTGGACTCTTCGCGGGGCTTAAACGCTTAAAGGGGTGCTCAGACAATGTCCTACACAAGTAGAGTTCTATACCGGCTTTAGTGAGTGTTTTTGTTGAACGGTTTTGTAAGAGGCTTCCGGAACTTGATTTAGGTTACCATAGCCCCCTTAAGATTCAGAGACTCAGAGCAATCGGGCTGGGTTCTTGATAATCTGATGAGGAGAACCGAGCTACAAAAGAATGAGTCTGGCTGGCTTAGGGATTCTACAGGTTGGGGGCTTCTGGAATCTTCGGGTTTTTGAGGGGGCTCAGGCTGCTACTTCCGCTGATGATATAAATCCTGCATTGCCCATAATAAGGAATATACCATAATTCCCATAGTTTAGGGTCCTTCAGGTAATGCAGGATTTATATCATCAACCGTTCCACTCCTGCTACCACCACTACGACGGTAGGTTGGTACTTCGGGCTTGGCTTCAGGCTGCAGGAGTCTAGATCCACTCTGCTTCTCCGAAGATCACTTGGCTGACTTCTCAACCCTCCGAAAAGTTAAACTTTTAAACTTTTAACCTCGTTATTATAGTTCATATGGAAACCCAAGAAGTTAAACTCCTAAGAGCCAACCAGAAGAACGCCAAGATCAGGCTCAGCGCTGGAAGCTTTTCCCGAAGACTCCCACTCCCAGGACCAGAGTTCCAGCAACAAGCCCTGAACCCAAGGCCCCTAAGCACAAAACCCAGAACCCTAAATCCTATACTGAACTTAGAACCCTAGCAAAAAATCTTTATTAGCTGTTTCTTAGGGATTATACTCACCAAAAAATGAAAAATCATTTCTAAGTACCCCTATATAAGTAAATCCTAAACCCCAAAACCTCGACCACATAGACTTAAAAACTCAACGGCATAAGCCAGGGCCGGTGAAGTAAAGTTTGAGTTCGATACTGTCTGCTTCTTTCCGGCTGTCTTTGTGGGCGAAAGGGGTGCGACACATTGTGCCATGCGCGTGCTCGGTTAGAAAGAGTCCTGACCATGCATCAACTAGCAATGAAAACAGTATCAACACAGTACCTATAAGTCTCCATTGTAGTTCCTTGTTTTGGTTTAACCAATTTTATCTTAAGGATCCTAAATGGTAAGCCCAAAAAGGAACAACAATGGAAACTATAGGTAATGTCACCCAAGGAGGCCTCAACCCTCAACCCCAATCCCTAAAGATCAAACCCTATACCCTTAACCCTTAACCCTAAACCCTTAAACCTAAACCCTAAACCCTTAACCCTTAACCCTAATCCCTAAACCCTAACCCTAAACCCTAAACCCTAACCCTAACCCGCTGCGGCTTTTGGCGCGCTTTGCAGGCGGGCTCGGCCCGCCTCGACTCGACCGGATCTGGCCTCTTACAAAGCATACCGCCGGTTCCTTCGTACGCACGGTTTAGGGTTTAGGGTTCCTTTGCATATACTATTTAGTATAGCAGCTCCTAAACCCATGAGTTTGCGGCGTATACCGACAATCATATCGAATTAATACTACGCGACATACATTCAGCCATGCAAGGATCACTCTCTAATTGTATTAGTCAAGGGCGCGAGATGCTATGCAAGAGCCCAATCAACGGTAGGTCACGAAAGTGTGCTGCATCTCTGCATCCACGAGCATGACCTGCACCGTGGAGTTGCTTAGAGCTCAAAGTTGCTGCAAAGGGTTTGTAGATGGGTCGGGGCTTGGGGCTTAGGGTTTCGAGCTTCCGGGTATGCTAAACCCAAACCCAAAGCGTATTTGGCTGTATTAAAAGCCCTAAACCCTAAACCCGTAGGCTGCATAAGGGCTTCATATGAATTACTTTTGTGGTGATACGACGGTTCTTGGTTTTAGGGCGACAAGGAAGCCGCAGTGCCTAGGAGTGTAGGGTTAAGGCTGACTTGGGGCTTAATTCTAGAGTTTGGGGCTTTAGGGATTACAGTAAGGGTTTGGGGGCTATATTGGTTTATGATATGGTTTGATGTAGTTCCCGGAGTCTAGGGTCATTAAGGTAATGCAGGGCTTATATCATCAACCGTAGGTCGTGACACACAGCCCACATTGCCGAGGCTCAGCCGCTCTGTTGTCGAACTCGCCGACGTAGTCGGCGCAGCTGAACAGAGTCACAAGCTTCTGATCTGCAAAATACCTCAGCTAGATTGATGCCTGTAGGGTTTAGATCCCCTAAGCCCTAAACCTCAAGCCGCATTTATATGACTTAGAGTTAGGGTTGAGGATTTTGGGGGTTCTGAAAGGTCCGGTAGACCTAGGATGCAGGAGGTACAGGATGGTGAAGTGACTGCTTAAGCGGTTTAGGGTTTGGGGTTTGGGGTTTGACATATTGGTCTTGCCCATGCACGGCTTTGCACCCTACACCAGATCTGGGCACCTTCCAAGTATGAGGGAGCCTTGAACTCACTCAGGCATTCAATGCCGCCATGCCAGAAACTGGAACCTCTCCCAGCAACCTCATACCCTCGAATTTATACAGGGTTTTATGCCTGGTTTAGTATTCTGATTAGAAGCACATGCCTGCATTCAGGTTTTGGGCCCCTCGCAAACCCTAAACAGCCCTAATTAACCTAGCCCTATACCCGCACGCATTGAAAACTTACACCACAAAGTTGAACCAGTGATATCCGCCAAGCCATACCCCTACGTCCCCACGTTTGATTGAATCTGCGTCAAATCTGAAACCCCCGAAACCCCAAACCCCAGTGTTGTGAAAACAGCACCAGGCACTCATAGCCATCTTCAACCACTTGGCTGGTCCGGCAGATCAAGTCCAGACTATTCCGTTCCATGAAATCGTGCACGATGTCCTCCCCAAAAATGTAGGACACACCTAGAGGCTTCTTCAAGTCGGAGGCCTCAAAAGGTGGGATGAAGGTAGGTGTGATATTCCCAAATAAGAGTCCCTATACAAGGGATCCTTAATCCTACCTACCTTCATCCCACCTTTTGAGGCCTCCGATCAAGTTAGGGATCCCGTTTGGAGCGTAGGGCTTTCGGTTTAGGTCTTGGGCTTATTTCTCCAGCATCCTAGAAAAACTAGGCATTAACCCTTTTTTGAGGCTCCTCGGATTATGCAAATTCGTATAGACGGTCTATATGAAGTCTCTTTATTTTCCGAACTCAACAAAACTCGAAAACCCAAACCCCAAACTCTGAACCCTTTCACCCGAAGCTCTCGCCTTTGTCCATCTCCGCCCAGCCTCTCAAACCCGTCTCTGGATCCGCCCACAAGAGGTCGCCTCGGGCGTTGCGAAGGTTTAGGCTACCCAGAGGGTCCATATGGGAGTTTCTGAAAATTAGGGGTACCTTGTTTCGGGGTCCTTATAGTAAGGATCCTACTATTTAGGGTACTATATTAGGGTCCCCTATTTTCGGAAACTCCCATATACACTACCATCATGGAATTAGGTCCCCAAAATCATAATAGGGATGGTCTTTTAGGACCCAGTTCCATGATGGCAGTGTATAAGGATTTTTCGGGTTACGATACGAAGGAGACATGAAGAGACTGGAGTACTTACTATAGGGCTGAATGAATACCCTATCCCAAAAAGTAAACCTTTTTAGTTGAGGTTTTAGTTATGGTAGCATTTTGTAAACTCCAAAAGGTTGAAGGTTACCTACTCAGCTACTAAGCCTGTTATGGTAACTCAAGTTAGACTCCTCATCCCTACACCCCAAACGAGAACGCAGTCGCAAAGAAGTCCATGGTCAGGGACTTCTGTGGGCCGGGTGATCTCCATGAGCTGATCCTTGTTTGGGTAGTTCTGTAGATTAGGGTCCCTGTTAGGGTCCGTTTTATGGATTAGGGTTTCGGGTAGAATTTAGGGGCTGATAGGGCTTAGAGCTTAGGATTTTGGGTTTAAGGCTTTGTTTTCTACACAGGTCGGGTTTAGGGTTCAAAGCTCAGGGTTTGGACCCACTGACTGACCCACCTCAAATCAAAGAATACGACATACGAGATTTCTACAAGGTCTTCACTGGCTTTATAAGGGCTTGGAGGCATCGGTCTGAGAAAGAACCGAGACACAAAACATATAGTGCTTCTACTTTTACTACAGGGGCCTTAATTATGCCAGAATACTTGGAAGGGCAGGGGACTTAGTAAGTAGGCTATAAGTATAGAGTTATAAGTACCCTAAATGGAGTTACCCCAATTATAACCCTACTTACTAAGTCCCCTGCCCTTCCAAGTAGGGCTTTGTATCGAATCATACCAAGAGTAAACGGCGATACTATTTCCAAAAACCATTCAGGCTATATTGGTCGATGACACCCACCCGAGAAACAAGAAAACATGCTGCTCAGGAATTTGCCAGTGGCCAGAGTGCGGAGTTCAGGAGAAAGGCCCGACGAGACGCAGAAAATCCGGCTTCGGATCAAGGCGCAGATTGGCATGCAGTTCATGGTTTGGGTGATCCGCTTCCACAGTTTGACATTGTATCGGCGTTTGCACTCGTCGTAGAAGCCGTAAATTCGGCTGATGCTTGCACATTCCTGGCTGTCCAAACCCTAAACCCTCACCCATGAACTAGACTACCTAACTCACAAAGCGTTAGGGCTCAGGGGTTCTGTGACTGTGGGCATCTACCATGATTGCTGTGAACGTAGTGGGGTAGCTACGCCAAACCGCTCAGACTAAAGTCGAATTTGAGGGGTTCCGAATTGACGTCTCAGCTGCCAAAGCTCAACCGATCTAAACACGGTGTCAAACACTTGAGCCACAGGCAGGCCCTGTCGTCCTGCTTGCCGCGGAGTAGAAACACCTTGTCCGGCTGCCGGCACTTGAAGCCTTAGCTGCTCTGAAGCCCTATTAACCCTAAACCCTAAGCCTTACCTTAACCCCAAGTAACCTACTTTTTTAAGGACTTATGTAAAGAAATCATATTAGGGAACTCTAAAAAGGCAGGTTCCTTAGGGTCCAGGTAGCTGCTCTGCAGCCCTGAAACCTAAACCCAAAGCCTTGCAGGCTGATCTGAAATAGTTTGCGAGAGGGGTTCTGGGCTTTGGGTGTTCGGCCCTGCCTATAGTCTCCATTGTAGTTCCTTTTGGGGGTTACCTTTTAGGATCCTTAATATAAAATTGGTTAAACCAAAAAAAAGGAACTACAATGGAGACAATAGGTAGTTTTGAATCCTAAAGCACTTTCTGCGGGGAGGGGTATCCTAGGGGTGTTCGGGCTCATCTAGGTTTTAGGGCGGGTGGACGAACTGTAGTACCGGGAGGGTTTACAGAGGGTTAATAGGGTTTAAAACAAGTTTGATAACATGTTGGGGTGTCGGGGTGAGGGCTTGGCTCTGCAGTGGAGGAGCACGAACCAGTGATTCATTTGGTACTTTGGGCTTCCAGTCCAGGCGGGCTCTGGCGGTGCATATGTCGTCAAGCGCATAGCAAAAGGCTCAACTCAACTCTGAAGCCCACAAATATCCTTCAAGACCCTAGGCCTGAAACAGTACTCAGAGCCAGAGGAAGTAGTCGAATGCCGGTGTCTAAAATTTAAAGTCTGTTTTGTCTTGCAGGGGCTGCAAGCACATTTAGTCTCCATTGCAGTTCCTGTTTGGGGTTACCTTAATTATGAGGAACTAAATGTACAAATAATCGTGAACCTCAAAACATCAACTACAATGGAGACCATAGGTAGGGATCAGGATCGCCGGATAGAATGGCTGTGGATTCTGAGATGTTCTTTTTTCGGATCCGGGGCCTCCGATAATTCTATCAGTCCTGGTTTCAGTCCGGGTTTACCTATAGTCTCCATTGTAGTTCCTTTTTGGGGTTACCTTTCAGGATCCTTATGGTTAAACCAAAAAGGGGAACTACAATGGAGACTATAGGTAAGGTCTACAATGGGGTTTAAGGGTTTAGGGTTTAGGTCTCCCAATAAATACCTCTAGAGACGCCTAGCCCAAACCCTAAACCCTGAAGCGGAAACATGCAAACAGCCGAATCGCGAAGCCCACCCAAAATCCTGAGCGCGTCGGAGTGCCAGGTGGCAATAAAGAAGGGCCAGAAGATCCACCCCGTGAACGGTCCCCCGACCTCGCAATGAAACGGAGTCGCTTTGGGCCGGTGCTTAGCGCCGAACTTAAGCCCTAAAACTTTTGAAACACCACATCCTAAAAGCAGAAAGATCCTTCCAACAGTTCTTAGAATCAAAATAAACCTCTGAAATCATGTGAAGACCTTCATTAGACGGTCATCGAAAGCCCCTGAAACTGAAACCCTTGTGACAACCCTGGAAAGTCCTGATGGCAACTCTTTATCGGACCTTTGCTAAACCACTAAAAGCTGAATTCTTGATTCTTAAGCTTAAACTTGCCTCGGCTAACGTAGTTGCCAAGAAAGAGGTATTGCACGTCTCCTGGCTCGCCACACCTGCAGAAGATCATCAGGCCATGCTTTCCGAGGGCTTCTTGGGTATTCAATCTTTCCAGTCTACTCTCAACCCTAAACCCAAAACCTTAACACCCTAATCCCTAAACCCTGGACCAACCTTAAAACCCTAAACCCTAAACCCTAGACCAACCTTAAACACCCTAAGCCCTAAACCCTAGACCAACCTTAAAACCCTAAGCCCTAAACCCTAGACCAACCTTTAAAACCTAAACCCCGAACCTCGTGGCTCAGGAAGATCTGGGTTTAGGGTTTCAGGGTTTAAGGGTTTAGGGTGTAGGGTTTAGGGGTTTAGGGTGTAGGGTTTAGGGGTTTAGCGTTTAGGGTTTAGGGTATGAATCATGGGGAACTAAAGCTTAACCTTTTTGGTTGTATAGGGGTTATACAGGGACTGTACTACCCAAAAGGCTAAAGGTAGGCTTCTCTACTACTAGGTTGAGTTAACAACCCTCTGGAGCTTGCAGAGAATGGGAGTGTTTAGGCTTTAGGGGTTTTGGGTTTAGGGTTTAGGGGAGCAGGGTTTAGGGGTTTGGGTTTGGGGTTTAGGGTCTAGGTGTACTTACTTAGGGGTTCATGCGACTTAGTAGCTAGGGCTATGATTAGGGTAGAACCCTCGCAGACATCTCAGCAGCGACAAGGACAATTGCGCTACTTCCCCAACAAAGATCCATCTGATCCAGCCCTATATCCCTCAAGTCAACGCTGAACCCTTAAAATCTAAACCCCTGAACCCTAAACCCCTTAACCCCTAAACCCTCAAACCCTGAAACCTAAGCCCCTGAACCCTAAACCCTAAACCTCTCAACCCGAAACCGCTTATTCTAACAACTCAGGCCCTTCCATTACAGCTTGTGACCCAGACCTGGCGAGTTAGGAGGCTCGAGGCTCCCAAACTCTGCAAATCCTACGGCCCTGGGTTTAGTTAGGGCTTCAGGGGTTTAGGGTTCAGGGGTTTAGGGGTTTAGGGTTTAGGACCCTGCTAGGATGGGGGCCGTAATAATTAGAAGAGGATCCCTTTCAAGGGATCCTCAACTGGCATCAAAAGTAGGGTTCTATAATGTAGGGGCCTTAAAAATTAGAATAGGGTATACTCTACTACGCCTATCATACGGAACCCCTAAGTAGTATTGGCAAGTATTTAGGCACCGATAGTAACACCCTACTACATTCCCAACTCCTCAAGTTAGCCTTAAGGATGCAACCTCCTGAAGCCTGCCTTTAGGTACCGAGTTCATGCGCTACAGAAAGCTGAAACTTTCAGGCTGGCAATAGCCCCAAGAAGTTTAAACACCCTAAACCCTAAACCCTAAACCCTAAACCCTAAACCCTAAACCCTAAACCCTAAACCCTAAACCCTAAACCTTAAACCCTAAACCCTAAACCCTAAACCCTAAACCCTAAACCCTAAACCCTAAACCCTAAACCTTAAACCCTAAACCCTAAACCCTAAACCCTAAACCCACCTACCTCCTAAGCCCCGAGCCCCAAGCCCCTGCTTAGCTCACCTTCTCAGCATGCTCAACCCAGCCTCTCGATGATCTTGTTCAGCTGTTCGACGGAGGAGGCCAGGGTACCACCAACCTCAGTCACTCTTTGGGTTAGGATGTCCTTAAGGGGGGGGGGGTCCAAGGGGGGTAGGTAACCTAGTAATCCCCATTATTCCCCAATACTCCCTAAGCTTCCCTAAGGTTCCCCAAAGCTCCCTAGTACCCTCCCCCCTTGAACCACCCCCCCTTAAGGATCCTATAATTGGGTGGAGGGTTTTTGGGTTTAGGGTCTTAGGAACGAAACGAGTGAACAGGGTCCGCTTTTTGCTCTCCTCCTTGAACATTGGAACCCGCACCACGAGGGGGGAAAAAAAACAAGGCTCCGTAATGCTGACCAAGAAGCAACCAGGGGCGGCTCTAGCTCCATGAGAACAGGCTCCCTCATGAAGATCTCCTACCAGAGTTTAGCAAATAGGGTTCTTTAATGCATTTAGTTGCCGCAATCACAGGAATTCAGAAGAGGTGCGATTCAGGGTTTCGCATCGAAACCTTGGGGGTGTTTTGGGTGTAAGCGTACTAAGTAGCAAGCGTTGAAGGGCTACTTCAGGCGCTTCATTGATACGTCTGCCAGAGCGAGAGTCACAACAGGCTGTTACCTAGAGGCTCCATAGTAGTCGAGTTTTATGGTTCAGATTTAGAATCCTATAAGGGTATCCTAAACAGGAACTACTCTGGAGCCTGTGGGTAGTACCGCAGACCCCATGGACCGGAAAAAGGCTTGGATGTGTGCTGGTATATCTAAGGGTGGCCCAGTATAATCCATGAGATACTACCCCCGACACCCCCAGTCTGACTAATACGATGGGCTCTAAAACAAGTCAACCTCGAGACACCAAGCACCGGAAGCGCGAACTTGGAAACCTACGTGTGAGCGCTGGGTCCGAAATGTCTGATCCTCATGGTGTGGTAGAGCTCCAACAGTGCTGCCTAGGGCTTCATGATTGCTCTTGTGGACATCCAAAATGAGAGAATAATGTCGGAACCTGATTAAGAAACCCTGGCCCTATAACCCGAAATAGTAAGGTCCATATACGGAACCCTAATAAAAGACCCAGCGGAATGGCCAGACAGGCGACATCCTACTGATGCGACCTTTTCAATCACAGTTGCGTGGCTCGAACCCTGAGTCGTGTTCTAACCTCGATGCGACCTTTTGACTGCGACAAGCATCAATTCCTGCCCCCAAGTCCTTCCTGCCGGCTGCCCCCGGTGGGCCCAAACTCCCATTACCCTAAACCTGACCCCGGAAGCCTCAATCCCGTGCCTCGACGAGATCGCATAGGATCCGAATCTCTTTCTCCGGCAGACCAACCTTTTCATCTGGCGGTTCTTCTCGCCTGAGGCAAGTGATGTGGCCATCCAGATCCACACCTGATTTGAGAATGAAGGGCTCAGGGTCACATAGGAATGTGTCGTAAGTACGTATGTAGTTGTCCGTGATGTTCGCACCACCGCCGCGGCTACCACCACCACCGCCACGATCACAAAAAACGACCACCACCACAACCACCACCACCAGCACCACCAGCATCAGCACAGAAACAGCTTCGTCACCGATTCCAGCACCACATCGCCCATTGACATATGCATGTATGTCTGGTAGAGTGAATATGTCTATGTGAAACCGCGATAACTTCAATCTACAATCCAGAAATAGTGTCATGCCATGCGTTTATAGATGCATCCGTTCGTCCATGCATCCTTCCACCCCCATCCATCCACACATACACGGTGCATACAAACAAACATACGGACAGACTGGCATGCATGTATGTTGTGGTTGTATTTGCATGCACACACACATACATACATACATACATACGTACATGCATACATCCATGCATGCATACTTGCATACATGCATACATACTTACATGCATACAGCTGGTGCAGTGTAGCGAGCGAGAGAGAGAGAGAGAGAGAGAGAGAGAGAGAGAGAGAGAGAGAGAGAGAGAGAGAGAGAGAGAGAGAGAGAGAGAGAGAGAGAGAGAGAGAGAGAGAGAGAGAGAGAGAGAGAGAGAGAAAGAGAGAGAAGAGAGAGAGAGAGAGAGAGAGGAGAGAGAGAGAGAGAGAGAGAGAGAGAGGAGAGAGAGGAGAGAGAGAGAGAGAGAGAGAGAGAGGAGAGAGAAGAGAGAGAGAGAGAGCGAGAGAGAGAGAGAGAGAGAGAGAGAGAGAGAGAGAGAGAGAGAGAGGAGAGAGAGAGGAGAGAGAGAGAGAGAGAGAGGAGAGGGAGGGAGAGAGGGAGAGGGAGAGGGAGAGGGAGAGAGAGAGAGAGAGAGAGCGGAGGGGAGGGGAGAGGGAGAGGGAGAGGGAGAGGGAGAGGGAGAGGGAGAGGGAGAGGGAGAGGGAGAGGGAGAGGGAGAGGGAGAGGGAGAGGGAGAGGGAGGGAGGGAGCGAGGGAGGGAGGGAGGGAGGGAGGGATCTTTGGCAAAGCTTCCCGCGGAAAAACTGAGCATTCTCGGCGATCCAAGGCACTTTTGGCAATCATGTAGATCGAGACGGCTCCACTCCTTGTTTGCTGAGGTGACAGGAAAGAAACATCGAAACCCCAAACTCCTAAACCCTCAAACCCTAAACCAGCAGTGAAGACACATCGGCCTATAGAACCCGTCGGCCTTAGATGCAACCCTCTCGGACTTCAAAGAGTGACTTGGTAGATTCAGTTTCTTCATACAAGCCGAGTCCATTACTAACCGAACCTCGCTATCTGGATATACCCTACAAGCCTCAACCGAAACCCCAAACTCTAAACCCTAAACCCCAACCCCAGAATTCCCCTAACCGCCACCCCCCCCCCCCTCCCCCTCAAAACAAGATCTCCAAGACCGCAAACCCTGTGTTAGGTTTAGGGTTTAGGGTTTGGGGTTTAGGGTTCAAGGTTCAGGGTTTCGGGTTCAGGGGTTCAGGGTTCAGGGGTTTACACTAGAAGCCAAAAAGTTGGAAACCCAATAGCCTCGATCCTTAAGAGTAATGTAGAGGGAATCCCAGCACTATTTGGCCTTAATCCGGTTTCCAACTTTATGGGGCTTACTGTATATAGGTCTGCCAAGGTTCCAGCCAAGGGCCGAGCAAGTCTCTGTGTCTTCCAGCGTGCGGTCCTCGTACCTTAGGGCTTAGGCGGCTTAAGGGTTTCATGTTGGGAGTGCTTAAGTTTTTTTTTTTTTTTATGGGCCCTTTTCGAACTTTCATGTTGGGAGTGCTTAGTTTTTATTTATTTTTGTTTTTTTTTTTTTTTTTATGGGCCCTTTTCGAACTGCAGAGCAGTTAGAATTCCTGTACTAGGAGGAGCCGATGGTTGGGGTTTAGGGTGCAGGGTTTTAGGGTTTTTAGGGCGCTACTAGGGCTTAAAGTTTAGGCTTTAAGGTTTAATGACGCGGCCTGGAGGGTTCAGGGTTTTCGGGTTTAGGGCTTCAGGGTTTAATGAAGAGGCCTCATATGTGCAGAGAGGGTTTAGGGTTTAGGGCTTGACCGTTCTCTTCCTCCTGGCTATTTATAGTTTCCATTGTGGTTCCTTGTTTGGGTTAATTAACCCAATTTTTAGTATAGGAAACTTAACTATAAAAGTGGTAACCAAAAAATGACAACAATGGAGACTATAGGCACAGTCAGAATGCCCGGCCAGTTGGCATTTTCAACAGTGGGGCCTTAAAGGTTAGGGTTTACAGCAGGGTCAGGGTTTAGGGTCTAGCAGAGATTCACTAAAAACATTAATGGGTGGTTGTCAAAATGATGGTCCCTCTTGGAGCACCCTAAATATCAGGTGCCGTACTATATGAAGGACCCCAAAAGGGGACCTTAATTTTGACAACTGCCCATATAGGGGTCGAAGCCTCAAGACATGAGGTGTGTTTCGGGTTTAGGGTATGCGGGGACTGTAAGGGGATGCTCTTATCATTATTCAGACCTCTTTACTAAACCGTATCTCACAAGTCCGTGTGTTCAGCGCTTAGTGTAGTTTTCAAGACTTTGCTGCAGGGTTTAGAGTAGTCTAAGGGTGTTAAGGTTTAGTGTTCTTGGGAATGTGGATTCGTAATGTAACTCAAACGTTGAAGCTCACCAGTGCGTTTAGGTTTAGATGTTGAGCCAATTAGAAGGTTGGTAAGGGCAAAGAAAGCTTCACTGAAACCGGTTCATGGGCACGTCAGAGACTGCCGTAGCACCGACAGCCCCGTCTTGCTAGCAAGCTCCTCCTTCAGTGCCTGTTGGGCTTGGGGTTTAGGATTATGGAGGTTGAGCAAATACGGGACCCTCTACTGAACTTAGAACCCTAGCAACAATTATAATTTTAGCTGTTTCTTAGGAATTATAATAACCAAATTGAACTAACAAATATTTTTAAGCACCCCTAAGTTCAAGCTAGAGGTCCGTCATGGTCCGTCTCAGGGTTCATAGGAGGCTTGCTTGTCCAGTATCCTAGGGCAACGAATTTGCGATTCTGTCGAGAATATGGGAGATTCTGAGGTACCCTAAATGGTAGGACCCTTATTATAAGGACCCCTAAACAAGGTACCCCTAATTCTCGGAAACTCCCATATATACCTGCAAATGTTGAAGCGGGACGTGAGATAAGCCCTGTCCCCAGGGGAAGGCGTGAGACGAGCTTCGTGAATTTGTGAGTTTGGCTCAGAAGTATGGTGGGAAGCGAACGTTACATAAAGGTTACCTACTTCTAAATGGAAGCTTCCGAAAATTCGGGATACCTTATTCTGCAGGGTCCTTTTTATAAGGATCTAACTATTTAGGGTAATCACTATATTAGGGTCCCCTATTCTCCGGAAGCTCCCATATTGTTTTGAGTTTGGGAATTACAGGACGGGACAGCCCAGATACGGCATCCAAATGTTTCTCGGAAGCTCAGTTCACGGCATATGACTTGAATTCAGCGCTCACTTATACCGTAAGGCTCAAGGACCAGTGTTCGTAAGTCTGATCTGGATCACAGACCTTACTGTAGAAAGCGCTTGGGCTGTTCCCCAAAGCCTAAACCTCAGTCCCAAACCCTCGACGCTTACAGTGACTCTCGTCTTTCAGTGCCTCTGTGACGCTGAAGCAAAAAGCAACCAGTGAACAATCCAGGAATTGGTGGGGCTCGGGGTGTAGTTCGAATTTGGGGTTCAGGGTTTCGGGTTCAAGAAGCAGGGTTCGGGAGGCTGCACTAACGATAGAAACAACACAATTCACAAGGACCCTTAGGGGGGGGTAGAGGGGGAGGGGGGTACGAAGCCTTAATACTATTCATAAGGACTGAATAAGGCCTTATAAACGAAGTGGGGTCCTCTACCGTAAACACTTCTAACCGATACCCTAAACCGTTAAGGTTAAAAACAACACCTAGACCTAAGAGTAACCTTGGAATAAAAAGGGTGCCCTTGTTGGTTTAAAGGGGTTTATAAGGGAACCTAAGCCTCAAAAAAGGGAATGAGGGCCTACTCTGGGTCCTAGACACAGTGCGCCGTGCCTTTATCTTAACCTCGGGCTCGGCGGTCAGCTTTGCAATCTCACCTTGAAGTGTCGGGCTCAGGGCTCGACTATAAGGGTTTTTTTGGGGGCCCATTCTGCTAGAATCATAATAAGGAACCCCCAAAATAGTATAGGTAATTTATTTAAAGCCCCTAACTTCGCTTTCTTCTTTCCTACCATAACCTACTCTCTTTGGGTCGGTCGTTTTGAACTCTGAGATCAGGGCTGATAAAAAGGGCATACTTTTGTGGTAGTTTAAGGTAGAGCCCCCAGAGCTGCCTTCAAGTCTGTTCTAAACCGGACCGCTCCACGTTGGGTACCTTGGTGGCAGGCTTTCTGGCTTAGGGTTTTATCAGGCCTTGCAGGGTCCAGGTATGTAATACCTATCGTCCCCACTGTCGAAATTTGTAGTACAGGAATCTGACTATAAACGTGGTTAACCAAACAAAGGACCTGCAATGGAGACTTGAGGTACCATGGACACGAAACCTCAAAGCCTAGCCGTGGCCCTAGACCCTACATCCTGCAACAGACCACCTCCTCCCAGGTTCAGCACCGTGATCTCAATGGAGCTGCTGCCAGCAGCCATTGCTTTGGGGGCGGCCGTGCAGGATGAGAACATGGGTTAACTAAACCTACAAACCCTGAATCCTAAACTCCTAAACCCCTAAAACCTACACCCGAATCCCAAACTAAACCCAAAAACCTGAACCCCAAACCCTAAGTCTCTAAAACCCTGAAACCTACATCCTCCGGCAGCCTGACAAGCGGCGCCGGCGAAGCGATGAGCTTTTAGCAGGTTAAGGCAGCATGCACAGAAACTTTCGGGATGCATGTAGTTGGTTGTTTAGGGGTTTAGGGCTTGGGGTTCAAGGTTCCGGCTGTAGCGTTTTGGGGTTTGGTGTTATTATTGGGGTTGAGGGTTTAGGGCTTTACGGTTTAGGGGTTCAGGGTTTAGGCTTAAATGCACAGCTCGGGATGTGAATAGTTTGGGGTTGATCAACCACCAACCTGCCCGAACTCCACCATGGCTGCCTGCAACCCGCAGATATACTCAAAACCAAAAACCCTCTGCCCGAAGACTCCATGTACCCAGAAAGTATATACTTAGGCCTTACAGTACCTATATAGGGACCCCTTTCAGGCTTAAGTATCTAATAGAAAAGTGCATGGAGCCTTAGGGCTTAGAATTATGTAACCACTGCACTGGAACTATGGGGCCCTGATGCCTGAACACCGTAAAACCCCGAAACCGTGAACCCAAACCCGAGAAGCATCAAGCGAGCCTATGTCGAGGTCTGAATAAGCAGTTACTCATAACATCCCCCATGTAGTCCATAAGTAATTGTTCCAAAAAACCACCCCTCAAAGCCCTATGTACTCTGAGTATTAAGGCCGCAAATACACCAACGACACAAAAACACGAAAGACTCAGTGCCGATAAACCCTGAATCCAACCTTAGACCCTAAACCCAAAGCCCTACCTACCTGTAGTCTCCATTGTAGTTCCTTTTTGGGGTTACCTTTTCGGATCCCTAGTATAAAATTGGTTAAGCCAAAAAAAGGAACTACAATGGAGACTATAGGTCCCTAAACCCTAACCCTAAACCCTAACCCCTAAACCCTAAACCGTGACTCATTGCACCTTGTACTCACGGCAGCGGACATTCAAGGAGTCGAGGCCCTGATTCCCAAGCGCTTCTGTGGGTGTTCAGGGTCTGGGGTATTATAACTAACAGTTGTTCAGACACCTGTTGGGTTTACGGGAAGAAGGAGGCCTGGTATTACGATTCCTACTCTAACTTCAAGGATATTCAATTGTTGAGGCTATACTGAACTTAGACAACTAGCAAAACTTGCAGTTTTAGTTGTTTCCTAAGGAATATGGGAACCAAAAATTAAAAAGTACTTCTAAGTACCCCTGAGAAGGGGTTTTGGAATCCCTGTGCATGGCCGGCGGTTCATCGCCTTCCCTTCCGGCGGACCCCTGTCGAGTTGAGTCTAGCATGTAATATACAGGGGTCTTAATAATTGTGATAGGGCTTTTGGGATACACTTTACTATCATTAGAAAAGGGAACCCCCCCTGCGATAGCATAGGCACTGGTCAAGGACACGATAGTGGTTCAAAACCTCACAAGCAAGTCAATTCCTCGTGGAAAACCCCCGACACCGAGCCAAACTCTACAGCATTTGGGGTCTATACCCTAAACCCTAAACCCTAAACCCTGAACCCTAAACCCTGAACCCTAAACCCTAAACCCTAAACCCTAAACCCTAAACCGCAAACCCTAGATCTCCAAGCCAGGAATGCAATGCTTCCCCCGGGTATCTCCTTGTAATCAAAAGCGCCGTGCCGTACATTAGGCCTGCAGTAAACCCCAAAAAGTTGGAAACCTGATTAAGGACAAATAGTGCTGATTACTCTTCAGGATTGAGGCTATTGGGTTTCCAACTTTTGGGCTTCTACTGTACTTGTCGGGTATCATGGGGAACTAAAGGTTAACCTTCTTGGTTATATGGGGATTATATACGGACTATACTGCCCAAAAAAGGTTAAAGCTTACCTACTCTACTTCTCGGTAGGTCTTCCGTTTCGGGGCTTGTCCGGGGACGGGAATTAACATGGTCCAGGCCGAAGAACTCGAACGATCTGGACGGCAGCGCCTGAGTCTAGGCGACTCCTGGGTTGGATATAGAAGCCTTTAGGGTTTAGGGTTTAGGGTTTAGGATTTCCTAACCAGTGGTTTTGGGGGTTCCCTGGCTCTTTAGCTCCTTATTTAATAGGGATTATCATCATCCCTGGCTCCTTAGCTCCCATAATATCAATGGTTAGTTTCTATAAGGGGTTCGAAGGGTTTAGGGTGGGGGTTTGGGGCAAGGTGGCCTTTATGATTGGAATGGGGTTGCGGGGGTATATTACCGTATAAACTGCATGAAGGTATCCACGGGAATAGTGTTAGGTACCAGTGATCCAAGCCCTATAATATAGGGCTTTAGGGCTGCGGGTGTAAGGCTCGGGTGGTCCTGCCTATGACCCCCAGGCCCTTGTTCGACCTACGAATTACGCCAGTATCCCGTGACCCAAACCGTGGAGGACCTGCATTGCTTGCTTGCAAGAACCGGAGACAGCATCATTCCTGCCGCTTTCGTCCCTGTCCTCCTTCGTCCATGTGGGCCAGTGCTCTGGTGTGGCCTGGGCTGGGCAGCGACCGTATGTCGTAAATATCGTAGAAGCAGCCCCAAAGCCGGCTCGACTGGAGAGCACAGAAGTGTGTGCCGCGCTGATGCAAGCAACTGGGGAATCAACGCCGACAGAATGATAACGTCCGTGTTCCCTGTGTACTGTGACACGTGACCGAAGATAGAGCCACAAACCCCGTTCGCCAAAGAACTCTGCCCCCAAATCCTTTTACTCTAAACAACCACCGTCAAAACAAAACGCTCGAAGAAGGAACGGGAAACTGAACAACTAAACCCGAAACCCTAAACTCTTTAAGCGTGCACCCGACCTTGAAAGCCAAACACTAAGCCTCAAACCCCAAATCCTAAAACCGGCACGTGAAAGCCAAACCCAAACCCATCCAAACCCTAAGCCCAAAACTCTTGAACCCTGAACAGGGCCCTTACAGCCAACCCCTAATCCCTAAACTCTTTAACAGTGGACCCTAAGCCATAAATCCCAGAGACTCCACTATCCCTTAATTCAGGAAGATTCCATAAGTCATACTAGGGATCCTGCTAGAATTTAAGGTCTATTCCTTAATTAAGGGATATGGGAGTTTCCGAAAAATAGGGGACCCTAATATGGGACCCTCATTACTAGGATCCTTATTATAAGGACCCCAAAATAAGGTACCCCTAATTTTCGGAAACCCCCATATTGGCGTCTCTGGAACCCTGAACCGGCCCCTAAACCCTAAACCCTAATCCTAAACCCTAAACCCTAATCCTAAACCCTAAACCCTAATCCTAAACCCTAAACCCTAAACCCCAAACCCTAAACCCTGAAAGCCTGCATCACCGTGTCGCCGTTCGTCCCCGGGAGTTCCTTGGGCTGCGAGCTCCAGGTGGGATCGGCAGAGAGGGTTTAGAGTTTAGGGTATAGAGTTTAGGGGTTAAGGTTTAGAGTTTAGGGTGTAGGGCTTAGGGGTTAAGGTTTAGAGTTTAGGGTGTAGGGCTTAAGGTTTCGAGTTTAGGGTTTAGGGCTTAGGGTTTAGAGTTTAGACGTACCAGATGAAGCCTCCATTGCAGGTTTATACTAAAAGCATACACACAAAAAGTCTCCATTGTAGCTCCTGTTTTGGGAACATACCTTATAGGATCCTAATCACAAAGTTTGATAAACCGGGAGGAGGAACCACAATGGAGACTATAGGTAGTACATACCATACGTTGTCTATGATGTTCTAAAGAGGATAGAAACAGACGAAGCAAGATACACGCAAAGATACATATAAAGATGGACAGATGCATGGGTGGCTGGATGGATGGACTGACGGATGGAAGGAGCAAAGGAGGGAAGCTGGGAGGGAGGGAGAGGGAGGGGGAGGGGGTAGGGACGAGTAGATTCGATAGATAGATTGATAGACAGACGGACAGATAGATAAGCGTACGCAGGTACAGTAGGTGGGTAGGTTGCATAAGGAGGAAGGTATGCAGCAGGTCGGTAGGCAGGTAGGTAGGTAGGCAGGTAGGAAGGTACATAGATAGATAGAGAACCACCCAGGTTGGCAAGAAGGATAGACCAACCCATGGTTCTTAAAAAAGGGTGTGCAGGGGTTAAAGAATACGGTCTTTGGTGGTTTAACAGTTTAACATAGATGTTTTGATTATCAGAGTAAACCTTTCACGGCAGATCATAGCATACATAGTGCTTATTGGGGATACAGGGATATATATATATATATATATACATACATACATACATACACGCATTGATTGGGTGCTGCCCCCACCCTGTAACAGTCTATATTCGGTGATTAGGTCACATTAAGGGCTATATACAAGCATGTTATTATCAACGGATTATCCAACTGTTACACAGTGGGGACAGTGTGTTTGTTGGGAGTACAGGGGTATGTACCATTTCCAAGCACTCCGTCCTCGATGCCACGATAAAAGTTTGTTGCAGAATGTCTGTAACTCGTATAGAACGGCTGTACTAAGAAGCTGCAAGAATTAGAGGGTCTAGAAATAGCCATGTACTGGCCATAATACATAGGAATAAGCTTCGCGGCCCAGTGCGGCATGATCAGGAGATCTACTGTTAATTTCTGGAAGTTACTAGGTCTTTCCACTTCCACACTAGCGAATCACTGGCCCACCGGAAACCCGACAGTTGATCACAGAACCTAGACCCTAAGCCCTGAATCCAAAAACAGATGACGTCGGGCTGCAGCGACTGTCAGCTTGAGTGCAGGAAACAAGAGGCCAACTGCACGCTCGTTTTCATCGCACAGCTGCAGGATCGTGGACAAAGTCTCCAGAAAATGTATTCTAGCACATAATCAAGCCCAAACCTACACCCTTTGAACGAGGTCTCTCTGAAGGATGAAGCAGGCAACTTGGAGGCACTTCAGAAAGACCTCGTTCAAACCTATACCCTAAACCACGAACCCAAACCCTTAACGGAGACTGCTAAAACCAGGAGCGTGAGATCTTCTCGTCCTACCGGAGGTACGGGGGTTTGAACCCCGCCCTCTCCAGAGAAACTGCCCTAAGTCCGGGGTATCCCTTGAGCAAACTTATGTGGGAGTTTCCAAAAAGTAGGGGTACCTTATTTGGGGGTCCTTACAATAAGGACACCACTATTTAGGGTAATTACGATATTCTGGTCCCCAACGTTCGGAAACTCCCATGTAAGGATGAAACTGCTAGATGGAGAACTATATACTATGAGGATGACGAGGCCCTCTCCGCTCGTCCCACAGGAGGCGTGGGGCTTTGAACCCCTCCGTCTCTGCTGGAGCTCCAGGAATCAAAGCCCAATACATACCCACTTCAATAAAGAATTATATGTATTCCTGAGGAGTGTCGGGTAAAAGCGTCTGGCGCTGTTCAAGGGTATGCCGGGCTCACTGTCTGCGTGTGAGTCGCTTACAGGAGTCGCAAAGATCCCACAGAGAGCTCGGCATCTCGGCCCCGAACCGAACTTCATTGCACGGGTACAGTAGGCATTTGCTTCCTGAGCCTTAAAGTTCAACACCAAGCCCTGGAAACCCTGATACTGGAACCTTTACACTGGCACCAAGTCTCTCTTCTTCAACAACCGGGCCTAAAAAAGTTCAAACTTTCTAAGACAGAGCCAATATATGAGGCCAAAAAGTTTAAAGTTTCCCCGTTCACTATCTGAGAAGTAAGATCCCAATCCGACTCCTGTGGATCATCATTACCACACCTCAGTGCTAGGATTCAACTCCCGGCCCGGTGTTTGGTGGGATTCAGGGTCCAGAACCCACAGAGCTCGAGCCCGCTTTGGCCAATGGTGATGCTAGAGTATACCTTGGTCTTCCTCAATCTAAGTGGAGTGTTTGTATACCGCGAAGCTCTATTCAGTTATGGCGGTCCGCTGTATTACGCCATGGGGCCTTCTCAACCAACTGATCAGCTCCGGCTTGCGCTGCATTCTTGGTTATGAACCTAAGCGAAAAGATCATGATGAGGAAAGCATACCATTGGATCGATACCAAGCGCGAGGTAGCGGGTATGGTAGCCTAAACCGAGATCCATAGCAAGCGCCGAGCTGTGGCAGAAACGTCTGGACCAGGTAGGAAGCTACAGATCATGCCTCACGAACGGTGGGCTTTGATTTATTGGTGGTAAATGCTCGACCTTTCTCAAAACCTCATGCAAAGATATCGGACACCTGCATGGGCTTGCCATGAAATGGACATAGGATTGGCAACAGCAGGTCGCTTCGTGATGGCTGCAACTTTGATGTGGAGTCCAAATTCCTGTGATGCCCTGCCACTGCAACTATGTACAGTATACCCATAGACCCCATAGTAGTTCCTTTCGGGATTACCTTATAGAATTCTAAATCTGAACCCCCTAAAAGGAACTGCTTTGGGCCTATCCCCCGAAGCTGAATAGGGCTGCCATCCGGCTTGCTGATTTCAAGCGTCAGGCATATCTGCCAAAGCCACGCTATGTCCAACAAGTTCTGCAACAACTTAACATGGGTGCCCTTTTCAAACGAACAAGGTTCTGAGGCAGATCCAGGAACTCTGTCAAGGAAAAGTTTCTATGTGAACAGCTTGTACTGGCTCGCACTTATGCTGACCCCCATATTAAGCCAGTTGCAGTTCAACGGAACTCTGGCGGCTGTGCCAACTCAGCGTCAGCCGCTCTATGAGAATCAACTGCGCAACTATATTGAGAGAGCACGATATCGCATCCCAAGGCCATTCTCTGGCACAGTGGGAACTCCAATTCCGATGCAGGCTAGCAAGCAATAGAACCAGACGACAAAGCCCTGCAACCCGACACTATAAGCGCGACCCATCTAGCCTGAGATCCCGCTGTAAGTGCATTCAGTTGTCCATGATCTGAATGGCTCGCCGAACAGAGACAGCCCCCTCGGCGGTCTCAAGAGCCTCCACCGTCTCGCGGTGGGAGCCCTTCACATCCGCTTTCCTTGCGATCTCAAGCGCCGTGCGGCCCCGAGACGTCTTCAGCGTGGGATCTGCTCGCGCCATGAGAAGAAATCTGACGATCCCTTCGTGGCCGTGCTTGGCCGCTACATGGACGGGGCACATGGACTCTGGCCGTTTGAACAGAAAACAACCACTGGGCACCTGCTGCTCGTTCACATCCATCTCCCGAAAGTTGTGGAACCGCAGCCAGACGCTTATCTGCTTCAACGCCTTGCCAGGAATAAAAGGAGGGACCCTTAATTAGGACCCCTATGTATACAACCTTAATATAGCATATGTATGTATATATATATATATATTATATATATATACATACATACAACCGTAATACGGCTAGTATATACTCGTGATATAGCCATAGTCAAGCTATTGTAAACCCATTATATAGCCTTCATCTGCACCAGCTCTCTCTTTGTAAGGCCGGCCATCGCGTCGATGTCATCCTCCGCATCCTCAACTGACTCCTGGTAACGAGAACTGCTTTTAGGGTAACATAGGCGCCTCAATAAGTAGAATAGGGTTTTGAGGCCCATTATACTATGGTTATAATAAGGAAGCCTTACTTATTACATTACATTATAGGCTGCAAAGGTATATAGGGAATGCAGGAAGGGGACTTGTATCATCTTTTACCATTAGGTTTTCCGACGCTTCTACTACAGTCAGTATCTCTGCTGGTCCTTTTCGTGCTGCTTTGTGCGCCGTCGACTGTCTAACTTCGGTGTAGGTATCATGGCCTGGCCCTCATCAAAGATGACGGAACCCGGAAGGCATGTGGAGGTTCCGTCATGGGCCGACGAAGTCATGACCAAGGTCACTGCCATATCCGGCATACAAAGACTGAGCTGCAGCAAAAACGGCTACCACCGGGTCTGTCTCGACCAACCGAGGCACTCCGGCTTGTGAGCTGAGTTTCTGCTACGCAATGTGGTGGTCGGTGCTACATCTTGCAAGTGACCCGGACTTCTTATAGGGGCCGAATAATTCCCCAATAGTCACCACGTGTTCGGTCCGTTAAGTCCGTCGTTGCAGGACGAGGCTACCTGGAGTTTGGGGAAAGCGCCCAAAAGTCCGGGCTGTGGGTGTCCTGGTATTGTGTCAATGTGGGCGGTGTTCAGGCCGCTACATTCCATCGCATTGAGTTTGGGAACTGAAGGCGAGCTGTTGGTGGGTGTTCGACCCCCCAAAATCGTCAAGCGTGTTTGCGATAGATCACGTATCGTGGCGTATGCTTCATAAAAGGTTACGACTATGTGGCTGTGTCGTTGAACATGATATCCGACAATACCCACGTTCCGAACTTCTACAGCTGAAGAGGTAAAGTCCTCAACTTAACACCCCTAAGCCTCCAAAACTTTTCACGCGAAGACGGAAGCAAGGCTTCGAAAGTTTAAGACTCGAATCCTAGATAGCCCTAAATCCCAAACCCAAAACCCCTAAACTCCTAAACCCTAAACCCCAAGCCCAAAAGCCGGTTGTGCCAAGATGCGTAAACCTTGAGGTGCGGCTTGACACCTGGCACCTCGGATCTCCCCTGAAAGCCCGAAACCCCTGCATGAAAGACTACAGCTTTTTGGGTTTAGAGTCTTAGAGGTGGGGTTTAGAGGTTTAGAGGTATAGACGATGAAAAAATACATCTTTAAGGGTTTCGAGGTTTAGAGGTATAGATATAGAGGTTTGGGGTCGAGGATTTAGGGTTTTGGTGAGTACAAGTGGACCTGTATGGGCAGTGTTTAGGGGTGCAGGTTCTGTTAGGGATAAAAGGTAGCCATTAATAGTAATGATAAGTATAATAAGCATAATAGCAATACCAAGTATAATAATCATAATAGTACTGTTTATAGGATGCTTCCAACACCGACTTCCAGCAGGGCTTGCTGGAGTTGTAACTAGGCTGTTGTAGCTTGCTTTCGGACTTAATAGAGGCCTACCTGTACGGGTAGCCTAAGAATCATGTTCTAAACCCTAAAACCCGAACCCTAAACCATGACGCTCCCTAGCCCTTAGCGATGTGATTCGGCTTGCTTAGCGGAGCCGGGTGGCTTAGTAAGCTTTGCTTTTTGTTGGGTTTCGACTTAATTGAATCCCTAAACCCTAAACCCCGAGAGCCCTCAACCGGCAAGAATTGGGGGGCTTGGTTGGGTTAATCATGTTTAATCTTCGGCTTCTGCTTGAAAACAAGTTGCCAAGGGCCCTTATCCTAAAGCCTTTGTTAGTTCGCTATAAACCTGCATGAAACCCTCATAAAACTTCTGCTTACCAACTCCGTTGATCCTCCCCCTGTACCCTAAAACGTAAACCCTTAACAAGGGGCAGGGCCTGGGGCTTGTGGCCGAAAGCTTAGAATCCTAATCTCTCGGCCGAACCCTGATGAGACCTGAACGACACCATGCGTTGCGCCCAAGACCATAGTCGTTACAACAAAGCAGCGAAAAGTATTGCTAAGCGTAAGTGTGGCAGAACATACATAACAATGGTCAACACAGTAAGCATTAATGTAAGGCATAATAAGAACGCTGGAAACCATGATAACGGTAACAGTAGTCTTGTTCATGATAAAGTTGATAGCAAGTACACCAGCAACAATGGACTTCTGTACCCCTTGGTGAAACCGCAAAATAGAGAAAAACTCTTCCAACTTCAAAATCTGCCAGACGCCTTAAACCCTAAACCCCGAACTCTGTTTCTGAACCCTCCCTAAAACCCTAAACTCCGACACCCTACCTGTAGTCTCCATTGTAGATCCTTTTTGGGGGTTACCTTTTCGGATCCTTAGTATAAAATTGGTTAAACCAAAAAAAGGAACTACAATGGAGACTATAGGTCCCTAAACCCTAAACCCTGAACCCTAACCCCTAAACCCTAAACTCTGACACCCAAAACCTGAAGCCCAGGATCCGAGATCTGCTCGAACAAGGAAGTGGAAGTTACATGTCAGAGATATACTATACTGAACTTAGAACCCTAGCAAAAATTGTAAGTTTAGCTGTTTCTTAGGGATTATAATAACCAAATATGAAAAATGTTTCTAAGTACCCCTAAGTAAGTATAGCTTAGCGTTGAGGGTTTATTCTCAGGGGTGCCTGGCCATCATGCATAGCTGCATCTCGACGGTATATCGTGCAAAGAAACCCACTAAGCATCTTGGCTTCAGGGCTATTTAGGCACTGCTTTTTTACAGGTGTTCACGGCTTCAAGCTATCTAGGGCCTTTACGGGTTAGGCTGTAGGCTTGAGCACTTGAGGACTTGAGGCTGTTGCGATTTTAGGGTCGGAAAGTCGGGGGGGCGGGGGGGGGGGGGGGGGGGGTGGAGTGCTTTAGCAGCTCAAGATCGTCTTGATTGGAGAAGCATTTGATGCGGTGATGCCATTGACAGCTCGATATTTACAGGAGTATGGTCACACTTCAACACTGGTGATCCGAGGCGCTATGCCCCTCGCCGATAGAGCCTCGGGGAAAAGAACGCCTCGGTTTAGGGTTTAGGGTCCCAGGTTGTATGGGGCTGTGTTGATACTGTTACTCTGAGTCTGCATAGGGGCTTTTGGGGCTTTATTTCGGGGCGGCCGATCGAAAAATGAAGGGTTCCTCAGTGCAACTTTTACGATGTTGTTGAATTCCTCGTGGGGATTTAATCATATTTTTGTGCGGGTTTAAGGCTTTAGGCCTTGGTGGGTTTAGGGTTCTGTTAATGGAGCCATTGCCAATTCCCACGGTTTTTAAGCTTTAGCAGGTTATACGGCTTAGGGCTTAGGGCATGAAAGTTCTGTGAGTTTACACAAATAGGGCACCCTGATAGAGTGCCCTGTAAATACTAGGATCCTTACTGCAAGGATCCCCCAAATCAGGTACCCTTATTTTCGGAAACTCCCCTCTATACAAGGTCCAAGGAACCTTTAGGTATTATTTGGGCTCCTCGGGCTTGTGGGGTCGACAGGGAACTCTGGGCTGTGTGTAGGCCTTTGGGCGTGCAGGGCTTTCAGGCCTTTTGTGGTGTAGAGGTATAGGTATAGAGTTTTTTGTCCGGCTTTGGTGGTTTAGGGTTGAGGGTTGCGTTCAGCCCTAACGCCTAAACCCGAAAGGTGGGATCAAAAGGTTCAGAGAGGTCAGGGCCAAGTACTTGCAAAGCTCGAAGCGACTCCGCAGGGCTCGGTGTTTCACGGGGTTAGGGTTTGGGGCTTAGGGGTTTCGGGGTGTTTTGTGTTTGTGTTTAAGGGTGCAGTGGGTTTGGGGTTTAGGGTTTCAGGCGTAGGGTTCCATGAAAGTTTGGCGCGGGGGTTGGGGGTTGCATGAGGGTGTCGTATGCAGGCCTTGACAACTAGAACGAGGCTTTGGGGTCCGGGTATATTGTTACAATTTGACACGGATTGGCAGAAATTCTGCCCTAGAGTTACCTTCGTAGCTCAAGGAAAAATCTTTTATTGCAACCATGCTCTCAAAAATCTAAACCCTAAACCTCAAGCAAACTGCATGGAACTCTTGCCGGCCGGCAGGCACCAAGAGGACACACTTCGGAGGGTGAATGTAAAATCCGTGCATGAACCAACAACTAATAAACGAAGTCAGTTGCAGCTTGTAGCAGCGACAATGGTGAACAAAAACCGAATTGTGCGACTTCCCAAGGGGCCGCTTCCCAATCCCTATAGCCCCAACCCTAAGCCTTGTTCAATTCTAAACACAAGACCCAAGAGTTGAAATCCTCAACCGCCAAAAACTGAACCCCAAGCAATCCTGGAATCTAATCAGACTCGAATCTGAAAAACCTACCATACAAGAGTCTGAAAAAGCAATTGCCAATACCGTTCCCAAGAGTTCGTTTCTCCTACAAGTATACCTTACGTATTCTACACCAAAAATGCTGTTCGAGTCAATTAGACCCCGAACTCTAAAACCCTAAACCTTGAACCCTAAGCCCTGGCCCCCTAAACTCAACACCCTCACGGGCCTTTGTCATCCTTCTGGTAGATTGTCTCAGGATCCAGGATTGCTGCGCACCTTAGCCAAGGGAACTCACAGGGCTCCTTGAAAGGATCTAAGAATAGTTCTCAAGGGTCCCTCCTGGGATCCCTGTATAAGGGTGCTGTACATGCATTTTGGAGAGGACCGAAAAAGGGGACCCTAATTTAGAGAACTACCCATATCATGATACTACGAAGCATATACCTCCAAACCAAAATTCAAATTGCGAATGCCCCTGTATCCTCACACAACCGCAAAGGCATCACAACAAAAATTGAAAACACACTCTTCCAATTCTTAAAGCCCATATAAACATAAAGCTAAGAAGGCCAAGAAACAGGTAGTTGTTGAGGCCGTCTGTCTCGTACAGCATCTGTCGATAGACGCGCCTGGAC
This sequence comes from Symbiodinium sp. CCMP2592, assembly GCA_905221615.1. Classification (NCBI taxonomy): domain Eukaryota; class Dinophyceae; order Suessiales; family Symbiodiniaceae; genus Symbiodinium; species Symbiodinium sp. CCMP2592. The sequence goes on from CAJNDT010000391.1 coordinate 720,502, forward strand.
ATGGCTTTCCCTTCTACGTAAACTCGGTTCAGGGCTCAGGTGTTGTTGTTGTTGCTGTTTTTTTTCTTATGTTGTTGCTGTATTTTTTTGTGAGTTGTTGTTGTACCTTGTTGTTGTTGTTGCTGCTGCTGTTGTTGTTGTTTGACATTGGAAGTTTGGGGGCTCACCGATTAGGATTCAGGTGCCGGGGTTCCGGGTTCAAGGTTTGCGATGTTCAGATCATCTCACTACATAAAGCCCCACGCCTGATACACTAAACCCGAGGTCCTAACCGCCAAACCCCGAAAGTCCAAGCCCTGGACGATATACCCTACCTTAACCCTATCAACTTACCTTCTTAAGGACGTATATTAAAGCATCTAAGGGAAACATTATAATTGTAAGGTCCCTATTGGTACGAAAGGTAGGTTGCTTGGGGTTCTGGTTCACCCTACAACCCTAACCTTCGAAGCACCAAAACAGAAAATCCCTAAGCGCGAAAACCCTCCCACCTGAAGTGCCTGCAGAACCACATCGAAAATGATATGTTTACATAATCCCAAGATGCTGCGTCTAATCAGCCTTTGGAGTTTTTGTAGTTTAAATAAAAGGTAGGAAGTCATTCTAAAGAGCACTAAAGCCAAGCCCCGCTCTGTGTTCGCCGTTCCCGTCTACTTATGTAGGGGGTCGGAACAAGCAATGCCAATACCATGGTTTCGGGTTCAGGGGTTTAGGGTAGAATATCCATGTCTGGCCTGAGCATGGTCCTTCTCCAATTAGAAGCCAGAACGTTGGAACATCAATATCCCAATGCCCTTGACTTAAGGTAAAGTAGAGGGGATCCTAGCACCAATCCCCCTAAACCCATGTTCCATCTTTCTCGAGTTCACTTTATACTTCCCTAAACCCTAAACCCTAAACCCCTCTGAACTTTCTTAAGCCCTCCATCTACTCTGCTGGGAGCCCGAAAGGATAAACAAGTTGAACTTTAAGAGAACATGCCTAAGTTGCACGAGCCCAAATCAAGGGATTCGGAACACATGCTCGCCGAAGGTCCGTGCTTCCAGGCTGCGAACGTGTTCGCTCAGTTGACTTTTCAAGGTCCATGGGGGCTATGTGTCAAGTGGCAGAGCAATCATAGTCTCATTGAAACATGATATTTAAGGCTGCATTTAGGATTCCCGGCTGCCATGGCATCCTGGCGGGATAAGATTTTGGAGGTGGCCCCTTTTGTGGGGAATGCTGACTATTTTTATGACTGCCCAGCCTTCCGCCGTGAAAGAATCCTGCACCTGTTCGAGTTTGGCAACTCCTTGTGTGCAAATGCACTAGATCGCGATCCTTTGTGGCAATATGAGGGTTTGTGACTGCTTGATTTGTTTTGATTTCAGAGAACCATGAAACGAATATTCCACGATAAGGAGGGCTTCCCCAGCGCCGCCGTGGACGACGAGTCTTTGCTGACGAGTCGTGGTCAGGAGCTATGTTGCTTGATAGCAAATAAACGACATCCGTGTTCTCATCTGAATGGCTTGGCAAGCAATTTTCGCACTGAGGCTTGCTTATGACGGCAAGGGTTTTGCCTGGAGGGCTGGTGCTTATCGTGTGCCTGGATTCAATTAATTAGTTCAGTCATTGATGATACTGGGCATGGTTGTTTTTCAGTCCTGTTCCGGAGAAACTGAGGCCGTTCCATCGTCAAGATGTCCGGGAGGAGGATGTGAAGGCGGTGGCAGTGACTCGCCTTCGATTTGTGGTCGCTGCTGCTTCGGGGTTTTCGTGCTTGGGTGCCATTCGCAGCCCAGGCATTCTTGACTGTGGTGGCCCGGCTGTGCGCCTGGATTAAGGTACGACTTATTATTCAGCTGTATGAGAAATATGCCGCCTGGGTGGAGTCCGATCCAAAACTGAAGGACAGTCTGCAGTAACTGGGGCTAGGGACGGCGAGGAATTGAGTTGACAGCAATGACATATGCCTTGATCTTCATTGCCGTGCGAGCAGGCAGCCAGCAATGATCTGAAGTATTCCAGGGTGATGCTGCCCCTGGGTGTGTTCGGGGCCAGCAGCCAGCCGCTCGGTTGCATGTGTTTTCGCATTTCGATTTTTTTTCGAGTCTGTTGACTAGCTAATCCAACCCAGGAGCAGCATCTTGCTTTGGGGATCCGACCACCTCGTTATCAGATCCATGAAACACATTTCTGGGCGGCTCCTGAGAATGCAGCTTGTTCGGAATTAGGGAATTCAGTTGCTTGTGTTTTCTATCCTGTGCTGCTCAGGTTCTGTTGGGTGGCCAACAAAAAGAACTCCGCCTTCCCCGCACCGCCGTCGTTGGTTGAGGACCGCACGGCGACCTTTGTGTATGCCGCCACTCGCCTCTAACTTCAGCCTTTGAGCGGTTTAGCTGTGTGCTTTGTGCCTGGGTGTTCCAAATCTCCGCTTCAGATGGTGGACGTGCTGCTGCTCAGACACAAACGAACTGTGGAGAGTTTGATCTCGCTGCACATGGTCCGTGTTTTGGATGAGATTACCAGAGATTTGGTGAAGCAGGCCAGGGCGATTGCAGGAGTTCATCTCAAACTTGTTTGGTTGAAATAATAAAACTGGTCCCTGAGGACCTTGACGGCTGTTACAGCTCCTACGTTCCGGAGAGACGGTTCCCAGACTTTTGCCGCGACCCACGCCGGGACATGAAGTTCGAGGCAACATTGTAAATCTCGTTCCACATACGTCTTTGACTTGAGCCGTGAGTGCTAGTGGTTTCATGAAATTGTAGCACCCTTCTTCTTCCTGCCCCGACAGATCAGCGAATTCTATGTGACTCGGCCCGTCGGGCCAACCACCCTGATTGCGGCGACGTGGCTGCATGAAGTGTGTGCTGCTGGCTTCGGTTCTTTCTGCTGCATGTTGTCGCTTTTCGCTGTGTGCTTGTGTTCGCACGTCGCTTGGAACGGTTTCTATTCTGGTGCGGTGGAGTGGGACTTAGCGGAATTGCTGAGGCAGCCGAAGCCACTGTCGTGGACTTTATGGGCGAGGACCAGCCTTTGCCCAGATAGTCGAATGTTTGGCTCTGTGTCTGCGACCGTAGCTGGCTTGATTGATTGAGTGTAGTTCATCGACTAATAGTTGACTGAGGGTTCTTTGAATCGGAATTTGTGGGGATGGGGATGGCCGACTTCTGCAGGAATGGGAAATCCTGGCAGCTGGTGGGGCCTGAAGATGGCGAGCAAAAGTTGCTCGGATTACAACAGTAAGCTAGAACGTGGGATCCCAAGTAAAGTCGGTGTGATCTAAAACCTTGGAGTTATCAGAACCGAAGAGCACGTAGTAATGGTAATAAATTAACGGGTTCATGGAGCAATCAGTGACTTGCTTTGCACAAGCAGCGGCACGCACACAGACAGAGACTCACGCAGAGGCTTTTTTGACTGTCACTCATTGCAGCTTCGATATTTCAGGCACTGCTGTGATCGGCGGTGGACCGTGGGATATGATTATTATGATGAGATCTGGAAAGATCAAATTTTGGTGGCTCGATGACTGCGATGATATTTTATCCGATTATCTGATAATCTGGGGACTGGCAGGCTGCTTGGATTGAATCAATGCAACACTGAATCAGGCCACACGGTTCTCAGCTGTAACTTTGGTCGTGCTGCGATTACAAGGATTGATTCGATAGTCTAGTGTTGGGCCATTGAATCTGGGTTGGGTCCGTAGTCTGGTAGTTGTGGTGAGTTCCATAGTTATAATGTTATAGTGCACTAACTAGATTGTGCAAATATGCTTACATATGTAAATACCTACTTCAGATCGAAGTGCTGGCTTCTGAATGCAAACCCAATGCAATGCATTCAATAGACAAATAGAGCCATACTGACTGACTAGATACCACGGTCTAAATACTTCTGAATCCTGAGTTGAACCACAGTAGTATATAGGGTTATACAAAACAACTAAAGGATGAAGTCAAGTACAAACCCTGAAACAATGCCCTGAACCATTCCCGCAACTTTGGGGCTTCTTGGGACGCTCGAGTCATCCGTCATAGCTCGTATTTAGTTAATTAGTCAATTTGTGAAATAATAATTGAATGCCCTATGCCTACTTGAACTCCTTTCGGTAGTTTGGGTGTCTTAGTCATAACATACTTTATCATAACTACGGTCTCCGCTGGTACGAGGTCGCGATCTAAATGCAGTTGCAGGGCATGTTGCACTGAACTAAGTTGCAGCCGATTGGGCTATTGCTGCTGGGGCATCTGGAGTGAGTGATGCTTGATTTATGTATCATGAAGGTTTCTCCCTCATTGGCCGAAAACAGTCATGAATCGAGAGCCCTCAATCTCAGGTGCAGAGCAGCAGGCCAGTGGCAGGCTCCTGGGCACAGCTCCGACGTCTGTTCCGGGGAATGAAAAGCGAGGGCTCTGATGGGCTGATTGGAGTTTGCCTTGCAAGTGAAGCCAGCACTGAACGGAGTGTCAAGCTTGTTGCACTTGGCTTTCGATTCGAATGCTTCGACATTGCTCACGCATGGGCTTCAGGACAGCATGCACCAGTCACTAGACACGAGACTTGCAGCAGGCAACTTGAGGAGCCACGTGGTTTTCACTGAGGGCTTTCATGAGGTCCAGGGCCGAGTTCTGATTAGTAATGCCAATTTGGCTGGGCTGGGCTGCTGCTGGATTTGTAAAACACTTGGACATTTCCCTAAGTTGCCTTGCTCCCTGCGATCCTGCCAATGGTTCGCCTGAACAACGTGCCCAGTCGCGGGGTCATGAGGCCCGGTTGGACCAAACACAGCATGATCTGATGGTATCGGTGCAGGTTGCTTACAAATGACGACCGATGTTGCGAAAGTAGCCTTTGCCAGGTCGAACTCCATGCGATCTTTGCCGGGCGCATCGGCCGCAGAGGAAGCCGAGGATCCGGCTAGAAGCTTCATGCTGCAGACGGCCCGCAAGAGCTTGGATGATGTCCTCGCGGGAGCAGGCCGCTTGGGTGCACTCAGACTCATGCCACATGCCATTTGAAGCTGATTGTGTGCTGCATTTGGGCAGCATCTCAATTATCAGTGAATGTCTGCTTCCTTTGTCATTCTCTACATTTCATCAACAACACGACAAGCTCTCAAAGCTGCAAGCTTGGACCGTCTCCATCTCAGGCAGCAGCAAGGACGAGAAGCCCAAGGAGAAGAAGGGAAAGAAAAAGGATGGAAAGAAGGATAAGAAGAAAAGCTCTAAGTCAAAGAAGAAAAAGTCGAGTCTGCTGGCTGGCAAATAATAACAACAGACAATAGCTTAATCATTACACTTGCCTGCTCAATCCCATAACCCTGAACCTCGAGCCCTTCAACTACTTACTTGCAGTCTCGATTGCCTCATCCCAGGCAGCTCCAGCAAGACCAGCTCGGATGATGAGTCCGTCTCGGTGGCTTCGTGCGATGTGGATGATGCAGCATCCTTACTTGGGCTTTCCAAAAAGGAGCTGGTGAGGCCGGTTGAGTGCATGCGGCTGGACGACTTGAACACGAAGCAGATGGCAATGGTTCTTTCCGGTGTCACGGAACTGCTGCCGGCGAGCGACATCTATGAGACCGGGGGAGAAGTTGTGCTTTGGGCTGAATAGTTAGGTATGTCCCTTGTTCTCAATGTCGTGGTTTCGCAGCTTGTTGTAGAGGGTTATTGCTCAGGTCGAGGGTCCACGTGTAGTCTTTTATTAATACAAATTAAACTATTAAACTTTACTAATTAGGGTGTGCGAGGATTCTTTTCCTTTGTGCTCGTACTCGGGTCTCTGTGCAGGAGTGTCGTCTGTGTTTTAACTACGAGAGACGAGGTTGCAAGATGGTTCCGGCTGTCGTCTTGTCTGCCTGAGTTGTTAGTTGTTCTGTGTATGTTTGAGAAATATGACTTTCAGGGCCGAACAACATACTAGTCACGGTTTTGACCAAGGGCTTCTCTCTTCATCCTCGATTGCAGGAAACCCTCTTGATGGACCGCTGCAAGATGGCAAGCAAGGCCCGCAAGAACAAAGAGGAGCAGCTGAAGTTCTCCTTTGAGGCCCAAACCATTCCTTTATTTAATAGGCACTTAGGCATGCCGAAGTGCAGAAGAGCTGCAGTGTCGCATGAGGAGTCTGGCCTGGAATTGCAGGGCTTCGATTTTTCGCCCGGGGGATTGATTGAAGCGAAGGTTTGCACATGTGGTTTATTTTTATCGTTGGCCCAAGTTAGGAATGACTGTGGTCCGTGGATGATAATAAACATAAGCACCCATATGGAACAATGCATTGCACATGGTTCTGTGCTATAGTCGAAGTGTTTACCTGGCTATCATTGATACTTACTACTGATGAGCATGAAACAACTAGTTTACTGAAGGTAGCTTCTTCATTCTATTGATTTCCTTAAACCCACGAAACCAAGTACCTGTATACATCCGGCATAATGTCACCCAAACTGCATTTCCCTCGTTTAGTAGCGACAACCGTGTAAGTGACAGTTGTTTGCAATGATCCCGGAAATAAAACATCCTGAGCCCAAGCCACCGAGCCCGCTCTCACTCCTCGCCTGTGCAGGTCAAGACTGCGAGTACTGTGTGGAAGCGGAGGATGAGCGAACTTGTCGGGGTTCGTTTCTTGGCTGCTCAGGTTTTATTATATTAATTGTGGAGGATTCGGAGGGCTTACAGGGCTTATTGGGGCTGTTATGTTTGGGATACCTGTGCTGCGATTCTCTTTCCAGAATCTGATTTAGTGTGCATTCACGCAGATGTCCGAAGCTAGCCTGGGCACGCCGATAGGTCTAGGTAGTCTGTCCTTGAATGATTTGTCGCTGTGCTAAATCTTGCTTAATCTCTTATAAACGTACAATGTAGAAGAGAGCAGAAGTGCCCTTGTACAACGGCAGTCCCTGTGTCCACAGATAGAGTAAGAGGACGCTTTTATTGTCACGAGGCATGGATTCATTAGGGGGGGCAACTTACAGGTAGGCGAGCAGTCTTCCCTTGATTCCAGATCCACGGCCCCGGAGTTCAGTGCACGCCCAGACCCAAGACCCATGGCAGTTGAATAAATACAGAATAAATTGTTATGGACCTAGGATATTTCTCTTGTTACCTGAAACCCGAATGCCCTCTGTGCTGCAGTTTGTGGCCGGGCCCCGCCCAACATTCCGCTCGGCAACGCGAAGACGCTCTCCGAAAGTGCCGCCTTCCTGAGAAATCTCTACAAGAAGCATTGCAGGTGTGCTGGGCTGTTGTATTGTGCTTGTCTAGCTTCAGAACACGGGTCTTCTGTGATTTTTCGATGTGGGCTCATTCCTGGGAGGAAGACTGGAAAGGAGAATGTGGAAGCAAATCTACAGAGTGTCCTGAAGAAGCTTCGCGAGGTGCTGATTTTAACTCTAAATGTCCACCTGCTTGCTGTTGCTGTTAGGCTATGTCTGGCTATCTTCCCAGCACGATTAATACTTGTCAGGCCTCGACGAAGGACTTGAACAACCAGCTCAAAGGAGAGGCGAAGAAGCCGGCAGAGACGGCCAGGAGGCCCAAACCAACGCTGAACGAGGAGCCCGTCCGAAAGCGGCCCCGCGAGAGCGAGGTGAAAGAGGAGCCCTCCCTCCTATATGGACAGCCAGGCGAGTGGGGAAGCCAGCCAAGCCGAGCCCGAGCCCGAGGGTGAGGAAGCCGTGAAAAAGGAGGAGGATGACGACGACGAGGATGTGTTTGCCGGCAAGTTCGGCCAAGGCACAAAGACCCGCGGCGAGGATGCCATCGAAAAGGTCGGCACGAGTGCCAAAAGCCTCCTGGAGCAGTTCGACTCAGGGCTCACTTCCCTGTTCCCGAAAGACTTGTCCGAGCCCTCCGGTAGCATCTTTCTTTTAAGGTTCTTCTGTCCGGCCTCCGTTTGCCTTGTTGTTTCGTTCATGTGCACAATCCAAGGAGTGATATGACAAATTGGATCCGGATGCTGGCTAAAGAATGCTTGCTCAATCTTGATGACCTCAAGGCGGCCTTGAGGATGCCCGGCAACTTGCTGCACTATTCAATGAGTGTGTGTTGTTGACTTCCCACGACCGCAGCTCCTGCCTATATCGCAAATGTGCACTCTCCTTGTTAATCCAGGCACACTGTCGCAGAATCTGAATGTGGGCAAGTGCTACTACAACAAGATGTCGATGAAAGCCAAATCTGTGTTGGATGCTTGGTGCCAATCCATTGTGTCTGGCGAAGCTACTTGTCTGAAATTCTTCGTTCTACTGAACATACTGATGTGCACGGAACCCAAGCTATACGGTGAAGCTTTGCATCCGCGAGGCCTTCGTGACTCCCAGCCGCCGGCCAGCCATCACGAATTCCAAGCACACCTGAGGCCGAGGGCTTGTTTCTGATGGAATTTTGAGGCTGCTGCTTCCGCTACCGGGGCTCTATAACCCAGGCCGGGACGAGTTAGTCTAGACTAGTGACTAGTAGTAGAGAACTTCACTAGACTAGAATCTTTTACTGCTTGGCTGCTTCGTGCTTGCAATTGATTCTTGACTTTCCTGACGGAACATTGTAAGCAAAAGGCTAGGAATGGTCGTGCTATTACCCAGACTAGACGTCCTTAGGGTTTTAGGGGTGTTAAATCTTGGTTGGATAATAGGCTAAGGTGTTCTTCTCGGAATTTTGAGCAGGAGCAGCGAGAGTGGCCTGTCCAATACTTGCACATGTGCTGGGGCGGAGGCATAAAACAAACAAGCAAAGGTCGCAGATTCGATTCCCCGAGACTGTTGCTGCTGTGCCATTCTTGAGCTGTGAGACTTGCACAGACATGTGTGTCATTCTCGATTCGATTCTTAAAGCTTTGGCTTTGCAGAATGCACCGAGGGCAATATCGCAAAGCTTTCAACCACAGTCTCGTCCTTCACCTACTGCGACACCCAAAACCCAAAGCACCCAGAGAGCCTTGGGATCACGACTGCTAAGGTCCCGAAGTTTAGTATCCTAGTGCGACACCCACAACCCCAAGCACCCGGAGATCCTAGGGACCACGACTGCTTAAGTCCCCGAAGTTTGCCGCCCAACTACTTGTTTAGTAAATAAATAGTCAAGTAGTTAGCTGGTTAGATAGCTATCACATTTGTAATAGTTAGCTAGTTAGCTAGTCAGTTAGTTAGTTAGTTAGTTAGTGAAACTTAAATAATAAAGAATTAGGCGGGCACAAACTAACTAACTAATATAAAGAATCGCTTTGGGAGATGGGCCGACTCTCTGGGGTTTCTGAGGCCTCCCCGACTAGTCTGCAACCGACAATGAGTCAGTATTCTAGAATAGTGGCTTATGCTATACTTCTGCACCCTGCCAAGAAAAGCCTCCATGACTAGTCTAGATTAGATGCAGCCTTTGCCCGGCCGATTGGCACCTGCTCCTGGTCCTGGTGGATCGCAGCCGATCCACTGGAGAGCCTCGCCTTGGAATTCAATGCCGGGAGGGGGTCGGAGCCGGGGGAGTCCGGAAACCAGAATGTGCTGCAAGAGAAGTTTAGAAGGCAATTGGAGGTTTTCGGCGATTTGGGCCGGTGTTTCGCTTGTCGCTGCAGTGCAACGTGCTCGCTCGCACACAACGTGCTCGCTCAACTGCAACGTGCTCGCTCACACACAACGTGCTCGCTCGCCCGCAACGTGCTCGCTCGGGAAGATTTTGCCGACACGGTGTCGCACGGTTCCGGCGCAGAACTGCGAGCGAGCACCCTGTTCTACTAAACCCCACACACGGCCGCTAAATGCAAAAACGTCCAGGCATCCAACGTGCTTGCTCGACAGGCTAGGATTTAAAAGAATGCGTGCTCGCTCGACATTATTGTCCCGCACCCTGCCGCACCGCGACCGCTGAGCCACCACCCTAACCTGAGCGAGCACTCTCGCCAACGCCAACGACCCAGGACGAGCAACGGCTCAATGGCCGCGATACACTGGCTACGGGAGAGGCTCAAGCAGCTCTCCGAGTTACTGGGCAAGCACCGTGCTCGCTCGTTCTGGAGCACCGAATCAGACTAGGCACTGGCCCCGCCATCCGAGGTGTGAAGATCCTTCTGTGCGGGAGGAATTGCAGTCGAAACTGCAGCATAAGATTATCATTGTGGATGTGCATCTTCAAGAAGGAAAACCCATCGGCGAACTCGATGTCGACAAGGCTTCGTGGGAGGACTAGCACTTGCACTTAAGCTTGCTGAGTGTCCTGTGCTGAGCTGCCCTACAACAGGGAAGAGAGAGCGAGAGAGAGAGAGAGAGAGAGAGAGAGAGAGAGAGAGAGAGAGAGAGAGAGAGAGAGAGAGAGAGAGAGAGAGAGAGAGAGAGAGAGAGAGAGAGAGAGAGAGAGAGAGAGAGAGAGAGAGAGAGGGAGAAAAGGTGTGTAGAAACAAGGAGCCAACAATTACAGCTCATTGTGGGTCTTGAGTCGTAGTCGGGAATGACCGAAAACAGCTTAAGAGAGAATAGCAAAGTGTGTGTGTGTGTGTGTGTGTGTATGCACGAGACGAGAATGTATCAGGTGTGAGCATGTTTTAGCATGCTTTGCCAGAAGAGGGAAAGGGGAACACATCAGAAACGAGCAGCTGGAGAACTAGAGCTTTCTATTGAATATAAAACAATACAGGATCTTTAGGTCTCAATCCATCCGCTTAGGCAGTCACCTAGCCGTGTTACTCGTTTGTTATGGACGCCAGTCAAGATGCCCCTGCCAATCGGAATGTCGCCATGCCATGTATAGGTATGTCATTGTCTGTATCCCTTGTGCTGTAGATCTCTCACAGACTCTCGCTCCCTCTCTCTCTCTCTCTCTCCCTTTCCCTCTCTCTGGCTCCGCCTGTCTCCTCCTCTCTCTCTCTCTCTCTCTCTCTCTCTCTCTCTCTCTCTCTCTCTCTCTCTCTCTCTCTCTCTCTCTCTCTCTCTCTCTCTCTCTCTCTCTCTCTCTCTCTCTCTCTCTCTCTCTCTCTCTCTCTCTCTCTTTCTTTCTCGCTCACCATCTCCATCTCTCCTGTTCTCTCTCTCTCTCTCTCTCTCCCTCTCTCTCTCTCTCCACCCCTCTGTCGCATTTTCCATCACAAGCTGAGCCTGTCTTACGGTCTGTCTCTCTCTCAAGACTCGAAATCTAATAAGTTCTGAAACAGGACGCCATTTGGAAGCAGCGAACAGAAGCTGCACAGCATCTGGTGCCATTGCGGTTGAGACTCTTTGATCAGCTCCAACGACGACGGAGCGAAGAACAGATTATTCAGGATGATGCAAGCTCGGAGACGCCGAGCCCCGGGTGCGACTACACCCCCACGGAGATTGAGTACCTTAGATTGGACAGGCCCCTGCGAGGGGTCCTCCAAGTGCACAAGGCAGGTGGGGTTAGCTGTTGTATCTAGAATGTAGTGTAAGTGGGGCCTTGGTTCCACCCGAAAATTGTGTCTCTGGAACATGTTTCTGAGGTTTCAGCGGAAAACCAGTTGCAGGGCTACAGATATCTCCTCAGGGCGGAGGAGCTGTGGGCTATGACCAAGCGATCGCAACATTTCACGAACTGGTGCACAAAATTGCCGCTCGACTGCACCGGTCCCAGAAGCTTTCAAGGTTCAATTTCATGGCAAGAATCCAGAGTGCCAGGCAAGACGGGCTCGGCCTCGACATTGCCGAGGCTTGGCATGTGGACCTGGCCGTTCACATAATCAGGAAAGCTTCCTACCAGGGCTCTGGGGGAAGGGTCGACGCCGGCAGACTGAAGCTGCCTTTCGACGGGGTCACTCTCCCCGGCACCATATTTCTGGTGCCCTGAAAGCATTCATTCGGTTTTGCATAGCGAAGTACTTCAGGTCGCAATGGGGTGTGTCGGGAATTACTCAGGTCTCCTACGTGCTGCAATCGCGAGGATGCAAACCTGTGATTCAGCGATCCGCTCTGCAATGCCTCACAGCTTTGATTTCCGCTTGCATCACCGAGCCGCTGAGCATCTCTCTTCTTCCGGGCATCCAGCGGTGTCCCTTGCCTCCTTGGCTGTTTTGTTTGTGCTGGTGGGATGCATTCACAAACCGAGGCTGCCTGAAGATATCCCGGGGATGTGTGAGTTTGGAAAGCTGGCGAAACTTCCTGGACTTCGCTGGCTTGCAACAGAGGCTTTTGAAGTTTGGCTTGTACGTTTCCAAGATGCCATAATCTCGAGTCTGATGTCTGCCTGCAGGTGGCAAAGTTGCAAACTCCTGGCGAAGGAAGAGCAACGTGTTGATACAGGCTGACGGTTTCGGAACCTGTCCTATTTATATTTAATTAACAACTACTTTCCCTGCCCAGGCATCCCTCTGGCAACTGCCACCTGGTTTATTCTTCGGCTACATCATCAGGAGGTGCTTCAAAACACAACCCCAAAAATGTTTTCTTCACTCCTAAATATACAACAACAATAGTTGAATATGAAAAGAGTAGCCTACAAGCATAGTTCAAATCGTCGAGTCTGGGCGCTGATTCGTCGACATAATGACAGGTCCTGCTTCCCTCGATCTCAAATAATATTAATAATAATAATATTAATAATAATAATAATACTAATAATAATAATAATAATAATAAGCCGGAGTTACTACTAATAACCCTAACAGCAACACTAAGGATATGTTAGTAACAATACTGATTACTAAGAACAAAGCACACTTTCTACATTGAAAACATTAATAGAACAAACATTCATGGTAATAGAACTGATAATATTCCGACTAATTAATGGGTTGCTGATATTAACTTAGTGTGAATGATAATATTAATATTAGTTCAAGTACTATTGATCCTTATGACAAGAATACTATCAAGGGTGTTGTATTTCCTACTAGAAATAGATCTTAGTAAACAATACGTAATCAATAGTTATCGACAAAGCACAAGGATAGTAATCATCGTGAGATACATGACGATCAGAAATGAAAACTAAATGCATAAATCCCCACCAAAACCTTGGGCTCTGAATTATTGTCGCCTCTTCAGGACGGAAATGCTTGTGCAAGGCTGCAGATGAGATTGCTTCATCTGTTGTGCCAAGCAGCAGAGAATCAGATGGGCAACGTCGCGACGACAGAAATGCCTCCGATGCAAGCTGATCACGAGTTCCACTGAAAGACGTGGGCCTTGAGTCTATGTGCCCGAGCCACTATTCGAGGACCCTGCACATACACAGCCATGCCCCAAAGCCACGGACTTAGGTTGGCGAGCCTTGCTACTGTGCACTCTGCAGGACAACATCGGATTTCATGTGTAGATACACACGCAAAGCCGAGCTCGCCATCAAGCAGGCAGGTTCTTGCAAACAGAGGCTAAGCTAACATGTGCCCATCCCAGAGGCCCTCGGCAACATGGGGATCAAGTCTGTGGCAATACTATGTGATGCCTCACCAAAGGCTAAGATGGATGCTCTCCGGCCTAAGTTGGACTTTCGATTGTGAATCATCCCTTTTCTGTTTGTGGTGATCAGAACAACTAATTAACAGGTTTGGCTTCCAGTCCTGGCTATCCCCGGTTTGGTCTCGGTGGGGACTTTGCAGCGGCTCTCCACGCTCCTTCCTTCAAATGCCACAGCCGAAGAAAAGCTACAAGTGGCTGCAATGGTTGCAGACTCCCGAAGCAGCACCCTCCTTTCCGATTCCAAGAAGGCTGAACTGAAAAAGAAGTTGCAGCTCGGCCCGCTATAGCTTGTGCTCGGTTTCAGTTGTCGATTCAAAGGATTCCAAAACGAATTCAGGCCGAAGGCTTTGAACAGCATCCGATCGGAACGGTTGAGCAGCCGGCAAGAACTGAAAGCCCTCGGGAATGTGCTCTCACACGTCAACATCAGTTTGGACGACCTCTTCCCGACGCACCCGCTGGCCCCTGCGAAAGAGACGGAAACCCGCGAGCTTTACAAGCCGAAATCCGCCGCTATGCCCTTTCTGTTCGACCGCGAGACCGGGGCGAGCCGATGGGACGTCCCCTTGCACACCGACCACCTGCGATTAGTGGTATGTCCCGACCAAGGAGGACCGATGTTTTGCTGCTACCAGTACCTGGCTCACCTCGGAGCCGCTGTCTCTTTGGTGAGAGACGAGCTGTTGCTTGCTTGCATTTATTTACTGGCTCTTGCAATAAAATGAGAGAGCACTGAACATTCGGGTATTGCCAACTTAGGCACAAACTCCACGCACACCAGGGAAGGGTGACCTCCTGTTCTCCCGCAGTGAAGCGAGCTTCAGCTGCAACATTACACAGGATCGTTGCTTGTGATGCCATTCAGCATTCTGACCCGGGAATGACTACTTTATGTGGCTGGCTCTTCAGGGCCAGGAAGTCTCCCTGGAATACTTCCGGATTTGGCTGCACCCTCGCCGAAGCTGGATCCCGATATCTTGAAGTTGCAACTTCGCTGCATAAGTAAGTGCATTGCCTTGCCTGTATTCTGAAATGTGTCAGTTTCTTTGTAGTTCCTGCAACCCAACACAAACAAAGGCCACACCCGACGATGTGCTCATGGAAATGTTCCAGCGGGACATACTCAAAGAGATGCTTGTCTTATCCCTATATTAATACTGACGCCTTTGCTTGTTTGCCTGAACCATTGCTAGCCCAGGAACAATATGGAGGAGACCCCGGACCGCCAGCTGAACTTCACGAGGGTGATGGATATCCTGGGCAAAACATGCAACTCTTTTGGATGCATAGAATTCAGATAGTGTCGATTGCTGTCGTGCGACCACTGATTAGTATTGTTGTTGCAAGGTTTAATGCCGAGACATTTTCGTGGTCGAGATGGTGCTCCTGGGCTCACACCTCGAAAAGATTTCAAATGAGTGCGACCCTGCTCCTTATCCTGTGGTCGGCTATGGAGGCCCCGAGTCCTAATCCATGTCTACTGTTGCTGCATCTGAGATCATCATTATGAGCTTATGTAAATAACTTGATCTCGTGAGGTCGGCAAGAATCCCTTCAAGATCTTGGAGACTGAAGCCTCCGCCCCGCAGAACCAAAAGTCCTACGACAAAGTCGTCGATCTGTGTGTGAAGGCCTTCCCGTCTGTGTCAATCGACAAATGCAATCCTTGACTGAATTGTCCCTACAAACCCTAAACTCAATCCTCCAACCCTCCAGGCGCTCACGAATGAGGAGAGCTTCGGGATCTTCCGTGTGGCCCGCAATGTGCTGGAGCCCTTCCGGGAGCTGTGTTTGGAACTTGTGCCTCGCCTGCAGCCTGAGAGCTCTTAACTTAAGATGATGGCAGTAGTATCCCGTGAACTAGAAAGATGCATCTGACCACCGCAACTAAGCAAGAAACCACCAACACGATGAATGCCCACCGCGACTACACTTTGGAAATGAACCGCCACAGCCTAGAGAAGAAACTCAGTGATTTGGCCACCACGGCCTTGAGCAGCAGAAGTCTGGCAATGATTCCAGATGTGGCGGCCCCCGATGCATTGCAGGCTCGTTCGGAGCAAGTGTTAAAGTAGATCCTAGTCTGAGAATCACTTGTCACTGCTGTTTCGACATTGACATCCCTAGCCCCTTCAACCAAACTGGAAAGAAGGTTGGGTTTAAGCTCTTAGTCTTAGTCTTAAATATATTATAACTAATGGATTGCACCGGTGGCTCCCACATGCCTTGAGTCCGACGACCAATGCGGCTTCGTCGTGTCCCAGAATGTCTGAAAGTCGAAACCCCAAGCCTCCAAAACCAATACACTTGCTGCAACACAGTAACTATTGAGTTTGTTGTGCCTCAGTGTGTATTAGATATCTTATGTTGGAGGTCCTGAGACTGAAGTTTCGAAGATCCGCCACCTACGAAAGTATTTTCAAAGAGGGTCTAGGGCTCTACCTCGCGACTGTGCACGAGCTGATGCAGTACAGCTTGTATTTACGAAGCAGCCCGCACTGTGCAGCGGCTCTCGTATCTACGAAAGAAGCAGACGATGGCGAGACAAAGCAAAGCATTCTGAAAAGGATGGAAGCAGAATGGCAGGTTGTGCTGAAGATGGAATCAAAGCAGGCATCGGCCGAGGTTTTGTCAACGAGCTGCTACCACACGAGATACCAGCATTACCGGGAAACCATGGGTTGCTTGGAAATGCAGAACTACAAGATGACAACCGAAAGCAAGGAAATGGTATCTGCCCCGGCTTTCTGCCAAAGCGCCTCCCTCGAGAGCATGTTCGGAGAGATGACTCATGCAGTCAAGCAAGCTGGGAGAGCTGATTGTGGATCCCTCCCCAATTTGCACGCTGTCTCAGTTCGCAGCTTGTTTCGACGAGTATGCAAGAAGGAGGGCAGCCCGAGTGCTTTGGAGCTTTCGAAGGACGACTGGGTTGGTCCTCAAGCTGCAGGGATCAAGCCAAAGGTGTTCTCGCCAACTTCGGCCCCGACTTGCTTCTTGCCAGCATCAAATCAAACATGTTTTTGGCGATTGTTATTGCGACATCGAGACACATTGTGTTTTAGTTCTCAGGCAAGAATGTGCCGGCAGATGGAATTCTGAAGAACTTCCCCAGCACCTCTGCCTTTTGCCACAACCAGCTTAGCTTGAACACGATGCAGGGTTTCATCAAAGCCCAGGAGCCGCACGGTTGCACGCAGTCACGGGCCGGTTTGGGGCGTTTTTTTGTGTGGAAGTTGATTTCGGAATGCAAACCTGAGGCAGGGGAAGGAGCCCGCTCACGAGTCCTCCGGGTTTTGGGTTCAAGGATGTTTCGCTCCGGGAATGTTGTTCAAGCTCCAGAACAAGTTCTACGTTTGCACCGGCAAGACGCCGGCAGTCCTGTATGTTGCTCAGATCAATTATGCTTGGAGCACGATCTAGAACATGAAATGTGTTGGGCCTCGTGAAACAATGCTCACCTGAGGCTGTGCGATTGAAGGAGCTCCCGTACAAGTTTGCCGGCCCTTTGCCGGAGCAGCAAAGCGATGAGACCAGGGTTCCGTGCAGAAACACAGATGATTGGTGGGACCCGTTGTTGCAAGGGCTGAGCACTGCAGCCCTTGCTCTGGACGTTGGGAGGCGATTCAGGGTTGTGTAGGGCCAGGGTTTGCATGCTGCGAGGGATAGAAGTTCGACTTCAATTTTTGTTTAATGAACTGATGCAGGGCCTTGATCCAGCAGCTCCGCTTTGACTATGACGAGGCCCCTTGGCATCAAATCCTCTTTTCCAATGCCTTGGCTCCTTGGTGCCTGTGCTTGCTTGTCGATTCAAGGTGGCCTTGTACGGCTACAGCTTGCACGTGTGCGAGCAGGCCTTAGAGGACAAGTGCGGCTCAAGCCTCCTGTTTCGGAGGGGGTTCCAGGAGTTCAATTTGTTGTGCTACCTGGTGCAAAGCCAAGAGATCCTGAAGACCTCGAGTGCATCGCTGAGCGAGCTTTTGCAGAAGTGCGATGTGCAGATGCCGAAGACTACAACGAAAAATCAGAAGATCAGAAGATTGCTGTCGCTGGATGCAGTCAACACAGCATGTGGCGAGCCAAAGATCCTCAAGCTTCTCGCGAAGCTGGACGAGCAGGATGAGAAGAGAAAGAGGAATCAAAGCAAAAAAGAAGAGGAAGCACAGCAGGCTGAGGCAAGGCCTTATCCAAATAAGTATTGTTGAGGGCCTTGCTTTTGTCTGGACTGAAATATACAGCATCCCAGGGCGACATCGAGTGGGAAGAGCTCAACGAAGATCCGGCTACTGCGGCCTGCAAAGAGCTTTTGGCAAGACTCGATGAAGAAGACGAGCAGGAGGCGACAATTCTTTAAATGATTTGTGATTCTGATTCTGTTCGCTGCACTCATAGCTTAAACGAGCAATTTGCCCCTGCAGGATGCGGGGGCGAAGAACGAGGATGCCGAGAGCAAGTGCATCCCGGAAGATGCCAATCGGGCTTCGCGAGCCTTTCTTTCTTCTTCGACTGCTTCGCTGCCAGATGAGCTTCTGGCAGAAATGCCACTACCCGATGGATTTGCCATGCATCAAACTGTTCATGTGGATGCGACTTTGCCTCACTTTCAAGGAAGGCTCTTGCACAGTCAATGCTTCGAGGGCAAGTGACTTGAATTTCACTTCATCATAGCTTTTCTTTGGTGTTTGCAGGTCGATTCAATAGCGGTTTCGCCCACTGAGAACATAGACCGGATTCCCCATCCAAGATCATCGCATGCAGCTTCTTTCAACCCGGCTATCAATCCGACCACACTGGATAAGCGCAAATCCACACTGAAGAGCATCCCGGCGAACCAAAGATCGCGAGCACAAGCTTACTACATAGTTTGGTCGTGGCTCTCTCGGGCTACCGCTGGTGGCCGAGCTGCCAAACGGCAGAAAAAGAAGTAGCACATGTGATGTCTGACGAATTTAAGCACAAGGGCACAGCAAAGCACTCAGGCAGATCATCACATGTGGAGTTTTTCGGGCAGAGCTGTGTGAGCACGGTGCGATGGGGCGCAAAAAGAGAGGGGCGAGCGAGCACCATGACAGGTTGGAGGCACCCAGGGTTAGCCAGCATGCAAAGCGAAGTGCTTGACCAAAGTCTAGACCCAAGAGTAACCTAGGAATAAAAAGGGTGCCCTTTTTGGGATAAAGGGGGTTATAAGGGAACCTAAACCCTTAAAAAGGGAATAAGGGCCTACTCTGGGTCCTAGAAGTTTAAAGGATGGGTTCTTGAAAGGGCAGGGGACTTAGTAAGTAGGTTATAAGTAGAGTTATAAGTACACTAAATTGAGTTACCACAATTATAACCCTACTTATAACCAACTTACTAAGTCCCCTACCTCTCCAAGTTTCGGACCCTAAACCCTAAACCCCAAATACTAAAGGCTAAATGCTAAACCCCTAAACCCTAAATTCTAAACCCCTAAACCCCTAAACTCTTTTAAAGCCGAAACCGTGCCTAGACCCCGCAACTACCGTCTATTATACCCCAAAGACCCAGTATTATAAGGCTTTATTAAAGGGCCATTGGGGGTCTAAGTAGCTATGTTGGGTTTAGGAAGAAGCCTGTTCTCCTCGGTGTTCTCGACGCCCACGGCCTCGAACCGAGCACCGATGGTTCCGGGGCCCTGCATAGCGGTGCTGCGCTTTAGGCTTTTGCATGAGGGCTTCGTTCGGGGTTTAGGGGTTGAGGTTATAGGGGTTTAAGGGTTGAGGGTTTCGGGTTCTCGACTATGAGGGCTCTACCTGCTTTCGATTCCAAGTCTACAGTTTATAGGGATTTCGGGCCAGGTTGTATATAGGTGTACATTACGGCTTGGGGCGCCGGGTTGTGGATGGGTTATAAGAAGTGTGGTTTTATTTGGGTGCAGGTTGTGTTCTTTGAGCACCGGATTGGAATCGGGATGTATATAGCGTGCGAGGTTTGGGGTTTAGGGCATGCGTTTCAAATTTCAAGGCTGGGTGTGGCGCTTCGAAATCCTGGATTTCAGCTCTTTTGGTTTGGTGCCAGGGGTTTTTAGCTTTGTTTTGCGCTACTGCACTGACCTGGCCAGTATCCGAAAGGGGCACAAAGGTAACCGTAGGGATAAAACTAGGAATATCCTACCACCTATAGTCTCCGTTGTGGTTCGTTTTTTTGGTTAAGCCATTTACAGTGCAGGATCCTAAGAGTAAATTTGGTTAGCCCAAACATGGAACTGCGATGGAGAGTATCGGACCGAAGGATAGTCTTCAGGGTTTAAGTTGAACTTCGGATTTGAGGCGACCTCAGGAAGGATCTGTGTTGGAATCCTGGGATCGCTCGCTGGAAGCATGTGAGGGTCCCTCCGCTGGTCACCTCCATGACGAACGTCGAGCCGACTGCCCCCATCGCGGGGAAAAACACTTGTGAGTCGGAGTCTGGGACTCCGGGACTCAGGGACTGAGAATCTGGAAGCCCAAAGCTTTGGCATGAAGCTGTGCTCATCCTCCAGTTCGCGTTGCAGCACATGTTCTTCACTTCTTCCAAGTTAGCAAGATCGGCTTCCTCAGCCACGTGTGCAATCCCGCACTCTAGTGTATCAGTGCTCCACATCTTGGAGGCAACGGGCCTTCGTAGTTACGGCTTCGTCAGGGTTTACGGGGGTTGGGCTTTAGGGGTTTAGGGTTTGGGGTTTAGGGTTTGTGGTTAAGGGCTCTTGCTCTACGAAGGTAAGGGTTTAGCTGGATTGTCGGCTTGGTGTTTAAGGAGGTGTCTTTTCATGTTAGATGGCTTCAGGGTTTCTAGAACGTTGAAATCGAAGGATACCGGTGAGACACCTGAAGGAGCCGGTAAAGGAACCCCCTAAACCCCAAGCCCTAAACCCGAAACCCCAAACCCCCACACCGTAAACCCTAAACCCTTTAATTAGAACAAAAATCCTTAACTAGGTTGGCCCTTCAAAGCCTCTGAAAAATATTCATACATAGGGTCCTATTAAGCCCAATAAGGGAAAACATAAAATGTCCCAAAGGCCTACCCAGTTAAACGCGGCCTCTGGCCGCCCTCCCTTCTCACCCCATCCGGCCTCGTCTGTGGCGGTTATGCCCTTACCTGCGGTTCGGGTCGTTGCGTTGCTTGTCCACTACCCAGAGACTCCAATATCCCTTAATTAAGGAATATGCCTTAAATTATAGTAGGATCCCTAATATGATTTAAGGAATGTTCCTTAATTAAGGGATGTTGGAGTCTCTGGGTACTATCGGGGCTTCAAGACCTGCAACAAGCCCGCAGAAAAGAACGATTAAATCCGGGGGCGGGCAGAAGGAGGGGCGGCGGGGCGCACTGTGCTAAATTCCCGAGCTAAAGCCTAAGCTTGCTTAAACCCTAAACAAGCCGCAATGGCCCTAAACCCTAAACCCAAACTAAAACCCTCGACACATCAGACCATGCAGACCTCCCAATCCCAAACTCTGCGATGACATAGTGGCCTATTTACATAAATTAATTAAGCAACCCTAGCATCCGTAGTTATTCCAGCCCCCCGATACTGGTGCCTGCTACGCTCAGAGAGGTCAGAGTAGGGGTTAGCCTTCCCAGACCTGCCTACGCACACCACACCCGACCCTAAAACCCCTAAATCCTCAACAACCTGGAATCTTAAACCCTCAAGCCTTTGCCCGACGGTCGTGAAACCCAAAACCCGCGCCACCCCAAAGCCCCTTGCAGTCATCTCGAGCCTGGTGATGCTAAGAGGTCCACAATGGCCTGACAGCGGGCCGCTGCCCAATTGATCCAAAATGTTTTAGGGCTCAGGCTTGGGAAACACTTGTTCGATTTTTAGCAGCAATTCCAGGTGCTGATGTTGCTGCTATAATAATAGCCATAATCTGTCTTGATCAGCATTGTTGTTGCCTCCCCTTAACCCCAAACCCCAAACCTAAACCCTAAACCTCCTGTTGCCGAGTTTTGCATCACTGACTCTGGGATCCTTCAAAGGGCCCAGATAATGTAGGGGCCTTCATAATTAGAATAGGGTTTGGGGGTACATTATACGATAACTATAATTAATAAGTACTAAGGCCCTTACATTATGGGTCGGGCCTGTGGGGTGCTGACACGTCCAAATCCTAAACTCGTACAGCCCTGATACCCTGAAACCCTATAAACCTTACAGCCCTGACACCCAAGACCGTTCATTCTAGAAGTACATACATTCATACATTCCTACATGGGTGGCTGTCAAAACTATGGTCCCTTGTTGGGCACCCTAAATATTAGGTGCCGTGCCATATTAGGGACCCAAAAAGGGACCATAACTTTGACAACCACCCACATACATACACAAGTGGCATTCCAGCTCGCAAGGACTCCTATATGGGAGTTTCCGAAAATTAGGGGCACCTTTTTTGGGGGTCCTTAAAATGAGGATCCTACTACTTCGGGTACTAGATTAGGGTCCCCTACTTGGAGGGCAGGGGACTTATATAAGTAGAGTTATAAGTACCCTAAATGGAGTTACCCCAATTACAACCCTACTTATAACCTACTTACTAAGTCCCCTGCCCACCTCAAGCCCCCAAGAAGCAACGTGCAGCCTCGAGCTCCTTCTTTCTGTCGAAGGAAAGGTGCCTCGGCTTCAGGGTGGAGGTTTTCTCGGATCTTTTTTCGGGGCTCAAGGCTTATCAGCGCCTCAGGGCTTTAGGGCTTGGGGTTTAGGGTTTGGGGTTTAGGAAGTTTAGGGTTTAGGGTTTAGGAAGTTTAGGGTTTAAGGCTTATGGGAGGCTTCAAACAGCATCCTTGAGTTGGTGGCGCTTCACTGGTAGCATCGGGCCCTTTGCAGGGTTATATAACTGGGTAGTAGTTTCAGGACGCCCGCAAGCATTAATGAAGCGGCGCAGATCGAAAAACTCCCTATGCGTGACTTTGAAAAGCAAAGTTAGTTCTACGCAGATCAAAACAATCTCGCAGTGTTACTTTGAGAAGCAAGTTTGCTTCTACGGTGGATCCAACAGCTTCTGGAAGTACTCCGGAACCTCCGCGTAAGGATAGAGGCCTCCGGGGATCAAGTTGTTCGATGCTTGTGCATTTAAGAATTTAGTGTTTCAAGTTGTAGGTCGTAGGGTTTGCCTATAGTCTCCATTGTAATTCCTTTTTGTGGTTTAACCAATTATATAATAAGGATCCGATAAGGTTACCCACAAAAGGAACTACAATGGAGACTATAGGTGGGGTCTAAGTTTGTCCTGGACGCTTTAAGCGCCTTTATAGGATGTCTGTCGGACCTTTCATTTCAATTCCATAACAGACATGTGGTCGGCTTACGACAGGGACAGTACTTCCTAAGTCGAAACAGTCATGTGGTCAGTATAGCCAGCATTGAACCAATTAACTACTCAAGTTCATGAAGGTTGAATCGCAAAAACTCCTTCCTTGAAGCACTGACAAAGCCAACCAAAAGCTTCTAACTTCTCCGCACAGAGCAAACATGAAACTCAACGGAATCATTCTTAAACCTCTGCCAACCTCGAACTCTAAACCCAAGCCCAATCTGCTCGTTCGTGCCATCAGAGCATACCACAAAAACAGCTGGCCGTTCAATAATCGTGAACGAGACATATTTCTAAGCAGGTATGGTGCCAGGTCTAAGGTTTCAACCAACAGGTCCAAAAGGTTCCAGGTTTAAATTTAGGATAAACTCTGAATGTATGCCTGCCTGTATGTATGACAGTATGTAGCGCTGAAGCCAAGCAGCTCGCCACCGTGGCATGGGCGGTAAAAGACTTGCCTCGCCACTTGTCGGCGTTGCCTTTTGCCGCCTGCGGGTCGCTTTGCCAATGAGGAATTAAGGCTTAGGCTTAGTGATTCAAGCTTCAGGGTTTCGATTCGATCCAAACAATGGGGCCAGGGGTGTTTTGATCCGAGTTTGTCTTGACTTTGAGCGTTTACGGTTGTTTCTGTAGTTAGGAGTAGAGCAGCAGAGTGGCACGGCCTGGGCTGCATAGTGCAAGTGCACGTTGGTCAGTGCGTACCAGCACTGGGTAATGTAGGAACCTGATTAAGAAACCTTGGGGGCCTTTATTAGGGTTCCTTGTATATGTAACCTCCTATTTTGGCGTTAGAGGCCCAAGGTTTCTTAATCAGGCTCCTACATTATTGCCGTACCGTCGAATCTGAGCTCTTGAATTACAAAGTAAGACTGTCGGAAATGGGAGGTCGCCGTCTCTTTCCGAGCTCTGCATGCCTAAACATCGCCAAATCCCGAAACCCGAACATCGGTCCCAGCTTCAGGTTTAGGGTTTAGGGGTTTAGCGGTTTAGGGTTTCAGGGTTTAGGGTCTACGAGCCCTGGGCACCCCAATCCATAGCACCCCTGTAGCCCTACCTGGACCGTAGAAAATCCTGCTTCTTTGGGATTTCTCATTACGACCTCCTCATAACTATAGATTGGGTTGGTACGTACCGCGCCCAAGGTAGCTGGTAGCTGGAGTTAGTCTAGCTATAGTCTCCATTGTAGTTCATTTTTTGTTGACCATTTTTATGGTTAAGGATCCCATACTACAAATTTGGCTAACCCAAATGGAACTAAAATGGAGACCATAGGTACAATTCTACGCAAATCCCTGAACCCAACACCCTTAAACCCTAAACTCCAAATGGGAGGTTCCGAAAACAGGGGACCCTTGTGTAGTACCCTAAAGAGTATGATCCTTCTTATAAGGACCCCGAAAGAAGGTACCCCTATTTGCGGAAACTCCCAGTTAGCTGAAGAGTAAAAGCCTACCTTTTTAGGGTTCCTTTCTGATGATTTCCCCATAGATGTCCCTGAAAAAGGTAGGCTAGTCCAGGTTTGTAAGGTAAACCCCAAATAAGGGACCCACCCCATGCCTCCTAAACCCTAAACCCTAACTGAACCCCTAAACGCCTAAACCCCTAAACCTATTAACCTTATACCCCTAAACCCAAAACCCCTAAACCCCTAAACCCCTAACCCCCAAACCCTTAACCCCTAAACCCTTAAAGCCCCTAAAACCCATCCTCAAGCCTCGGCCGTGTGCAGCTGCAGCCACAAGTGCGGCTGCTGAGGCGGAACACAGAACAGGGCCCTGGGGCGCTGGACCTCGGCACAAGACTTAGCCTTAAGGATCCATCGTTTAGGCGGTTTAGGGTTGAGGGTTCATGTACCTATCTACGTATACGGGAGTTTCAAGAAAAGCTAGGAGACCCTAGTATAGTACCCTAAATAGTAGGATCCTAATTCTAAGGACCCCAAAATACGGTACCCCTAACTTTCAGAAACACCCATACAGGTTAAGGCCTAAGTACAAACTGCATGCCTGTGGGTTAGGGGCTTAGGAAGGAGTTGGGCTTTCGGTTCGGGTCTGGGGCACGAGACTTCCTTGTCCTTTGCATTCTTCGGCTCATGTGTAAAGGATCGCGGCATATGGGATACCGCGGCATGTTTTCCATGTTACAACATGTAGGTTATATTGGTCATGGTATTGCTGGACTAGGGCTAAGGGGCATAAAGTCAACAGACATCGCGACCGTCCAGATATTGTCCACATGGTTTGGGCAGCGAGGATTGAGGAGACCAAAAGCTGCGCTGCTCTTGATTGCCTCTTACACACTTTCATGTTTCCTTCTGAGGGTTTAGGGGTTTAGGGGTTTAGGGGTTTTAGGGTTTAGGGTTTAGGGTTTAGGGTTTCCTTCTAAGGTATACTACGAGGGGCATACTGTAGTTGTTGCAGCATTAAGACCATGCTCGGTGCAGTTCTAGTAAAAACAGACACACGCGCTCGCACATCACAAGCTGGGCTCTAGCAGGAATCCACACCACCACAGTCCGTCGCTCAGTCACGACTCAACCAAACAATAAGTCCAAACTGCCTTGGGGTGTTGGGGCTCTTAAAACGTTTAAGAACCGTCTTTGCTTCATCGATAAGGCTTCCGGATGCTATCCGGCAAACATAAACCACAAAGGTATTCGCTAGACTCCAACCGCTTTTAGAAACCAATCGATACTTCCAGGTGTACACACCTCGAGTTCGTATAAATACACACTGGCACAAGATGAAACGACTTCTGAATTCCTTCGTGCAAGCGAAAAGCGCTGCTTCACTTCCGTGTCTAGGGCCTGGCTGGTTATAGACCCGCTAAGTTAAGCAATAATGTGTTTACCCTCTGGGCCCTCAGCCCTGCACCCTCAAGTTGCCCTTCTAGAAACCCTTATACAGTATCCGCTTCAGAAATGAAAGCCTATAAACCACTGAACCCTGAACCCTAAAACCTATAAACCCCTAAACCCTAAACCCAGGAATCCTGAAATCTCCAAAGCCCGCCCTTCTCCGAGCCCGGCCTGCTTGTGGCTGCGCCCTCTGTGCGCTGGGCGCCCCGCGCGCGAGCCTGCCCCAAAGGCACGGAGTGTGGGTTTGGGGTTTAGGGGTTTAGGGTTCAGGGAAAGTTGCACTTCGTAATTCGGGTTGTAGAATAGGTAACCATAGTTATAGCTACTTATAACCCCGATTAGGGTACTTATAGCCTTACTCACTAAGTCCCCTGATCCTCCAAGTATACCCTGCACCTCTTCGCCCAATAAGGAAATTCAGCTGCAGACTGTTTCATCCTCTCGGTGTCCCTGCTCCGAGGATCCAGGTACTGTTGTGGGGGATACTTGGGGCCACCACCCTGCAATAGTGACTCTAAGGATTTTATTAGGGCCCTTGTATATTCCTTTTATACCACTATTACAGCGTGTGGGCCCCTTCTAAGGTTTAGGGTTTAGGGCAAATCATAACAGAAACTCCTGCTATATAAGCCCTACATGCCACTAGGCAGGTACTTACGACCCTTTGGGTAGCTGCCTGTCAACCACATATTAAAAGATTTACTTTGACCTTGAAGGGGTTCGCATCTAGGTACAATACCCACGGGCCAATTTATACCTTCTAGATAAATACTTGGACCCTTCATGAACGTTCGTGTGGTTCCGAAGAGGTCTTACGGCCGAGCCAGAATGTACCCATCTAAATGTATGGGTTTACACGTCTCTATATAAACAGTTTAATCAAACATATATATATATATATATACATATATATATATATGTATATATATATACATAATATAATATACTACAATACTAATATAATATATTATAATCTAGCATAATAAAATATAATATAATATATGATATAGTATGATATGCTATAATATGCTATAATATAATATGATATAATATAATATAATATAATATAACATAATATAATATAATATGATATGATATAATATAATATAATATAATATGGTATAATATGATATAATAAGATATAATATGATATAATATAATGTAATATATTGTAATAGAATATAATATAATATAATATAATATAATATAATATAATATAATACAACATAATATGATATAAAATAATATAACATATACCAATGTATATATGAGTATATATATATATATATATACATACAGAGTATGTACTTTGGCCTTACATAGAGTACCTATATAGGAGCCCTCTTAAGGCCTAAGTGTGCACTATAGAGGTACATGGAGCCTTTGGCTACTAATGCTCGGCCTTACTACTCTCACCAAACATGCGCTCATGTTTCTCATGCTTTGTCTCAAGGAATTAGGGTTTTGGAGTGTTAGAACCCTAAAAAGCAAAACACAAAACTGCAAAGCGCTCCTCGAACAAAGCTGCGGGAGCCTGCTTATAGTCTCCATGAAGGGACCTTCTCCACGTCCTCGTACGGCCGGAACAAGGCCCAGCGTAAACCGCTCCTTAGGGCTGCCTTGCGAGCCACCTCGAGGCACTCCACGGCGTCCTTTTCAGTCGGGGCCAGTGCCATGGCTGCGCTGAATGCTTCTTGAAAGGACGAAGCCCGTGGATCTGAGGCCTCGCTCTTGCCATATGCAGCGCCGTGGCCACAGAGTGCCAATGGCATCGAGGGTTTAAGGTTTGGCTTTAGCGTTTAAGGTTTAATGATGCGGCCTGAAGGGTTCAGGGTTTCGGGGTTTAGGGCTTCAGGGTTTAAGTTTAAGCGTTTGGGGTTTAAGGTTTTAGTGTTCTCTTCCTCCTTCCTACTTATAGTCTCCATTGTAGCTCCTCGTTTGGGTTAACCAAAGTTAGAGTGAAGGTTCCTAACCATAAGACTGGTTAACAAAAAAACAAGGGAGATTATGAGCAGTCTACCTTGTTATAATTTTGGTATAATATACATCCCAAACCCTACTTTAGC
Source organism: Symbiodinium sp. CCMP2592 (assembly GCA_905221615.1). NCBI lineage: Eukaryota > Dinophyceae > Suessiales > Symbiodiniaceae > Symbiodinium > Symbiodinium sp. CCMP2592. The sequence goes on from CAJNDT010000391.1 coordinate 748,123, forward strand.
CGATATTATTAAGGACCATAAACTGGTTAACCAAAAAACTACCTAAAATGGAGACTATAGGTGGGTCGCTAGCTGGACTTCTTGGGCTGCTCGAGTCCGAAAGGGAACCTGCACCACCCTTTGGTGTCTCACCCTCACTGAATCCCGGAACCAACACGCTAAGCCAGTCCTAAACTGCTAAAGCACCGCCCTACTTGAAGGATCATGGGCCTTAGTACGTAATTATAAGTGCCTTGATTGAGGTTATAAGTATTTCCAGGAAAACGACCTAATTACCCTAGTCACCATGTCCCTTGATCCGTTGATATAAGTAAGGAAGACTCCTTACATGGTTTAGGGGCTTTCAGGTTTAAGGCCTAAGGCTTAGGGTTTCGGGGGTTTACGGCTTAGGGTAACTCTACCTAGAGTCTCCATTGTGGATCCTTTTTTTGGTTAATCAAAATCTCTATTATAGGATCCTAACCATAAAACTGGTTAACCAAAAAAAGGAACTACAATGGAGACTATAGGTAAACCCTCAACATCGGTCCTCGCCGGCTGCGCTGAAGGTGCAGTAAAGGCCTCCATCGGACTCCTCCAAAAGCTTTTCTTCTCCAGTGCCCGAGGAGAACTAAAGGCTAACCTTTTGGAATTCATGCTTTCTCTACATACATACGTGTAATATATATATATATATATATATATATATATATATATATACACACACATATATATATATATATATATTTAGTTAAAGATAGATAGTTATGCATGTGTATGTATATATATATATATATATAATAGGACACATCGTGTGTAGCGCAACTCGGGCGGACCAAGAAAAAGCAACGGCAGAGCAATGTGGGCCGTAATGAGAAGAATAGGCAGGGGATTGAGTTCTGATTAATATATGTTCATTCCCTGTCTTTTTGCTTTTTGCGGCGAAAGGGGACGCAATTCTACCATGGAGCCTTGAATTAGATTCAAGCCTGAACCGATTTATACGCTTCGGAAGCTTTCGGCTGCGGGTTAAGGCTGCGTGTGGAGCTTGCTGGGAGGCTCAGTTAGCTTAGCAATGCCTACTCACTATTCCCCTATAATTTCACAAACATATAACATATTCCCGGTACCCTAGGCTTAGAGTTTGGTGGGCAGGGGGTTTGAAGGCTTATGGGGCCCTTATGGGGCCAAACACTAGGACCGAATCGATCAACACAAATTACTAAACCCAGTCAAGCCAGGCTCAACAAAAAATAACAGCCCTAAACTTATCCCCAAACCTAAAGACCTGAAGCCCTATAATTCAGAAAACCCCATATTTATCACCAAATCCTATAAGTACCATGGCCAGAACTCCCGATGTATCCCAATGCTCCCCACCCCACCCCGAGCAGAGGCACCTGTTTAGCGGCCGCGAGGGTCGCAGCTTAATGCTAAGCCACGGTAACGGCAGCGGCAAACGGAAGTCTGAGAATCACGCTTGTCCCACAAAGCCCTGAAGCAACCCTTGAGGGGATCGACAGCCTCCAAAATCCAATAATTCAGGAACATACCTTAAATTATGGTAGGGCCACTAATATGATTTAAGGAATATTCCTTAATTAAGGGATATTGGAGTCCCTGGGGACTTTTAGTCTTTCCGTAATTATGAGTTTTGCATGCCGGGCTGAGAGATCTACCGGAGAGTGTCCCCATGACGCCCACAAGCGCCCCTAGGCACTTCCTCATGTCCTCACAGAACGAAAGGCTGAGTGGGAAAACCGTGTCCCTTGAGGCACATCGACTAAAACACCAGTTTTGGCCACCATAGCCGTAAAGTACATATATAGGTAGTTGTAAAAATTATGGCCCCTTTTTGGGTGCCCTAAATATTAGGTGCCGTTATACAATACGGACCCAAACAAGGACCATAATTTTGACAACCACCCATATGGGAGTTTCCGAAAATACGGGACCCTAAAAAAGTACCCTAAATAGTAGGATCCATGTAACAAGGTCACCAAGAGAAGGTACCCCCAATTTTCGGAAACTCCCATATAGGAATCTCCTCGGGATTTGGAGAACATAGTACCCCAAAAAGGTCTAAGGTTCCATGCTCTACTGCCAAGGAATACTATTCGGAGATTCATGGCCAAAGCCCTAAATCCTAAACCCTGAAAAGCCACCCTGCAAAACCCTACTGAAAGGGTCATGGGACGTAGTCACTCAGGATATTAGTAGGGTACCTATACTTATACGAATTATGACCCCGGTCGAGGTACCTCGAACAACACTTACTAGGTCTCATGATCCTCCAAGTGGGTGGTTGTCAAAGTTATGGTACCTTTTTGGGTCCTTATTATACTACGGCACCTAATATTCAAGGTATCAAGGTATCCACAAGGGACCAAGTAAGCGGTATGCTATGCACATCAACCCTTTCATTGCTTTTTGACCCGTATAAGAGAAGGGTTCGGATACGGGTTGGATCGAGTGTAGGGTTTGGGGCTTAAGGTTGCGAGCTTCGGTTTTCGGGCTTTTTTGTCAACGCTTCGGATGTCGGGCGTTTCCGTTTCGATCGATAGGCCCCATAATTATACATCTCCGGGACTTGTAGCATGAACTTCTTTGTGAGAAGAGGTGTCATCGCTTGGCACCTCAGCCACCCCCAACAAAAAAATGCAACCTGAACTCAGACCCAAACCCTCGAAGACCTAGTCTGCGGCGCCACATTCGCTGTCTTTGGACGATCCACTGCAGGTCGCGCTGACCACTTCAATGGACACGTTCGGTCATGGTCATCGGAGGCTACAATCACTCCATGCACCGGAAAGCATCGCTCTTTCCGCCCTCGTCGGCTGTTGCCCTCGGAGGCATGCACTTGCACTATCGAGGACGGAAGTCTGGCACCTTGCGAATGCTTCGCAGTCGAAGCTGAAAAGTAGACATCAGAGCTCCTCCGGGCTTAGAGTTCGAGGGGTTCGAGTCAAGGGACTATGCCTATGCTGAACATGAATCATTAGCTACAAGGCCGCCTGGGGCTCCAAGTAAAGTCGACGATCCGCGGTGCAGGGTTAATGGGTTCTCGGTTTAAGGGCTTCAAAATCCGGACGTCATCGAACACTTCGTCCCCTTTCGTACCTTGCTCAATGTGCTGTTCTTGCAGGTTCCTCTAACACTATGATTGGGTTGTTTCCCGTTCAGGATACTATAAAGCCCCAGCAGAGCCGGTAACTCAGAACCGGCTGTAACTTTAACCAGAACATATCAAGACTCCTGACGTCGATCCAAACGTAGAACAATCTGCGAACCCTTGCACTCGAACACCCTGTTTCCTGTACACCGAAGCCTAAACCTGGGGAGGAGGCCAGTTTTCTGAAACTGAACTCCCCAAGGCTCCATGTATCCATATCCTAAGTACTTAAGCCCTGAGGGGGTCGCTATATGGCTACTTTAAGGCCTAGGAGCCTACTACTATATGTATTATATGGGTACATGGGGCCTTTGGAACTTTTTCGACGGAGTGAACCCATCTTGGGCCCAGCAGCGAAGGACGCTCCAATCTTTCAAGGACCTAAAGGACTTCTGGGGCTACATGTTGGGGTCTAGGGCTTATAGGGTTGAGGGTTTTTTTTCGAATGCCTATTTTTCCACCTGCGGAATCCCTTGGGGCTTTTTAGGGTTTAGGGTTTATGTTTTAGGGTATGCTGGGGCTCTTAAATAAAGCATCTCGAATGTGTTGTCACTTGCACTGGCACACCATTTACTTGAGTTACTAGCCACGTACAATGTACCACGGTAACCTATGCTAACTGGAGACCCAGGTAGGGGTCGGGACGGAGTAAATACCAATAGTATTCCTTAGGGTTCCTTGTAGTAGTAGTAGTAGTAGTAGTAGTAGTAGTAGTAGTAGTAGTAGTAGTAGTAGTAGTAGTAGTCGTGGTGGTGGTGGTAGTAGTAGTAGTAGTGGTAGTAGTAGTAGTAGAAGAAGAAGTAGTAGTAGTAGTAGTGGTAGTAGTAGTAGTACTAGTAGTACTAGTAGTACTAGTAGTAGTACTAGTAGTACTAGTAGTAATAGTAGTACTAGTAGTCGTAGTAATCTATAACCCCCCCAAAACCCTAGTCTAATGATTGCGGCCCCTACATTATACGGGCAGGGGCCCACTCCATTCATCGCTCTTTGGTCCCTGCAGGGTGTTGTGCACCTAAGCTTCTGAAAAAGGCGGCCCATGGGGCCGGAAAATCTTGTTTCGAGCTGGTTGCGGAAAAATGTGTCATGTGAGGAAAGCTTGAACTGAAAACTATACTGAACTTAGAACCCTAGCAAATATTATAATTTGAGCTGTTTCTTAGGGATTATAATAACCAAAAATTAAAAATGATTTCTAAGTACCCCTAAGAAAATGCTGATCTTTCCATCAAACACTGCTTCGTTAAGCTTTTGGGCGCTCACTTTCGCCCCCATCTACCTCTGCGCCGTTCTTCCACCTCTGCCTTGACCGGCGGTGAAGAGCTTGCGCCCGGCTTCTGGTATGACACCTGGGTTAATCTTGCAGGACACTGAACAAATCTCCAAGTTCTGTTTTCGTAAACAGATACGACCCTAAACCCCAAACCACCCCCAAACAAAACACCTAAACTTCAACTCTCCAAGCCCTAAACCGATCTCTAAGAGCGGCCTACAGGCATCCATTCGAAGGCCATACTTCTGTCCAGAGGTAACCATCTCTCCACGATGGTAAAGCCTGAGGGGTTTAGGGTTTAGGGTTTGTTTAGGGCGCTAGCCACACCCAACACGCAAAATCCTGAAAGCGAACATCGACATGTCGAAACCAGAAGCCTAGACTAGTCGCAGTCGGATTTCATCGCCGAGAATTAGGCTATGGAAAAACATCAAGAACACCTTGCGTGTACAAAGGCAATCCAAACACCCTGAATCCTAAACCCATAAGCCCTGCACCCTAAAAGTAAGCAAATGCTACTTGTGGTAACCGTTGTCGAAACCACTTGAAAAGAAAGCATCCTCCCTAAGGCTCAATGTGCCTATGTAGTATGCACATTAGACCTGAAAACACCTACATAAGAACCCATTTAAGGCACAAGCATTTTCCATTCAGAAGGTCTCTGGAGCCTTCAACCCAAACCCTTTTGAACCCTTATTAAAGGTAGTTTTGGCACGCTATTGGCATCCTATAGACTCCTTAAAGGGATCCCTAAAGATCCCCTTAGAGAAACCCCTAAAGAACCCTTTAAAGGAACCCTTAGGGGACATGGAGCCTGACTATACTGAACTTAGAACCCTAGCCAAAATTTTAGTTTTAGCTGTTTGTTGGGGATTACATTAACCAAATTAAAAACTATTTCAAAGTACCCCTAAGACTTAGAGAACAAAGACTAAACGAGAGATTCGAAGCTCATGGTCGAAGACGATGGCCCCGCCGGTGCTGGGCTCAATCGGAACGAGGCGATCGGAGATAAACGTCGTCCGACCTATGATCCCCCCTTCAAGGATCCCTGGGGGGGGCTTTGAGGATTCCTTTATGAGGGGATGCTGGACTTTAGGGCTTTTCCTTTTCGGGACTCCCAAATAACCCACCTTTTTAGGGCTCCCTAAAATCTGATTTCCTTATATAAGTCCTTAAAGAGGTGGGTTACTTGGGGTTAAGGTTGGGCTTGAGGGTCTAGTGGTGAAGGTTTTCCTTTGAACCCTTAGCCCCGAAATGCCCCGAACTCTAACTCCGCTGGACAAGGACATACTTTCGATTCCTGGAGCTTCGATTTAGGTGGTTGTCAAAATCAGGATCCCTTTTTGGGGTACCCTAAATATTAGGTGCCGTATTATATTAGGGATCCAAAAAAGGGCACCACAGTTTTGGCAACCACCCATTTTGTGACGGGGGACTTCGAAGGGTGCAGGGATCACGAGATAAGGGCCGGGTCTAAGGGTTTAGGGTCTATGATTTTTGGCATCAAAAACCCTATATCCTAAGCAGTGCGAAAGTACCTGCGCTAAGGCCAAGGTTTGGGAAGTACGGGTTTAGGGATCATGTTTTGGTGTCGAAAAAACGTGTCCTAAAGTCAAAGGGAGGAGGAACACGACGGACAAATCCGGCCTCCCGTAAAGTCCGTATTCAGGTAGAGCTGGATGGTCAGAAAACTGCGACCATTCTCGTCCTCAAAACTCTCCCCTTAACCCTAAACTCCCACACTCTACATCGAGTTTTGGGCAACAGACATTTATATGCGATGAGGTGCGGGGGGTTTAAGATCTATGGGCATTTTGCGGGGCCGGACTGAGTGTTTCAGGTTAGAGGGTTTGGGACTCAGGGCTTAGACTAGTGTAGGCTGTATGGTTTAAGGGGATAATGTAGGAACCGGACAAAGCAAACCCTGTTACCACTCGGGTGGTGAATAAGAAGTCTACACAACATGATCCTCCTATGCTTGTGCAGGCTTATGCTTTGTTTGGAGGTAGAGAAACCTTTTAAGCTTCCGGGTCTTCAGGAACCGGGTAAATGGGTCTACGCGGTATAGTACCAGGTACCAGTATAACAAGCACAGCGCGGGGACATTATTCAGAGGTATTCGGATCCCAAGACCAGTCCTCGTGCGCGCAGTCCGTATGATCGGCGTGGTGCATTCCAGGCAAGTATTTCCTAGGACTCCGAGGGAAAGCTGTCTCAAGACTTACGGTTTGGGGTCTAAAGTTTGGGGAAAGGGTTCAGAGATTGGAGAAGAGGTGTGACTCTTTGAAACAATAGCCCGACAATCAAAGCTTCATGGGTGTTATAAGCGTGATCTATAGGAGGACTGCTTTCGGACCCCGGGATTCCGATGCCCGCCCAAACCTTGCACTCCATGTCGGATAAACAAGATGCCAAAAAGAATCAACCGTAAATCTTCGGCCATGGAAACGGATCAAAGGGGTTTGGGAGGTTCAGGGGACGATTTGACGCTTTATCGCAAAGGCTTCAGATCTCAGGCGCAATCGTGTTTGGCACTCTGCTGGGCTGTAGGGCCGGGAATACACATGCTCCAACTGTCTGGCTGATAAATTGTAAAGCCCAAGCATCAAGAAGCGTAGGCGCTGGTTCACACCCAGCAGTTGCTGCCCGGATCCAGTGGGGTACCTGAACAGTACCCTCACTTGACAAGTGCCAAATAAGTATACATATATATATATATACACACACACACACACACATATAGTCTCCATCGTAGTTGCTTTTACAGTATAAGATCCTTGCCATGCTTGTTCGCTCATTACTGCGTAGTTGAGAACATGACCTCGGACTGTTTACACGGTTTAGGGTTTTCCACCAAACAGTAAGGTGCAACTTGCCGGGCGATTCTTCGTGGTTCCACAAGACAGGAGGACCACCATGTTGACAAGTATCGATGTTCAGCTCTTCTTATTTGCTTGGGCTGTCTTTCTTGAGATGGTCCTCGAGCTTGGGGTCTAAACTACGGTCCCGTCTTTTGAGACTTGCCTATGTAGGGTCATCAGTATCAACACTCATCTTCCACAAACTCTCAATCATTGCCCCTTTGCACCGAACCGGAACCACAGGGTTTAGATCCACAGGGCTTGTTCGACTGAGTTGGCTTTTAGAGACTTTTAAAACTTTAAAATACAAACAAAAACTTTTAAAGACGTTTAAACACTTTAAAATGCAGAAAAAACGTTTAAAGACTTTTTAAAACTTTAAAATAAACAAACGAACTTTTAAATAATTTAAACAACTTTAAAATACAAAAAAAAAACGTTTAAAAACGTTAAAATACAAATAAAACAAAAATAAATACTTTTGAAAACTTTAAAACAAAAAACACTTGTAAATACTTTTAATTTTTTTAAAAAAATAAAAACCAAATAAATACTTTTAAACAAAAATTAAAAACGAAAAAACAAATAGATACTTTTAAAAACTTTCAAATACAAAAACCACAACTTTATTTTTATAATATGTTGAATTTTTGTTCCAGGAAGACGAAGATGAAGAAGACCTGGCACAGGGTTTAAAGTTTCAGGGTCTTTAGGGTTTGGGGTTAGAAGGCAGAGTGCGGTATTAGGGGTTTGAGGGTAATGAAAGGGTTAGGGTTAGAGTTTCAGGGTCTTTAGTAAATTTAGGGTTTGGGCTTAGAAGGCAGAGTGCCATAGTATTAGCGGTTTGAGGGTAATGAAAGGGTTAGGGTTAGAGTTTCAGGGTCTTTAGTATATTTAGGGTTTGGGGTTAGAAGGCAGAGTGCCATAGTATTAGGGGTTTGAGGGTAATGAAAGGGTTAGGGTTAGAGTTTCAAGGTCTTTAGTATATTTAGGGTTTGGTGTTAGAGGGCAGAGTGCCATAGTGTTAGGGTTTGAGGGTAATGAAAGGGTTAGGGTTAGAGTTTCAGGGTTTTTAGTATATTTTTAGGGTTTGGGGTTAGAAGGCAGAGTGCCATAGTATTAGGGGTTTGAGGGTAATGAAAGGGTTAGGGTTAGAGTTTCAGGGTCTTTAGTATATTTCGGGTTTGGGGTTAGAAGGCAGAGTGCCATAGTGTTAGGGTTTGAGGGTAATGAAAGGGTTAGGGTTAGAGTTTCAGGGTCTCTAGTATATTTAGGGTTTGGGGTTAGAAGGCAGAGTGCCATAGTATTAGGGTTTGAGGGCAATGAAAGGGTTAGGGTTAGAGTTTCCGGGTCTTTAGTGTATTTAGGGTTTGGGCTTAGAAGGCAGAGTGCCATAGTGTTAGGGTTTGAGGGTAATGAAAGGGTTTGGGTTAGAGTTTCAGGGTCTTTAGGATATCTAGGGTTTGGGCTTAGAAGGCAGAGTGCCATAGTATTAGGGTTTGAGGGTAATGAAAGGGTTAGGGTTAGAGTTTCAGGGTCTTTAGGATATCTAGGGTTTGGGGTTAGAAGGCAGAGTGCCATAGTATTAGGGTTTCAGGGTAATGAAAGGGTTAGGGTTAGAGTTTCAGGGTCTTTAGTATTTAGGATTTGGGGCTAGAAGGCAGAGTGCCATAGTATTAGGGTTTGAGGGTAATGAAAGGGTTAGGGTTGGAGTTTCAGGGTGGTGTGGTTCTTGGGTTTAGGGATGCACAAATCACGTGAAGTGGCTACGAACTGCCGGATGTTGCGCTTTTCTGCGTTGGCCACACTGTCAAGCGAATCACGTGCAGGCGAAGCAGGGTACAGCTGGGTGACGCGACAACGTCTGGCACTCTGCCTTCCCAGCTGCTGGCACTCTGCCTTCCCGCCTCAAGAGCTTCCTTTTGGACCCTTCCTCCGCAACTTTGCACGAAGCTGGTCGGTCAAAGGTATTGCTCCAGCATCAAGGTCAAGAAGTTCCCCCGGACTACCGAGACGGATGGCAGCCAGTGAGAGGTTTTTCATCTGAAGGACAAACTGCCGTTGTTGTTCATCTTCGTCATTCCAAACATAAACCAAATCACAAACGAGCGGCAACTCCAGCGGTTCTTCTCCTTCATCCACCTGATAACACTGCGAGAAGGGGCCTTCGTACTGTCGAAGAAGCCTGAGGCCTCCTGTAATGCGGGAGCCAATAAGTGGCCAGTAACGCAGGTAGCGAACCATGATATCCCAAGGCACGTCGTCATAAACTTCCTTCCATCTCTCAGCTGATTTCCACCGGGCAGGCTCTTTGTACAATTTTTCGCAAGCGGTTTTGATCAAGATTGGGGAGAGCTCGCCTCTGAAGAAACACTCTCCTCGTTCGATCGGGGCGAATTGCATTGCTCTGGACGGCTACTGTTCAGTCACAAGCACGCACGGCTTCAAAACACATGTGCTAGTTTGTGCGGCTTCCGGGTTGTGGCACTCGAAATGGTTGTCCATGTGCTTGCACGTGACAAATTCCACATGTGTGAAAATGCAAACATGCTTTCGCAATCCGTCTTCCCCAAGCAGAAAACACACAGTCTCTCGGACACACTTTAACCTAGCAGGACCCGCTGCCATCAATGCAAGCACACAGACAGACACACAACTTTTCTTTGCAGCACAGGATGAATCCTCTAGTTGTTGCCAGGCCTCCTGCTCGGGCCACAACAGGGCCTATGGTCAATGACGTGTTGTCTGGCCTGCGCTTCTGTCATCGTGGAAGCCCTGCGTTTCCAGTGATAGGGTACGAGGTGGTTCCACTCGCCTTCAATGCCAGACACACATTGGTTCATGTAACGTGACACAACACACAGCAGATCAGGCAACCACATCGAAGCTATAACAAATGTTCCGAATCTTTCCAAGAGACCGCCGTCTGTCACACGAACTCGGAGAAACCATTTTGCTTTGTCAGTGCCACCAGGATTCGGGTCGTACTTCATCTCACCAGCGATCTTGGGACACTCCGGGCATTGAACAGGTGTCCATACCCCTTGGTAGTCAACACGGTTCGGCCGCCGCTGATGTTGGGGGCCACGGACTGCAACCTCCCGTGGCTCGAGTGCTGGGATAGGCACTGCAGGCACCTCCGGCATCTCAGCAGGAGGGGCTGGCACTCTGCCTTCCTCGGGCTCCACGTGATCATCAGGCTCTGGGACAGGGATTGCAGCAGGCACCTCCGGCATCTCAGCAGGAGGGGCTGGCACTCTGCCTTCCTCGGCCTCCACGTCATTATCAGGCTCCTCTCTGGGTGCTGGAACAGGGATTGCAGCAGGCTCCACCTGCACCTCAGCAGGAGGTGCTGGCACTCTGCCTTCTGCTCCCTCTTGACCACTTTCATCAGGAGCCGCGGGTTGCTTCCTGGGCAACATACGTGGGCGACAAATCTTTCTCTTGGCTTTCCGTTTGGCCTGTGGCTTGGCCTTTGCTTTGGTCTTTGCTTTGGCCTTGCCCTTTGCCTTGGCCTTTGCTTGCTGCGTCTTGATGGCCTGCCAGGTTTGATGCACCCTTTTGATTCTGCGTTTTCTGACTGCGTCTGAGACCATTTTAAATTCCTGTTTGTCCTCAGCAAGCAGGTCGTCAAGAACCAGCTCATCAACAAAGTCCCCCATGATAATGTCATCCTCATCCTCATCCTCTGTTGAATCTTTGGCTGTCGAATACATAGCCTCAATTTTGCGCATGAAATCCTCATCTTCCGGAAGGTGATGAGAAGCGATCAGGCTCATGAGCTTTGGACGGCGCATTCGTTGCAGCTCCTTTCGCTTTCTTTCGTCTACGTTTCCAGTCTGGGAGATCACATGCTCGGCGAGATTCTGGCAGTCTGCGAGAGTCCGACATGCTTGTGACATTTCCCTCAGTCGAGTCAGCAAAAACAAGCACAGCAAAACTTATATAAGTTTATTGTACTATTTACTGTATGGGTCGACAGTTGACAGAATCCTAAATGAAAACATGTCCCTTGGGATGCTGCAACATATAGGATAGAAGTGACACTGAGCTTGTAGCACAACGACGGAGGCAAATGAAGCCATTCCAGAAGACTGCCTCTGTTTCGATGACTTCCCAATACTGGGGCTCATACAAATGAATCCAGCAGGCCTTGACGCTGGAACCATCCGGGCACTCTGCCTTCAAAACAAAATATATCTCTCCTGTCGACTGGTCCTCATGCTGGACCACTGGCCACATGAGAGCAGCCCAGGTTTTTGCCCCAAGAGAGAGATAGCATGTCAAATCCAAGACATGGTTCAAGATCTTCAAAGGGGCTGCAAGGCTGCTAAACTTCCCAGCACGCAAGGGAACATGCTGAGATGCCAGTCTTGCATCATTGTAGTGAATTAGCCATGACCACGCAGCTGATGCTCGTTCGAGTGTCTCTTCTGACAGGGTGTTCCATGTCTTGTCGCCGACAATCTCGGTATACTGTGACGGCAGCTTGTGGACACATCCTCTGAAGCACAACTTTTGGCGCTTCCTGTCCACATTCCAAAACTCCCTTTCAAAATATTCCCGTTTGACTTTTGCCGGATGCCTGATTGAACGGCTTTCAAAGACGTTTGAATTCTCGATCACAGTTTGAATCGTGGAGTATGTTTGCTTGCGGGTTTGTTCAACAAAGAATCATTACGAATCTTGTTGTGCACATCTTCCACAATCTTGTTGTCTGGCAGCGTCTGCACCAGAACACTCAGCAGGTGGGTTGCAGGGCATGCTGGTACCGATATTGTTACAGTCCTTTGAGCTGGCACTCTGCCCTCTTGCCCGTCTAACAAAATGTCACCAACTCCGGCACCGTCATCTGCTTCGTCAGGCACAGAATCCTCCATCTCCCCGTCCTGCTCTGTGTCAACATCATCCACGACAATGTCTTCTGACCCCGGAGGCGCCACTTCATATCCCTGTGCCTCCAATGTGTCCAGAAAAAGTCTCGAAGGATGGCTGATTCCAACTTGCAGGTCTGTGAAGAGTTGCCGGGCATGAACACTTGGAGTGGACTGTGCCAATGTCGACTCCAACCTCAAGAGTGATCTGTGCTGGCACTTTGCCTTCAAAGCCGTGATCGTCCGAATTTCTGCATCAGGTGACAGCAATCCTGCATAGGCATCTGGTGGAAGTGAAAAAAGACTGCAAGTCCAGACCCTGTTCATCAGCAAATGCAAGCTCAACATCATGATTTTTTCTGCGGGCTCGTGTAAATCAGTATCCAGATGCTCCTTCCACAACTCGGTCTTCTGCAGGTTGGAGACAATCTGCAACAAATGTTTGTCTGCTTTCCAGGCATCATTCACTGTCATCAACTCGGCATAACCTCGACCATCCTGCGGCGATTTAACGTTTTTTACTTGTTTCCCATACCATGTCCACAACGGTTCGGTCACTTTGTACAATATCTTGGAGTGATCGAAAAGGTCTTCTGTCATGAGATAGTATGCCAACTTGAAGCCCCCCATGCTGGCTTTCAACAAGCTGAGTTCTTTCCGTGGATCAGTGGCACGACCAGCCTGTGACAGCTTTTGCAAATCACCCAGTGCATCTTCCTGCCTCTCACCATTGTCAGAGTCCGGCACTCTGCCTTCGGACTCTGGCACTCTGCCTTCGAAGAGCTCCTTGCCCGATTGTGTATTCGCCGAGTTGGAATACAGGCTGAGTCTTTCCCTTGAGCAAGGGCTGAAAGATTGATCTTCACCGAAATGATCAGCCAGCAGCATTTTGAGGACATGAAACTCATGAAGTTGCTCACAACATAGCTGGTTCCAGCTGAACCATCTGGAGGATTTCACCAAGCTGCCCTTCTTCATGAAGGATTCGACATTTGCAAGCATATGTTCAATCTCATGCTCGTCACCGGATAGCTGCCTGCCTAAGTCATAGGCAATCTTATCTCGAAAAGCGTCCCACAACAAGCTTCTGCTCGGTGATGTGCAGGAAACAAAACTCGCCAGCATTTCCTTCTTCTGCTGGTAGAAACCACCACTTCCAAAGGGTTTATAATTCAGGGCAAAGATGTAAGAGGAGTGAAGTTGTGCTTTCAGGAAGAGTCCTTTGAGGCATCTCGACATGCTGTTTTTGAAATCTCGAATGGCCCTGTGAATCTTGTCACATTTCACATGAATCATGTTTTCACGCATAGCATAGGCCATGCCAGCAAGTCCGATGCTGCCCTGGTCAAGGCCCAAGACCAGCAGTGGAATGTTCAGCCACCACTTCTCTGACTCTGGCAAGACGGGGAGCACATTTGTGATCTCTCCATCCTCAGACATTGTCTTCAGAAAGGAGACATGAGGAAAAGCTGGTGGCACTCTGCCTTCTGGCACTCTGCCTTCTGGCACTCTGCCTTCAGCCGGATCCGGATTGTCCCTCAACCACTGAAAACAGCGGTCAATGTCATTGTCTTCTTTTCCAACTTGGAAAACCACCCTGCTTTCATATCTTTTCACAGGCCTCTGCCCAAGAGAGGGGGCGATCTTGGAAGAGCCCAAATCCATTCGCCCTTTGTGCAAAATCCAGATTTGGTGACTGATCGCTTGAAGCTGTCTGAATGCAGCAATCCTTTCCAGCTTCTTTCGCTTTGATATGTGAAGAAGCAGGTCGTCGTCAAACCGGTCTTGTGGAGAAACTTGTCCAGTCTTCATCACTTGCATGGGTGCAAACACTGCAGCAGAAATCTCATTCGCCAAAGCCACTGTCACAAGACAATCGCTGGTGCTGTGAGTAGACCCATCGGCGATGAAGTTGATTTGTCGACAGTGCTGCATAGCAGTGATAGCTCTCTCCTGGTACAACCGATTGATTCGAAGCTGCCACTCGTCACAGCTGGACTCAGGCACACCTGAGCTGGCAAGTCAAAGAGCGATTCGTTCAAATCAATCAATCGTTGACATACAAGTACAACTTGGACCTCAACACCATGCGCAAGCAACACCATTCTTCGGCCTCCCATGGAAGAGTTTGGGTCACCCAGGCTACGTCATTTTCGGGAGGGGCCACCTGGCACGTTAGCGCATGTGTCCAGATGTCATAGCCAGATGCCCGCTGGCCGTTGGCCCCAACCCCCTCTAGACTACAGGACCCGGGCGCCCTTGCCCTCGCTCCACACCCGGCCAACAGTTTGTCGGTAGCTGCCAAAACTGGCGGGCATGCAGCTGCCGTTTGGTAGAGCACGATACACCAAACCCCATTCTGAACATGTTGGCACTCTGCCTTCGACAAAGACAACCCAACAGCAAGGTTCTCTGTGATAACAGGCATGAATGAGACGGAGGAACACACCAGCTCAACAACACAGCCATGTCCCAAGAACGGCCTCCCTTCTTTGTCCGGTATTGCTTCCGGTGACTTGCATGACTGCTTCGATGTCACCAGGTCAGGCCCCAGCCGGCGCATTAGCCCATGTGCCCGGCTGTCATCTACCCCCTGCCTTGGGATAGGTTGGCCTGAAGGCCGTGACAAAGGCAAAAACCGAACGCCTCACACCTGGCCAAGAGTGTGGGGAGCAACCCCAACGGGGCAGGGGTTTACTCCTTAGGTAAGGCAACCCCGAAGAGGTTCGACTGGCACTCTGCCTCTGTCGATCCAAGAGAACAGAAAGCATGTGCTCAGCAGAAAGAGATACAACCTAATCATGGGTTAGCGGCCTCCCCCATTTGCTGAAATCCACCCCACTCGGCCAAGGTGGGTCGCCATGCTCACAGGGAATATTAAGATGACAGCGCTGTGCCGGATCCCGTCGCAGCTGTTGCTTGCAGGCCATTTGCACACCTGCGACGTAACAGATCGCGACTTGGTTTGCTTCGGCTATAACAATCGCCCGCAACGCGCCGTTACAAACAAACCAGGCACAGGCTAACATCACCACTGTGAGTAGCAGGCTCAAGGCACAGCTGGCGGCTGGGGTAGTGGTAACTTACAGCAGGATGCTACGCTGCCACTACAGTTACAGGCCATGCCAAACGATCAACGATAGACCTGATCTCAGGGCCACTTGCACGCAAAAGTGAGCACAGGCAAGAACTGAATAAGGCACTATCTCACCCCTCTCTTCACAAGAAAACACAAGCGGCCTCCCTTTTGGGATCTCACCGGGGGGGAAGGACACACCCGCCCCCGGTTTAAGCCACCCCCAGCGGGCGCATCAGCACATCGCCCCGCTGTCATACCCCTCGGGCTGTAGGGGAGTTGGCCCCAAGGGTGGCCGCCACGAGGCCACGCAGGCGTCAATAGCCAAGCTTTCTGCTCCGGATGGATCGCTGCCCCCAACACGGCCAACAAGATGGAACCTGGCAGGTCTCTAGGGCCCCCTCGGCCAGCCCGCTGCTCAGGTTTAGGTCGGGCAAGCGAATCGACAAGGACGTTTATGATCAAAAGCAAGCACAGCAAACCACTAAACCCTACTAAAAAACCCTTAGAAGTTTTACTGGCACTCTGCCTTTGGCACTCTGCCTTTCATAAATTTGATCACAACCTGACACTTAATGACTACTCACTCGATTCGGCCTTCCATGTTGCGCACTCGGTCGATCAACAGTTCAAGAGCCTCCCCTGCTGCCACCGGGTGGGTCATCATCTCGCACTGACTACTGGCTAGCCAGAGCGTGCAGAGACATAAATAGGGGGCTCCCAGCAGGCACGTTAGCCCATGTGTCCTGCTGTCATAGGGATCTGCTCAGCAGATCCCCGTTGGCCTCAAGAGACCGAAAATCCCAAACAGCGGCCCGCCACACCCGGCTAACGGTGTGAACTACAAGCTGCCCTGCACTAGCGAACCCTCAGGGAAGTGACCCTGGCTAATGGTGTGCGACTATAAGTTGCCCTGCACTACGTTCTTCCCTCAGAGCCCTGTGCGAGACACAGCGAGTCCTGGGTAGCGGCCACACACATGCCTCCACATGCCGGCAAGCGAATCGACAAGGATTTTCTGATCAACAGCAAGCACAGCAAACCACTAAACCCTAAAGCCTTAGAAGTTTTACTGGCACTCTGCCTTTGGCACTCTGCCTTTCACAAATATGATCACAACCTGAGTTAATTAATTACTGTACTACTGCTCGATATTTGGCCTCCCATGTTGCAAAGGGGGACACTCGGGCGCAGACCTCGGACCCAGCCAGCACGTTAGCCCATGTGCCTGGCTGTCATCACCAGGTGTCCGCTCTGGTGGTTGGCCACAGGCCTCTGTCAACGCCATCTGCGCATCCACGCTCAGTCCCTGAGCGGTTGCGCAGATGGCCCTGGCAGAGGTCACAAGTCCTCGGTTCCGTCTTCCGCGGACCGAACTGCCAGGACACGTCTCCGTCCCATTGGGAGGGAGACGTGTCTTGGCAGTTGGGTTTAGCGTCTTCCACGGTCCCCCAATGCGACCCCATGCCCGGCCATCGGCATGCAAGCGCGGCTGGTGAATCAAAACTGGACACACCGCGACTTGTTGGTAAGGTCGGTGTGACAAAGAATTCACTATAATCTTAAACAGCTGGTTAACAAAACAACATTCTACTCCATATCAAATCACCAAGGAACCATGCAGGTCGCTGCGTTCGTCCTGGTTCTTGAGAATGAGGGCTTGTCGCAAAGAGGTTCCACTTTTTGCAGCCCCCTCTAGCAACTTCCAGATGCTTTTGATGTCCACAGTCTTTTTCAATGGAACACGCTTGCACTCATGTATGTGCATGAAGGCATTCAAGACTGTCTTGGCAAATCCATGAGCCTGCCCCGACGGTTGAAGTGCTCTGTGTTTTTTGGCCATGGTTGCAAAGGCGATGATGTCGTAGATGCTAGTTTCAACCTCCTCCCAATCTCGTGGCACTCTGCCTTCAGATTCATCTCGGAGAGATGAAGACAGCGTGCTTGCATTGAACATAGATTCCCAAAGCTCACGCAAAGATCGGGACGTGTTGCCTGGCAGCCAACTCATCATCCAAGCGGCAAAGCCTGAAACCAACCCAGTTGATTGAAGAAACCATGACACTCTGCCTTCATCCAACTGCATGACCAGAGGCTCATCAATGATCGTTTCGCACACACGTACCATAGCATCCTTCAGTTTGCTCTTGTACCATTCCCTGTGGGCGTCTGTCCTTGTTTCGAAGGATGCTTGCAACATGAACCGGGCCAAGGCTGTGGAAGATGCCACATCCTCCTGCACAGCATCAGGGTTTGGCACTCTGCCTTTTTGACTTTGCACATGTGACTCCCAGTTCGCAGCCAAGGGGGTCTTCCTGAGTTGACCACTGAAGAAGTTGTACCATTTGCGGTACTGTCGACCTTCTGAGCCGTTCCTTTTGCTCTCATCGAAAAACAAGTCCAGACGCCACCACAGTTCGCCCTGTGAGAGCCAAGCTGCTCTTGCTGGCAGTTTTGCATCATTTTCCAAGTTTAGCAATTGCCCATCCCGGACCAATAGCATGACCCACAGTTTCAGAAGCATCACCGAATTCCTCCAAAGCAACACCTTACTTGAATCTTACTAAATACTGACACACACCTGCACTTGTGTAACAAGCCCCAGTTCACAACACGTTGAAATCTTAAGAAATCAACCCAAAGACTCACGATGACATGTCAGCAGCCACATCATGTCACTCGAGCTTGAGACAGGAAACTATCGCAGATGGCACTGAACTGACAACCACATGGAATGATTAACACAGGCCACCGATGCCTGCAACTGGAGGTCGAGACTCCAGCCAGGTCATTGCCACCTGCACGACAGCGGCATATGAACTGAGACAATACCGACAAACACATCTGATCACGGACTGGCTGAAGCTCTCTACATTTTCATTGCACAGCTGCACCAGCTCGGATCACTCAGATCCTTCCACAAGGCGGCGATGATTTTCATCGGCACCTAATGGAGGGACCGGAGGGGTTCCAGGGCTCAACCCAGTCCCAACATTGGAAAGCAGAATACCAACAAGACAGAATGTCGAAAGATGAAGCAAGCTCATTTAACTCTAGAGGATTATGGCACTCTGCCTTATTGGCACTCTGCCTTCACCTACAATTCATGTTGGGGTATCACTCATCATATGAAAGGCAACAGCTTTGCCGAACTCCGGGGTGTACTCCTCTGACACCTGAAGATCTTCAGCACGACCGGTGAACTTGTCACCATCTCGATCAACGCAACCAGCACTTCCTCTGACATGGGTAGGATAGCTGCGCCACATGCCATTGATGTGCTGACAGTTGCTCCACAGTTGAAGCGGTTTCAGGATGGGCTGGCCGAAGGCACCACCATAGGTTTTGACCTTCATAGCCTGGATCATTCCCATGACACGATCGACGATTGGAATGTCGAACAGCATGCTGGAGCAAGGCTGCTCGATCACAAACCGGTTGTCATTCAAAGCCGCGAGCAAAGTCAACAGCAGCGTCACATACATGAAACGATTGCCTTCTTGGCATGACAGCGATCGCTCAGGTTCTCCCATCCAGTCATAATGGACCTTCGAGTACTGTATTTACAGAGTGGACGAAGGAAGAGCATGGAGTTCCAAACCACACCAGGCCGTGTTTGTGTGTTTGACACACAGCATTGACAGCCAGGCGAAGTCCTCTCACAGAAAGAATATCATGATCTGTGCCGTACCTGATGTCCAGGGCTAGCCCCTGCCAGCCAGCACGGAGCATCTCCCGACTGAGGTTGCCCTGCCCTGCAAAGATCTCCAGGAAGTGGAACCTGGCACTCTGCCTTATGTTCCGCTTCCAATGACAAAAGTTGATGAGGAATCTCATCTGTTTCTTCCATGGCCACGAAGTCATGATGGGAAAAGTTTCTGACAACATCTGTTGCCAGATTGATATCACCCAGGAAAACCCACTGGCTTCAAGAATCACGTCATAGTTGCACTCAGGCAGAGCTTCATAAGGACCTTCATTGTGGAACTCCAGAAGCGACGGGTCAACTTCACAAAGGCGCAGAACATCCTGTCCTCTCGAAATGGCCAAGAATCTCTTCTCCAGTGCGATGTTTGCCTCAAACTGCCGCCGAATGTCTGCTAACAGTCTTCTTCTTGTTTCAGTCGGGTCCGCTGCTGCTGCAGACATGGCACTCGAAATTGCACTGTGCATGGCACTCTGTCTTAACCCCAAGAAAGTGTAACACCTTAACCTCAAGGGTGTTCGAATTAACAACGTAATTGTGAACCAGCACATGCAGCAGTTGACACACTTGTGAGTCGATTGATCCATCACAACACAAGGATGAGACAGACATGATGACATCACTTGTTGAAATTCACACATGGCATAGTTGTTGCAGACCATGACTTCATGCTCAAGCAATCAAATACAGCACTGGCAGACCCTCACTCGATTCTCGTTTTTCTGGTACCGCACACAGCAGTCCATCCATATCACTCGACGATTGCGAGACCACCGAGGTGGCAGCCACTTGTCAGCTAGATTCTGCATTGGCACTCTGCCTTCTATGCAGTCTTTGCTGGTGAGTTAAAATAATCAGTCTCCCATCTGACAAACAGCATCAGTGGAAGAAGCCTCAGAGTCTGACCCCTCACCTTCCTCCATCACATCTGAGGGGGCTCCATCCGCTGAGTAGCGCTGACTCCAGTCCGGGTCTTCTTCTGAGATGTGCCCATAATCAATCCCCAAAGCACCCCGCCCTCCAAGCTCACCAAGACGAACATCTCGAACACCTTCCTCAATCACATCTGAGTCTGAGGGGTGAATCTCACCTTCTGCACGAGCTGGCTCATGCAACCAGGCCTCCGGGGGAGACTCCAAACGAAAAAAAATTCGATCACGAACTCCTCCACGTTCGAACTCATCTGGGCTCGAAACGCACGTTCCGAGGGGCGGGTGGGTGGGGGGTGGGGTGGGGGGCTAATAACATTCGATTTTGACGCTCCTTAACAGCATCATGTTTTTGTTTGTCCCAGGGTGCGAGGGGTGGGGTGGGGGGCTAACAACGTTGGTAATTGACGCATGCAGCAAGAGAAGTCGCGTTGGCACCAGCACGTTGTTGTTGGTCCCAGGGGGGAGGGTGGGTGTGGGGGGGGGCTAATACCGTTCGTGTTGGACGCGTGCAGCAAGAGAAGTGTCGCTGGCAGCAGCACGTTGTTGGTTCCAAGGGGGGCGGCTAATAAAGTCCGTGTTCGACGTGCTTGACGCGGGGGGCTAAGAACCATATTTTTCATGTTAGTTCCAGGAGGGGCGGGCGGGGCTTGGTTGGAGAGGGGGGGGTGGTCGAAAAGCACGTTTCCGGTTGGTGTTTGGCGCGTTTTGCAATCGAAGTCGCGTTGGCACCAGTACGTTCTGGTTGGTCCTGGGGGGGCGGGCGGGGGGGGTGGGGTGGGGGGCCAAGAACGTCCGTGTTTGGTGCGTGGAGCAAGAGAAGTCGCGTTGGCAGCAGTGGGGGTGGGGTGGGGGGCTAATAACATTCGATTTTGACGCTCGTTGGCAGCAGCAGGTGCGAGGGGTCCCGGGGTGGGGGGCTAACAACGTTGGTAATTGACGCGTGCAGCAAAGGAAGTCGCGTTGGCGCCAGCACGTTCTTGTTGGTTCCAGGTAAAAGGGGTGGAGCCAATAACGTCCGTGTCTGACGCGTGTGAAAACAGGCGTTAAAGACCGACACGGCGAAGCCGAATCCTGTGACCTGTGCAGCGACAGGCGCTCGGAGCCTGCAAAGCACAAACTCTGAACGGACCGCCGAAATGTGCTTTTGCAGCCTGGAACCTCACGCCGCTCGGAGGCGAGGAAAGCAAAAAGTAACCGCTGCTTTCGTCCCCCTGACTCGCTCGTGCTGGGTTCCACATGAAGAAGCTTGGCTTGGTGGCCAGTAGCCGAGACCTCGCGTTGGACGCGCCGCACTACTGCTTCCCGCAAAGCATAAACTCCGGACCGACCTCCAGAACGCAATTTTGCAGGCTCCAAAAGCGCATTTTGGAGGGGTTCCGAGGACAGAACACACGCAGAATCCAAGGAGACGAAGTGCACGGTGCAGGAATGGCCTTGCAAAACACGCTGTCTTTCCACGATCCGCGAATAACCAACATCGTTTGGAATGCATGCGGCATGAAGCAAAACCGCCGCCCCCGTCGAGGTTTCGAGTCGATTGCTTGCTTTCAAATGCTTGAAAACAGGGGCTAAAGAGAGACGCGGCGAAGCCGAATCCTGTGGCCCTGCCAGCACTTTAACAACTTCGGAGCCAAAAAGCGCGATTTCGAGCGTGCACGCCCAAAGCCGGAAACCACGGCCCTGCCGACGTTTCATGCACTTTCAGGCCTCCCCAACATCGCGAAGTTACAAGTAACGAACTCCGAATTCATTGGCCCTGCCAATACAAAACGCACCTCCGCGCGTACAAGCGACCGCCCAACGCTTTGCACAAGCGAACGGGCAAATCTTTGCACAAGTGACCGCTCAGCCGTCATGGGTCCGGAAACTCTCATACATCATTGCGATGATTTGCCGTCCTTTGATGATCTTTGCCTCAGGCTGACTGATGTAGTCGTTGGCCTTCCGGTTCAATTCCAGGTACAGATCAGCAGACTTGTCACCACCAGCGCGCAACATCGCTACCATGGCGACTCCCAACTTGACGTCAATGCTCTTGAACTTCTTGTGTCCGGAATCGTTTAGAGCTTCCACGTCAGGAAATGGATTGAAAGCTGGTGCCAACCACAACATCCAATCCTCATGATTGGGATCAGCCGATGCTCCGAGAACATTCGCAGTGCACACGGATCGCCAATTGTTCAAGTGAGTGAGAGTGGGCCAAGGAGGCACAATCACCTTGTCGGCTTCCCTCCTGGAAATCCTCACTTCTGTTACCTCAGGATCTGCGTCTCCATCAGGGTCACGCGCATCATCAGGAGGATCCGGATCAGGTTTGCCTCCACCTTTCTTCTTCTTGCCATCACCATCATCTGGATTTGGCAGATCTGGAGGATCATCCCCTGCACCGGCACCATCTTCCTGCCCTTCATCCTCATGTTCTTCGTCAGCTCCATCACCGTTGTCGTCTTCTTCGCCTTCCTGCATCGCCTCAGCGACTAACTTCCATTCGTCACGGTCAGCTCGAAGACGTTGTTCGGCTTTCTGGGCTTTGAGTACTTCACTTCGCAACTCGGCGATCTTCTCCTCGTACTGTTCCGCAATCTCTTTCTCAAGCTGACGTTTGCTTGCATCGTGAACCGAACTGTCAAATGCTACGGGCGTTGGCCTCTGAACAACATTGGAATTGAGACTCTTCAATGATGCAAGCACACCGTCGAGGTTGACAGGTCTGGAAGAGCTGGAGGATGCTGTGGAATTTGGTCCCAACATCCCGCGATCTGCCAGAAGTTCATGCAATTGTCGATCACGTACGGCTGTTGCATCACTCTGTCTCTGAGTAGGTCCACTTGGAATGCCAAACAACACGGCTGCACTAGGCGTGGAACGCTCAAGTGCTGCATGGTTGGCACTAGGCACGTTGTGCTCAAGTACCGCATCCGCCACAATTGTCACCCCATGAGATGAGTTGACCTCTCCCTTCATGTTGTCGTTCAGATAGCTTCCACTCGCGAACTTTGCGTCATCCGCGGTGACGTTCTTGTCTCTGCTCGATTCGGAGAATGCGAACTTCCCTCTGGCGACTGGGCTAACCTGACTAGGAGATCGTATTTCAGGGGATCGTACCTCAACTCCTACGGAAAATGCAGGTGCTACATCCTTTCCTACATGTTCCCAGCCAGACTCAGTCGTTCTCGAGGACATGGGCCCGCTCGGAGGGCGGATTGGTCCAACATGCAGGTTGGAACTTCGCGCCGCTTCAAGCTCGCTGCGCGTCCTTGGCTGAAGATCTTCTTGTGCTTTAAGCGCTCTCCTGAGTTCATTCAGCTCATCATGCAAGGTCGGCAATGCCTGCCTGGCGTGATCTTCATTCTGCTGAATTTGATTTTCTGCATCTTGCATCCTTTTCACTGCCATTTTTCAAAATTCTTCTTCTTCACCAAGACCTTCACGAAGTCGATGTCGTTCCTGATCCATTGCGGCATTACTTCCAGCCAACCCTTGGATCTCGTTCATGACTCGCAATTCTTGGTTCTTGGCGAGAATGAATCGTTCCTGCATGGCGTGCATGGCTTGCTCAGAGCTAGCCGTGCTCGATCGAAGGAATAGGTTCTCCCTGGCTTGTTCGTGTAGTTCCTGTGTCAGATGCTCATACTCACGCGCCACGAGTTCTCCATCACCTTGGGCTCGTGCTTCCAACTGCACAAAGTTTGCAGCTGCTTCCTGTTGCTGAGCCAATTCCTCGGCAACGGCGTGTCCTCGACGTTGTTGAGCAGAGTTCTGTTCATCCATGCGAAACCATGCTGCTTCATAGTCTCGTTTCATCTCCTGACTGACATTGTTGATGTGCCGCATAGCCAAGCATGCGTGATCACGTTGTCGTTCCAATTCTTCGATGCGAATTCCATATCCCTCATCCTCTTGTTGCATCTCCTTGATCTTCTCCACCAGGGTCTGCACGACTCCCTCGTACTCTTGCACTTGGCTCCGGTAGTACATCTGCTGTGCAGTGCTCGAGGCTTCGAACTGTTGTTGCATCGTCATCTCCTGATAGATGTTCGGACCGTCAGCTATAGCCGGGGTAGCTGCTGATGAAGCATCACCTTGTACCGGTATTGTATCAAGGGTCATGTCTGCATCATCGGCTCCATGGGGATGGTTGGTAACCATTTTCTTCCACGTCATGGATCTTTCCCGCACTCTTGCCGTTGATGTCCTAGACCGTGCTGGAGAGCTTCTCGAAGATGATGGTCTTGTCACTTTCTCCATGGTCTTTACTCCTCTGTCCTTTGCCCTCGACGGAGTCCGGGGTGCCTGAAAACCAGGCGCATCGGATCGTCGATCTGCAGCCTTGCTTGTCCTCGATCCTGAGGATGTTGGACGCGAAGGCGTTGATGCCCTTGGTGAACTCTTTGCTTTTGCTTTGGGAACCGCCTTTGCAATGGCGAGCGCGGAAGATTGACCTTTGTCATCTTCTGGGGAGCTATCAACGGATTGCACCACTGTGTCATCGGCAGTCGAATCACCGACCGCTGGCGCTGCCACGTCGGCACCGAAAGTCATTGTCGTATCTTGACTTGATCCCGAGTTCATTGTGGTCGTGGTAGATCAAGTAGTCCTTGCTGTAGAAAGGCAGAGCCGCGTACGGCTGATAACCTGCGTGGGGATTTGATCTTGATGATGTTCGTTGTCGCTCACCCCACAGAGCTATATTGGATAGTGGTAGTGCTTTGCCCTCAACAGACTCGGTCACTGTCTCTCTCCCTCTCCCACACGTAAGCTTCACTCCCAGTGCAGGCAGATCCAGAGCTCGCTCGTTTTGCACCTTCGCGGCCAGCGATGGATCGTCTGTGCTCGGGATGGCTCTGTCCCTCGGAAAGGTCACAGAAGACGAAAGCTATTAGCTATTGGCAATGCTTTCTAGAGCTTGTGCTCATTCTTGAGCCAAAGTTGCGCAGGCGGAGACATGATAAAGTGGTTCGGCATGTGGTGTGCGTAGCACGACCGCACGCCTACACCTAGAGATGAAGGACGCGTAGCGTGCCTTCACTCTTGACCTATACAAGGCCTTGCTCACAGCTCTTATCGTGACACCATAGAACTTGACTAGGCATCGCAGTCCGTTCGCAGGGGAGGCTGGGTGAAGGGATTGCAATGACGAGTGAAGGGCCGTGAGGAGCCAGCGATGAGTGAGGAATCAGACTGGGAGTGAGGATGCGAGTTGCAGTGGGAACGGTGACTCGGGGTGCATGACGTGAAGAGCTCAGAATGTGATCTGAGAGGTGTGAAGAGAATGAGGAATGAGACTGGGTTACGTGCAACATGGGGATAAAGCTCTCTCTCACTTCAGTGTCCCCCAGTCACCCCGCATTGCTGGTCACTGTCTTCACGCTCTACCCAAAGGGTCCTCTGTACTGATATGGGGGATACTTTAGAAGCTGCCCCCCACCCTGTAATAGTGACTATAAGGATTATATAGGATTATATTAGGGCCCTATTATATTCCGATTATACCACTATTACAGGGTGGGGGCAGCTTCTAAGTCCGGGATACTTCCCTAAGTCATCCGAAGGGATCTAAGGACTCATATAATAAGGCTTCTGGGCCCAAGGACCATACTATGTAAGACTTTTGACCTATTTTGATCCCTATATATTATGGGGCACAATTGTAATTCCTAATATGGCCTAAGATGGGTAGTTGTCAAAATTAGGGTCCCTTTTTGGGTACCCTAAATAATAGGTGCCGTAATATAATAGGGACCCCAGAAAGGACCCTAATTTTGACAACCGCCCATATTCATATCGGTACTTTGGACCCTTTGGGCTAGTGCGAAGGCTTCCAGAAAGCCCAGTACCCAGACCTTCCGAAATCCCATAATTCAGGAAGATACCTTAAAGTATAGTAGGATCGTAATATGATTTAAGGTATATTCCTTAATTCAAGGACTTTGGAAGTTCTGGGTACCTAAACCCCCAAAGCTAGGTCAAATAATGGCTCAATACATATAAAAAGGCTATTGTTCTACATACTGTTGGGGTCCACGTAGGGCTTCGGGCTTGGTCCGGGTTTGAAAGTTCAGGCGTGTATAAGGGTTTCAGGGCTTTGGGGTTTCGAGTTTAGGGGTTTTGGGGTTTAGGCGGTTAGGGATCTTAAGTTGTAGGTTTTTTTTGTCTTTCGGGTTTATGGGGCTGAGGAAAACCTAACCCCAGGGAATGCGATTACTAGTAAATCCATGTACACGATACTATCTAAGACCCAAACTGTGTAACTTATATCCGGGAACCCCAGGGAACATTATTGCGAATGAGCCTCCAATTTACCTAAATCCCTGCTGTTGGACCAAAACCCTAATCCCAGAATCCTGAACCCAAAAATCTTGCAGGCCCAGTGGACACACACGTGAGAAGTGACACCAGGCTGCGCGAAGGCCACTGCAACCTCAGCTCCGCAGAAATAGTCCGATACCCTACCGTAAGCTACCACAACCTACTTAAGTAGGCTATGGTAGTTTAAGGTAAGGTATCGGACTAACGAAAGCTTTCGTATAAACCCGAACGCAGGTTTCACAGGGACCCCATAAAATAAGTAGGCTTTCCCAGAAGCTCCATATACGGAATTAGGTCCCAAAAGACCATCCATATCATGGCTTTGGGGACCTAATTCCATATTGGTACTATATTTGGAGCCTCTAGGCTTTGGCAAATACCAAGAGCTTGAGAACCTAGGAGCCTTGCAGAGAGGCTGTTGGGCGTAGGGTAATGCAAGGGCCTTTCCCCAGGAATCTCGGGTCTCACCCAGATAACCTTACTTACCCAGAGGGTCCAAGTACCCAAATAGTAGGGTTTCAGGGTCCAAAAATCATTCAGAGTATGGATTTTAGGACCTGAAACCCTACTACTTGAGTACTTGGACCCTTTCAATTAGTAAGACCCATGCTTTACCCCGCAGCCTCAGAGCGCACAGCGTAAGCCTCCCCAGCTACTCAGACCTTCCAATATCCCTTACAGGACTATCCCTTAAATGACGGTAGGATCCTGTGATATGATTTATAAAGGTACCTACAGTCTCCGTTGTAGTTCCCTTTTTTGGTTAACCAAAATCTCTACTATAGAATCCTAACCATAAAACTGGCTAACCAAAAAAAGGAACTACAATGGAGACTACAGGTATCCCTTAAATGACAGCAGGATCCTGTCATACAACTCATAAAGGTTCCTTTTCTACATTTCTCAAGTTTAAGTAACCCTAAGGCTCAAAATGGCCCAAAGACCTTGTATAATATGGTCTTTAGGCCCAAAAGCCTTAAAACCTCAGGATTTGGGGATCTTGGAAGATCCGGACACTGCTAAGAAACCGTAGCGGATCAAAAAAACAGTAAATATAAACTCCCTTCCCTACCCTATAATGGGCCATATAATGGGTATATAGTGGCTATAGTAAGGGTATATAATCTAGGGGTCCTTATTAAGGGTCCCTCCTTCCCTCAATGACCCATATAGAACTCGTGAAGACCTGGAAGGAACTCTGAAGAAACACGAGGGGTTCAAAGGAGCTGATAATGCAGTACTTGGGTTTAAGGTAGTAACAGTAGTCTTGTGCGCAGTATTAAAGTTGCCTACTTGGAGGGTACGTCGTAGTTTTCTAGACTTATAAGTACCATTCCCCAAATCAGGATCCCCACATAGGGAATCTATATCTCTACTTCGTACCTAATTTCTTGCTAAGTCTTCCGACCCCAAGTACCCCTAAGCCCCCTGAACTTTGAACCCTTATAGATCCCTTACATGGAACCACTCAACGAACCCTTATGGGTACACTTGGAAACAATAAGCCCTGACCCTCCAAGTGAACTAAACCCTAAACTTTAAATCTGAACCCTCAACCTACACCCTAAATTAACACAACACTAAATTACTAAAGCCACCAAAAAACTAAACCCGAATTACCCAAGTTCCCTAAATACCCTATACCCTAAAGGTCCTTATGATAACCCTTAACCCTAGGGATCAAAATAGCCCAAAAGCCTCACATAGTATGGTCCTAGGGGTTCTGATAACCCTTACGCTGTCCAAATCAGGCCAGTGACGGGCATCAAGGACGCCGGCCGGGCCTTCACACTCTAGGGCATTATCTCAAAGGGGAAAAACAGGGACCTTTAATGGGGACCCCTACCCTATAGGGCCCCTTACAGGGATCTATAGGGTTCAGGGTTTAGGGTCTATATCTACCGTAAACCCCTGTACCTAATTATTAGGCCCCTATATTATAGAACCCTTATAGAAGCCATTATCTTATAAACCCCTCTCAAGGAACCCTACCTATAGTCTCCATCGTAGTTCCTTTTTTTGGTTAACCAGTTTTATGGTTAGGATTCTATAGTCGAGGTTTTGGTTAACCAAAACAAGGAACTACAATGGAGACTATAGGTAGGGCTTTGCGGGATCTTTAGGGTTTGGGGTTTTCCGGGCTGAGGGTACCTTGGGGCTCTACAGGAAATCCCTAGATATTCCAGCAAGGGTGCCTTCAAGGATTCCTTTAAGGGGCTCCTTTAAAGGCGTTTCTATGAGGGGCTTAGGGTACCTTGGGGCTCCATTCCTATGGCTCTAAGGGACTCATGTATTCAGGCTTTTGGGGTCCGAAAAACCTTACTATGGGCGGTTTCCTTTGACTTTCCGTTAAAGGTTACAGTGGTTCATGGCTCCTTTAAGGTTTCCTTTAAGGGTGTCTAGAAGGGTTGAGGGTCCCAAACGGTCCTGATTACCTCTACGGGGGATACTGAACCGTAATGGAGTTTTTAACTACTATAGAAACCCTACTTTCGAAATACAGAGTTCAAGGAAACCGAGCAAGTGGGCCAAACATGGGTGAAGCTCGGCATTGATTCCGAACTCGCTTTCAACCTCTGCCAAGCTGTAGAAAAGCCAGAATGTCGTCACCTTCGTTCCTGTTCTGAGCACGATGTCCAAACACTCTTCACGGAAGGGCTGTACTAGGATTCTGGGTAGCCAATTAATTCATAATAAGGGCACCCTTTTCCCTACTGTTCGGTCCTAACAAGGGAACTCCCAAAACAACAAGGGCACCAGGGTACTACGCAGAAATCTAGCTACTTGTCAAGTACCTAAGGCAACTCAAGGTTCACCTCCGGGGTTATATAAGGATTATCTTATTTCCCCGATCAGCAACAGAAATGAAGGTTAAACTTTCCGGTTACTATTAAACTATAAGAGCCCAAAACGTTCAAAGGTTTCGTATTGGGGAACTAAGTTGTAGTACCCCCCAAAGGTTAAAGGTTACCTTCCTTCTCTGCTACTAGGGAAGATTTACGGCGGGATCCTCCTCGAGGTCGTAAGTCCCCAGACGTAAAGCAGGTACATGTCAATACGGCCGATGATGTAAATCATGCAATACCTATAACAAGGACTATACCATAATTTCCGTAGTCTGGTAGCACTGGAGGCCTGCAGCGCTGGCAGGTGGTCCGACGACGCGGCTTGGCCGCGTCGTCGGATCGGTGCGTAGGCCTAGGAAGAAATCGTATGCAATTGCTCGGCGGCTGTGCAGGGCACATGTGCGTGTGAGAACCGATTGCAATCTTAAGCTTGTTCTTTCTGATGGATGCAATCAGCCTTAATCCGAGCATCTGATTAACAATATCACCCACATTCTTAAAAAAAATTCTGCTCCGGAATGGCTCCGAAGAGGCGTTTCCATTACGTGAGGATTTCGTCTGGAGGAAATACCCTACAACTAAAGAAATTTTGGGGGGCCCCGAATTTGACTAGGGTCCTTCATTTCTGCAACTGGAGCTGCTCGCCGATCTCCAGTCTGTTGCTGCAGCTAGCTTCAAACTGCACTGTTGTGAAACAAATCTGCATCCGGATCTGCTTCTGCGCGGAGGCAGGAATGCGTATTGGGCTCACTTTTTCTTGACTCTGTAAAGAGGGCTGCGGTACGTCAGCTTAAGCACAGTTGGCTCAAACCCTCTGCTATCTACAGCTACTACCTAGGTTTTCCTAATGCAGCCTACGAAAATCTCGCACCCCCCTTAGAGGTACGGGTTTGAGAGGAAAACGCCTCCCGCGGGGCATCCCGCAGTCGGAAAATGAGACAGAGGTCTCGCACACAGGGCTGGCAGCCGTGAGGCTCGCCCTGCGGTGCTACCCGCTAAGGGCCCCTATGCCGGGCTTGGAGCTTGGGTGCCCATTGCGGCAGTGCAGATCGGGCCTGATCTCTGCCTCTTCCGGCTCTAGACCATCGTCATCCATGGCAGGAGCATTCCGATCAACTGGCACTCTGCCTTCCACAACCCTCGGCACTCTGTCTTGTTCATTGGAAACCGGAACGGCAGGGAGGCAGGCGGCTGTTGAATCGGCACTCTGCCTTGTTCCCCAGCCGGGCTGCCACCCACAGCCTGGCTTGGATTGGAACTAGGAGCAGGAGTTGGCAAAGGACCAGAAAGGACCGGGACCCGTTGGGGCAGCTGGAGCAGGACTCGGATTGAAACTGAGACGTCCTTGTGTCTCAGTGGACTGCCTTGCTCTCGCTCTACGCCTGGCATAGGTCGTGACATCCTCGGTCATCCATGTGGACTGCCATCCACATTCCAAGGCAACCCTGTCAACAGCATGCTCAGCGATATTCACCCCCATTCCCAGAACCGGTTTGGCTATGCGGTTCCAACTGCTGCCTTCGCAGAGGGATTGACGCTTATGGGCATTCTCACATCGCTGACCAAGCAAGCTGTATTTCATATCGACCCTGAGTTCACTGACCTTTGTGGTCGGCTTCAGATTGGTCAATATGAAGAGCAGCTGCAGCGCTGTTTGATGTGGCAGGTCAGCCGTGACCGCGGCATCCCATGCACTATGAACCCCCTCGAGCAGAGCTTTCACCTTCACCTCAGTCAGTAAGGCTCAGTTTGGTTTTTTGGGAGGAGGGTTCAGGGATCATTGCTGACCTTAAGGATACTCTGTTGATTGACAAGCAGCCAGGGGGACCGAACGCAATGTCGTGGCGCTTCTCGGGATTGCATCTGCATCGGTAGTAGACGTTGCCAGCCGATCAATCCCGATCGTTGCTGCTTGCCTTGCTCTGCTCTTCTTGGTTTCCTTACGAATCCTCCTCACTTCTTGGTCTTCTGATTCCGACGAGGAGGAGTCGTTGGCACTCTGCCTTGATTCACCCACAGCAGCCATCTGCTGCTGTTGCTGCATTTGCTGCATCTGCTGCATTTGCTGCATCTGTTGCTGCTGCTGCATCTGTTGCTGCTGTTGCAACATGAAAGGGTTCATCATGGCCAGTGGGTTGTTCATTCCCATTGCTGGGTTCATTGCCCCCGGCATTGGGAACATCATCTAATCACTCATACGAGCGCTCTTCCTCGACTTTCCCATTGCTCTCGGCGACTGTCTCTGGCACTCTGCCTGGAAGCACCACTGCCGCACTAAGGGACTCGATCTTGAACACACATATGTTGATGGCGGCCAGGTCAAGAAATTCTTGAGCATCCACTCACTAGTCACTAGAGTCCGTGCAAACTACGTGGCGTGGTCCCATGAACGGCCAGATAGCAAGCGTTTCAGCTTCCACAACTCACAATCACTTGCATCATGCATTCCAGCCTTGCCATAGTAACCAACCAGCGTGGACACCAGCACCTGAGAGGTTTTATGGGGCTGTCACAGGAAACCAAGGTTGAATCAATTCACAGGCACAGTAATCCATCGAGTTGCTGCCGACATGACTGTATGCATAGGCACCGTCTTTGTTTTCCAAAACGGCAAGCTCAAATGTGCCAGATCAGACGGACTGCAAAAGTGACAAATTTCAAACGCCCCAAGAAATGCGAGTTCACATTGGCACTCTGCCTTTCCGGCACTCTGCCTAGTGACAGCGACACAAAAAAGAATCTGAACAGGCCACACTGTTTGGTGGCACTCTGCCTTAGTCACACTGAGAACTCTCTGGCACTCTGCCTTTTGAAAGTCCCCAGTGCCCAAGGAAGAATGGGATGAAGAAGAGGAGGTCCACTAGATGGCTTTGTTTTGGCAACACAATTAATAAACCTACTCGTTCAGCTCAATCATTGACACTAATCAATCCTGAAAGCCATCTGCAGTTACTCCCCAATCAGGAACGAAGTCCGCAGTGGTCTGGTAAACATCCACAAATTCATCCTCTC
The DNA here is from genome assembly GCA_905221615.1 of Symbiodinium sp. CCMP2592. Taxonomy (NCBI): domain Eukaryota; class Dinophyceae; order Suessiales; family Symbiodiniaceae; genus Symbiodinium; species Symbiodinium sp. CCMP2592. The sequence goes on from CAJNDT010000391.1 coordinate 780,163, forward strand.
CTTCATCTTCCGATGGCGGGCCATCATCACCCATCTGGCTCACCTCGTCGAGGATTCCCCCCCTTGCCTTCTGTTCCAGCTTCTTCTGACCATACACAAGCATGGTGTAATTGTAAGCATCCCAAATCTTCCCCGACAAAGGCACAATCCAGCTGTTCAGGTCCGTGGGCGGGAATTTGGCCTCCGAGATGACATCTTCCGACGTATAAATCTCACGGAGTTTCCTGGAGGCCTGCCACCAGTGCCAGTATGTCAGCTGCTTTCCCTTGACTCGATCGCGGTAAGTTGGCTCACGGACATTGAACATGCACTGGAGAATCTGCTCAATGATCGCCACCCCAGTTTCCCTCTGAAGCCACAGGTGCCAGTCCCCAGGCTCAGAGTTTTCTGGAATCTCCTTCATGCCCTTGTCACACAACATATCCCAGACAACCACAGTTTTCGAGCCCTTCCACCGAAAGTCACTCCACTCGAGTTCCTTCTTCTCCATTGGCAAGTTATTCTTTTGGCATTCTCGGACTGTGATCTCATGGACAGCCATGAGCAGCTGGGTGATGACAGTCGCAGTCTTGCTGTTGAACTTCCGATCGTTGTGGTGGGGGTCGAACGGCTGATTTTGTGGCACCGGTCTCGCCATACGTGCCCGATTGGAGAGGCGGCCCACCTTCGAAGTCGTCACCTCCCTGTGACTGCATGGCACCAATCCCCGCAACACTCTGAGAGTTTTCTCCTCCTCAGTCTCTGGCTGCAAAAGCTCGGCTGGAACCTTGATCTTGTTTTGACCCCTTGGCACTCTGCCTTCGGGGTCCGTAATTGAAAGGCTTCACCTCTCCAGGCACTGGCGCAGTCGCACTCTTCGGGTTTGCGGCAGCCTTCGGGTTCGAGTCCACATTCATAGCCCCCAGCTCGTTCATGACCTTGGCGACGACGGCGTCGTCCTCAGTCACCCGGGCCTCCGGTACAGGAGGCATCGGCTCATCTTGCTCCTCTCCCCCACTGGCACTCTGCCTTTGGGGTCCGGCACTCTGCCTCCCATGACAGTAATGTTATCCTCGTGGAGGTCCCCTAGAAGACACCCTTCCTAGGGTATGCACTTGTAGCTTCATGATATACTTGAACAGCTTGAAGAGGATCTGCATGGTCTCTTTCTTTGGGAACTTGCTTGGGTTGGAAAACCTCTGGTTGAGGAAGGCTCCCACAGTCGTCCCGTTGCCTTTGGCTTCTGTGACGAGCACCGATTTTCTCATCCGCGGTGCCGCTACTTGCGCGGAATGGGTGACCAAGGTTATCAAGTTGAAAGCGAGCGGGACAGGAAACGATTGCCACTGGGTTGTCAACATTCGAGATTTCAGAAAATTCCAGTCATATTCGTTTCCACACTGTGGTTCCCAATGTTGGAGTTTCCTGTGCAGCTTGACAACGAGATGCACCTGATCTGTCGGATGATCGTAGTCCCGATAAGCTTCAGGAATAGAACCCACCAGTGCCAGACCATTTGCTTGGACTTCAAAGGCTTTGAGGACTTTGGCACAATCATTTTCAGACTGAGGAATGCTGAGGTCGCGCAAAAGATTCAGAATGTCGATGACCCACGGCTGTGGGATCCTCGCAAGCATCGTGTCCCGATTCATTCCATGACCGACGTATTTCCATTCAAGCTTGCACTGTTTGAATCCGTGCCCGCCCCTCACGTGGAATTTCAGGCGGACCTCACCGTGGCCTGTGACATAGCTTTCTAGAGGAGTTCTGCACGGCAAGGGATGCTTCGCACCCATCTACAAGGATCCATCCAGCGCTTTTTCGTAAAACTCACACGTGATGTTGCCGGCTCGCACATTGGCCCAAAACGCCTGATCAAGCGGACTCGTATGCACAGGCGCTGTCATCCTGCGGCACTCTGCCTTGTCCAGCCAGATTGCGGCACTCTGCCTTGTCCAGCCAGATGCAGGCACTCAGCCTTCTCAGTCCAGCTCAAGGCACTCTGCAATGAATGGCGAGGCGGCACTCTGCCTTATTATGTCGAAATGATATACTACCTCTGACGTCAATGTGTTGTTAGATTATAGTTACTAATATTTGACATAATTTAAACTAAATCAACTATATTTTGATATTGTGCTCACATTGACATTAATTATCATGCATATGCCATCATTCAAGGACCACGACTCACTTCACTTTGAGCAAATCCATCGACAGAATAATCATGACATGACACTTTATTGAAGCAGCAGCTACACGGAGTTTAACTTAATTGAGGGGCCAGACAGACTCAGCATGATCGGGAGCTTAGCACACGAATGAAACCTCATTCAAGGGCTGTGTTGATATTGAAATCTGGCATATGCCATGATTCAAGGACCACTGCAGCAACATTTGAAATTTGAGCAACCATCATAAGCCATAGGCAAAACAATCATGACATGACACTTCAGAAGCCCGAGAATGCTAAGTTGAATTTGGCAACGCAGAAGCAGCATGATCGGAAGCTAAGAACAGCACCGATGACCAGCAATCCTGGGGTCTGGAGACGCCAGCTGACGGCCAAACCTTGCATGGTCACTTTCATTCATACTCAGACTCTCTCAGCACAGTCGCAAACCCAACACATCCAACAGAACTCAGAAGTGCTCGGTCTTCAGAAGTCTCAGCACTCACAGTTTTGCTTCTGCAGCAAGCAATGCTCTTCTGGAGGCACTACTCTGACAGCGACGAGGCCTTCTCCAAAACACTAACAACTTTGATCATGACTTGTTGGTTTGCCTGCACCACAAACAAATAACCTGTTGCTGTGCGAAAGGCAGGCAGAAGTCCACATGAGCAGACATCGGCACTGAAAAACTTGAGAAGAGTCAGTCGACGAAGCCTGACGGACCCACCTGGCACTCTGCCTTCGTCACTGTCCTGGCCTGAAAATTAAATTGATGTTGGAATTTGGGCCAACCCACTCACTGAATGGTCCAATTGTGGGCACTCTGCCTTTGGCACTCTGCCTTTTAAGGCACTCTGCCCTTTTTTCTCACGGCGCTTGGACTTGAACGAATTCGCTGTCTTCCATGCGAGCAGGCTCAATAATAGGGTCTTCGAACTCGTTGTACTGCTCCTCATCTTCCACACGCTCTTCATTCCAGGCCTCCGGATCATCTTCGTCGTAACCGAATCTCACCATGGTCGTGTTCCACAAGAGTTGCTCACCTTCGCGGACTTCCCCGTCCCACAGCGTCAAAGTGTCAGCCCCCCGCGCCCAGCCCTCCTGACAGCAATAGATCCATCTTCTGTCCGTCATCACTTGCACGCCTGCACCAGTGAGTTCCAGCTTCAGGTAAGCTGGCGGTGCATGTTGATCGATCCTGAACTGAGATCATGTTGAAGTTGCTACTTGATTCTAGTCAGTATTAAGATCCGTAGATATAAGATAGTAAACAAATGTAGCGTCGAAGCATTGCTTGAATCTGAGTGGCCATCTAATGCACTTTGGCCACCCTTGGTAGCGTTCAAGGGCCAACTGGGCCGTGGGGCGCAAGGACCAGTGCGGATGGCCTTTGTGCTCCGAGGCACCGGGTTGCGCCCAAGCGCTGGCCGTCCGCTTTAAAGAAGTGTCAGCGAATCTGCAGGGAGACATCCAGTCAAGCAGTAAGAAACACTCACAATCAACACATGCTATGATTATCATCAAATACACTGCCCACTGCCTGCCAAACGTCCTCCACGCACATGAAGTATTTGTAAAGGATCTGGCTGGGGTCTTGCATCGGGGTTTTGCCCTTCTTTCCCTTGCCCTTGCCAAGATCGCCCTTGCTCGCACTGGCACTCTGCCCTGGCCCTGGCTTTCCTCCTCCCTTCCCGATCGGACTTCCTCCCTTCCCGACCTGACTTGTTCTTTGGGATTGAGCGGCGTTGCTCAAGTTGGACATCTGCCAACTTGAAAACTCTTGCAGCTGAGTGCGGTGGCGGCCTGCCCCTGTGTTGTCCATGGCGGATAATGACTTGCCCACTGCACAATTGGGACAAGGGCACTCTGCCTGCCTGAACCAGACTGCTGCAATAGCACAAGTAGGCAAAAATGAGCACTCATTACAATCACCGGAGACTGACTGTTAAAGTCACGCTTGCACCCACTGAGTCACCGGCTGGATACACTCATCCAATCGCCCCAGCGGCCCTGATCACCATGTCGGCACAACCGACAAAGGAACTGACAGTTTCCACAACCGAGACGGGCATGATCTCACTTTCTTTTTAAGCTCAGTCAGTAACACCGGCAGCCAGGTTTAAGCACGAATTAAGCTGTGACTGCCAGCTGAAAGTGAGATTGTAACTATTAGTCTTATCAAGGTAAGGACTGTGTTTCACCTCCAGCCAGCAGTCCAGTGTCGGGTCCAGGACTCTCTGGCTGGGCCAGTGTCGGGACAGAAATTTCGACGGCTCAGAATCATTCATTGGAGCAGAACTGTTTGACCATGGACTTCGGGTTCAGTTCAGAAGTTTCATTCGTTGCCATCTAGGCATACCTGTCCATGATCAACTAACTGTACGAGTGCAGCTCCTCCTGCATTTCCAGCAATGCTTCAATCATGTACTCACGATCCCGGAATGGAGCATAGTAGGCTCGGTGGTTGATCCACCTGACAATGGCTTGTTCCATGGTCATCGAGGCAAAGGCCATGACTAGAACACAATAAGCAGCACAGGTCCTGTTAATGCCACCGTAGCAATGGACAAGCACACGAATTGGCCTCTTCTTGCCTCCACGCTTCCGACCACCTCCCTGAAGCTTCATCGCCTCCAACAAAGCAAGAGCATTACCGAGCTCACCAGGGAATGTCTCATCGGCCACCTTCAAGGCACTCTGCCTTCCATCGGCACTCTGCCTTCCATCAGCGGCTCTTCCGAACAGGCTGCCCATGTCACTTCCCTTGCTGAAGCCCTTGTCATAGGAGCAGCCATAGCCAAATGAGCCCTTCGTCGATGCCATATGATTGGAAACCTGACAGGGGCCGCTGTAGCCCTTGCTGATTGTCTTGCCCTTGCCCCTGCTGCCATTGGCCTTGCCCATCATTTTGCCCTTGATGGCACTCTGCCTTTGACTCTGGCTGAACTCCTCTTCTGAGTGCTGCCAGCACATCAGAATCTTTCTGAAATCTGAAATGAGGCGGCACCAAATGCTCTTGAACTCATGACTTCTTTGTTCAGCATCAAAGTCATTGGCATGTGTTTGATCCCAGCCACCATACCGAAGATGTGCAGTGCCAAACGGTCCACAATTCGCCAAATGCTCATACCAGTCCCATGGCTCAAATGGCCGAGGTCTGTCATCTGCATTCATAGAGATGACAATGTCAGGCTTGACCCGGAGCTGGGCATATCGGACCGGGCAACCAATACTCCCAACAAACAGCTGCCACTGGGGATGGTCGTAAATCAAAACATCATCCATGGGCCACGTCTCGACATCATGCTGGCAGGGCCGAGGTGGCGGCATCGACCCAGGCAGCACATCTGTCTGGCCGGTCCATGCTTTGTACAACATCATATCCTTCTCTCCGAAATCTGAGATGGCATCAGCTGCCAATTTGATTTTTCGATCCATTTGTGCAGCCCTTTGGAGCTTTCGGAGCCCAGTGGTATAGTCGGCAGCTGATCTGTCACAGTGTAAACAATTCCACCGAAGTTGTTGCACGGCTTCGTTCCAGTAATCAATGCCAAGGTCAATGTGATTGGCCTGATGATGGTCGGCAGCAGAACTCTGGCACTCTGCTTCAGAACTCCCTGAGCACCTTGAAACGGTCGTCGGCATCACTGCTTTCATCGAGCACACTTTGTCCAGCGATTAAAACATTAACAATGACTAATGCATCACTACACAGTACATTAATCAATGATATGTAACATTGTGTTACTACTGTTACATCTATGAATGAATCCCTTGATTCCCTGGCCGGCAGATGTCGATGATGTATGGTGCAAGGCAACTCACTGACAGACTATGCAGGCAGGCAGGCAGCCTCGGAGACAGCAGGGTCCTGAGGACGTCACTGCTACCCGGCACTGTGTAGTCATCATGTCATGCTGAATGCTGGGTAGTTCTACTCTGCAAACCTTTTTGAATCCAAGTTGCGCACACTACCGCTGAGGTCCCAAATCGGACAGTCTAGCTCTGCTGGCGAGATCGTCGAATTCAAAATCCTCACACACGGAAACCCGGCACTCTGCCTTCCCTAACATCCGTAATACGGTCTCGGAGGCTGTACAAACACGATGAATCATGGATTCAGCATTGACGACAGAAAAGAATCTGACACATTGTAATATGAAATTCCTGGCACTCTGCCTTGCCTGAAATCCCGCACAAATCTCGGAAAGAGTACGCACAGGATCATGTCATTGATATGCCAGTCTACTTGCAAGACTTGCCCACGCTCTTCAGAACTCAGAAACAACCACAATGTCGAAAAGGACTCCTCTAGCAGCTCGTCGAACAGAATCACATAATCATCGTCGTCAGCACTGTCCGCGAGCGAGCCCGCAGTGCTTGCACCCTCATCGTCAACCACAACCCAGTCCGAGCCCATAGACTCACTGTCACTCCACGACATCGACGACATCTGCCGGCTTGCAGGGAGGCCTACTACGACTTAGACTTAGACTTGAGACAGAGCAGCTGTAACACGACTATAGTAGATTACGCAGGGCAACAGCGAGCACAACTGCTGCAGCGGCAAGTTGCGTTACATGACACACTCACTGACTATGCAAGGCAGCTTGTCCTCTGCGATGTTGCATGTCCTCAGGATCCTCGTCATGAGCCTCGGTGCCAGGACTGTACATCGCTCATAATAATGGACTTAACTTAAGTAGCTGAAGCAAGCTGATGCTGAGATCCCAGCACTTGGCATCCACTTCTCGATGGGCTGGAAGCCGATGAAGACCGATGGGAGAGAAGGAAATGGAAGAGAAGGCGTTCACTAGGCTTGGATTCAAAATTCTTCGGCCTCCCATGGAAGAGTTTGGGTCACCCAGGCTACGTCATTTTCGGGAGGGGCCACTTGGCACGTTAGCGCATGTGTCCAGATGTCATAGCCAGATGCCCGCTGGCCGTTGGCCCAGACTACAGGACCCGGGCGCCCTTGCCCTCGCTCCACACCCGGCCAACAGTGTGTCGGTAGCTGCAAAACATGGCGGGCATGCAGCTGCCGTTTGGTAGAGCACGATACACCAAACCCCATTCTGAACATGTTGGCACTCTGCCTTCGACAAACACAAACGAACAGCAAGCCAAGCAAGGGTCTCTGCTCAATAACACAACCATGTCCCAAGAACGGACGGCCTCCCTTCTTTGTTCGGAACCTGGAAGTCTGGCCCGGACAACAGGATCCAAGGTCGCAGAAATCCAGCCTTTGCCCCAGCACGGCGCATTAGCCCATAAGCCCGGCTGTCATCTACCCCCTGCCCTGGGGTAGGTTGGCCTCAAGGCAAAACCGAACGCCTCACACCTTGGCCAATAGTGTGGGGAGCAACCCCAATGGGGCGTTTACTCCTAGGTAAGGCAACCCCAAAGAGGTTCGACTGGCACTCTGCCTCGGCACTCTGCCTCTGTCGATCCAAGCCGCAAGGCTCCCTAACTAACGTGACAAGCATGGATGGCCTCCTCTCCTGGTTGGGAGGTAAGATCAAGCCACAACCACTGGACCACCCCACCCGGCACTTTAGCCCATCTGCCCGGGTGTCCTTTGCCACTGCCCTGGCATGTTGGCCCCAAGGCGGTCCAGGTACCATCGACAACACCTGACACCCGGCCAACGGTGTCCACGAACCGAGATGGGCAGTCGATCCGTGTGGGTAAGGTGGCACTCTGCCTCTGTCGATCCAAGTCGCAAGGCTCCCTAACTAACGTGACAAGCATGGATGGCCTCCCCTCCTGGTTGGGAGCTAATAGCAAGCCACAACCACTGGACCACCCCACCCGGCACTTTAGCCCATGTGCCCGGGTGTCATATGCCACTGCCCTGGCACGTTGGCCCCAAGGCGGTCCAGGTACCATCGACAACACCTGACACCCGGCCAACGGTGTCCACGAACCGAGATGGGCAGTCGATCCGTGTGGGTAAGGTGGCACTCTGCCTCTGTCGATCCAAGTCGCAAGGCTCCCTAACTAACGTGACAAGCATGGATGGCCTCCCCTCCTGGTTGGGAGAACAAATCAAGCCGCAACCACTGGACCACCCCACCCGGCACTTTAGCCCATGTGCCCGGGTGTCATATGCCACTGCCCTGGCACGTTGGCCCCAAGGCGGTCCAGGTACCATCGACAACACCTGACACCCGGCCAACGGTGTCCACGAACCGAGATGGGCAGTCGATCCGTGTGGGTAAGGGCAAGGTCTCAAGGCAAGTCAACATGTCACTACGGCCTCCCTTCTTTGTTCAATCACAAACAAAACTATTTAAAAAGATTAAATATTAACTTCAACAACAAATATACAACAAATTTGTAGACATACAGCACCAGGAAACCAGGTAGAACAACAGGAAGCCATTTGACTCAATCAGAAACAAAAACTCATAATTCACAAACATGTATTTTTTACACCAAAAATAAAACAAAAAAAATTTAACAACTGTAAAACACCAAAAACTATGTAAAAAACTTTTAAATACAACACAACACTTTTAAATACAAAAAAAACTTTTAAACACAAATAAAGCCAACCACTAACAAAAATAAGATTTTGGGTTCCTTTCATATAAGCCTTGTGGATCTAAACCCTGTGGTTCTGGTTCCGCGCAAAAGGTCAAGGACTCTATGTCACTGTGATTCACCGGCACCGTACTGGAGATGTTCAGCAGTGCCCACTCAACAATCTGATTCAACATGGGACCCGTAAACAAACTCTCTGGACTAAAACCACTTACTACAGTGTAAACACCACACCACTTACTACAGTGTAAACACCACACCAACCCCAAGCGAAGGGGCTCGCTGGGTAGCAGCTGGGCCAAGCGCCGTGTCACTGCTGCCGCGACCTGCAGCTCTTCTCAAGCATTCTCGCTTGTCAAGAAAATCAGGGAGGCTGTTCAGTGTTCCTTACGTATCGAGGCCGACATTCAAATGAGGGATGGAGAAGCGGTCTTACTCTAGGGTCGCAGTCCGGAGAGCGCTTCTTCCACATTCTGGTCGAAAATATGCGAAGCAGACGACGAAGACGACGACGACTTCGACGAACGTAGATAGAATGAGGATCATCATCACCACTCCGGCACCGGCAAATGACCGGAGCCTCTCCAACTTTTTCAACGTCACCACTTCTACGACCGAGATCACAGGGGGCGTCATCCGCAAAACCATAGCTTTGTTCTGTCGTTGAAGCTGCTTGGGTGCTCATAATCAATGACCACCATCAGCAGCATCAGCATTGTCTTCCTTGTAATCACCGTCACTACCATCGAGGACACATACAGGCGAGCATCAACAGCACAATCATTTCAACGGCTGTCCAACAATTATGATTGTTGTCGCCAGGTGCTTCACTGCAGCGAAACATGCCACTCTCGTCGCCGTAGCAGCACAACAGGTCGCAGTCGCGGTAGTAGTAACAGTAGTAGCAGCAGCAGCAGCAGCAGCAGCAGCAGCAGCAGCAGCGGCAGCGGCAGCGGCAGCGGCAGTGGCAGTGGCAGAGGCAGTGGCAGCAGCAGAAGCTGCCGTCTTCAGAGGGTACCAGTGCTGGGAAGATACAACGACTAGCAGCGGTAGTCACCGAGGCGGCAGTGACAGTCAGTGTAGTAGCAGTAGTAGTAGTAGTAGTAGTAGTAGTAGTAGTAGTAGTAGTAGTAGTAGTAGTAGTAGTAGTAGTAGTAGTAGTGGTAGTAGTAGTAGTAGTAGTAGTAGTAGTAGCAGCAGTGGTAGTAGTAGTAGTAGTAGTAGTAGTAGCAGTGGTAGTAGTAGTAGTGGTAGTAGTTGTTGTAGTAGTAGTAGTAGCAGTAGCAGTAGTAGTAGTAGTAGTAGTAGTAGTAGTAGTAGTAGCAATGGCAGTGCTAATAGCAGTAGTCGTCGTAGTTGCACTACTACCACCACTACTACTACTACTACTACTACTACTAGTACTACTACTACTAGTACTACTACTACTACTACTACTACTACTACTACTACTACTACTACTACTACGACTACGACTACGACTACGACAACAACAACTACTACTACTACTACGACTACGAAAACGACTACGACTACGACAACAACAACAACAACAACTACTACTACTACTACTACTACTACTACTACTACTACTACTACTACTAGTACGGATAATACTGATAATAATGGTAATAATAATACTAACTAACTAACTAACTAACTAACTAACTAGCTAACTAACTAACTAACTAACTAACAACTGCTACTAACACCACCACTACCAGTACCACTGCTGCTACTGCTACTGCTACTGCTACTGCTACTGCTACTGCTACTGTTACTGCTACTGCTACTGCTACTGCTACTGCTACTGCTACTGCTACTGCTACTGCTACTGCTACTGCTGCTACTACTACTACTACTACGACTACTACTATTACTACTACTACTGCTACTGCTACTGCTACTGCTACTGCTACTGCTACTGCTACTGCTACTGCTACTGCTACTACTACTACTACTACTCCTGCTGCTACAACTAAAACTACGGGTAAGAGTAAATGGCGGCATCGTGAAAAGCAGTAAGCAGCCACGGAGCACACGAATGAAATCCAAGGTTTGGCTCATGCAGGCCATAACATCAAACAAAACAAGTATAGGTCGGATGGATAGAGGGAAAGATATACTATATGCTAGGACAAGCCCGCATCAATGGCAAGCAGCTCGTAGGCGTACGTCGTAAGACTTCTACGATCCCCACACACGCCTGCGGAGCGTCCAGCAGGCAGCGAAATGCGTAGCGAGCAAATGGGTTGAAACCACGGGAACCTCGGAATCTGGAGCCAAACCGAAGAGCCCAATACACTGTAATTGAGGAATGCACCTTAAATTAAGAGAGTGCCACGGACTATGGCAATGTGCGAGACAGGAGCCGTTATTTTGGTTTGCTGTAAATGAAACTGGGCTTACAGTGCGGGTTGAATAGGAGCTTTACCTGCCTATAAATAAGGAAGATACGGAAAAGACAATACATGACGCCCTTTTCACTTGCCCTGATTAAGGCTTCTTTGGGCGGTCCTGCGAAAACCTGGCATGCCTTCGCATCGTAAAACATCGCACCACTTGCTTTCTAAAGCCGTCTTATTATAGGACACCCGCAGTCACAGGGTTCCTTTTAAAGAGTTCTTACAAAGGGTCTGGAGGGGTTATCAACGGTCCCATAAAAGGGGGAGCTTAGAACATGGCTTTGGGTATACTATGCTATGAACAGCTTAGCACCAAAAAAGCATACCCCCTGTTACAAACAGTGCGCTGTGTAGGTGTGCCTGCCAAACAAGATACATGTAGTTCATACCCGATACAGGTGTGTAGTGCGTATATACATATGTATGTACATAGGATACAATGTTAAGAGAGATAGACAGACAGAGAGAGAGGCAGAGAGACAGAGAGAGAGAGAGAGAGACAGAGATAGAGCAACAGAGCGAGATAGCGAGAGAGCGAGAAGGGGAGACAGAGAGAGAGAGAGAAAGACATGGAAAGAGAGAGAGGGAGAGATAGAGATACATGGGAGAGTGTGAGCGGTAAAGACGTAAACAGCCTAGTAAACAGCAAAAGCACAACGACGTACACGTTGTGCAGGAAAACATTGCATGCTGCATCGGCGCCTGTGTGATTGGGAGATTGCACGATCTAATGTGAAAGGTTATCAACCTTCCTGGGGCTTTAAGCCGCGAGCGTGAAAGACAAACTGAGACTCAAACAAAACCAATTTAGGTATTGTAGAATGCACAGACCGTGGTCGACCTCAGGGTAGGTATTGGTGGAATTCACCCCAGAAAACACCAACCGAAAAGGGCAACCCATCACATTCAACGACCCTAGCAGCCTAGCAGAAACTAATTCCTTAGACATAATGTTGACCTAGGATTAATAATCCCCCTACGATTAAAGGCGGCCTGCGGGCGGCTCCGGCCCCAATCTGTACTACTTTAAAGGCAGCACCCAAATAAGGATCGTTTTTTGCAGAAAACCCCCCACGATTAAAGGCAACACCGTCTGGGGATCTAAAATTTCAAAAAGTGCTTCGAAGACTACTTTTAAAGGGGGCAAGACTACATTTAAAGGATACTATGAAATACTACTATATACTACTACTACGACGACGACGACGACTCCTCCTACTCCTACTCCTACTCCTACTGCTACTGCTACTGCTACTGCTACTGCTACTGCTACTGCTACTGCCACTGCTACTACTCCTGCTACTACGACTACTACTACTAGCACCACTGTTTACTGCAATTTGGCTTCACGGGATTATTTGAGGGTCTGTGATCCTGTGGGGGGCCTGCGACCTTGACAACCTTGAGGGGGGGGGGGCGGGGGGGAGGGTTTATTAATCAGGGGTCAACATTAAAACCTTAAATCCCAAAAATTCTGAGAACCTTGATGAACCCTGAAACCGAAACAATCATAACTCTAAAACCCTTCAAATCCCTTAAATCCCTTAACCGTATACGATAACTCCGCCGCAAAAATCATCCAAGCCCTATAAAAACTGTGATGTCTAGCGTCCCGCCAAGCCATAACCTTCGGCCTCGGAAATCTCGATGAGCCTCTGGCACTCCTGCAGGATTTAGGGCTTGAGGCTTTTCGGGTGTAGGATTTAGGGTTCAGGGTTTAGAGTTTGGGTTTAGGGTTTAGAGGTTTAGGGTTTAGGGTTGAGCATTTGGGGCTTAGGGTTGCGGGTTTAGAGTTCAAGGTCTAGGGTTTAGCGTCTAAGGTTGGCGACTCCGGTGTTTAGGGCTTAGAGCTTCAGGTTACTTAGGCTTTACAGTAGAAGCCAGAAAGTTGGAATATCATTATCCTAACCCCTTTAAGGTAAATTATAAGGTATCCTACCCTGAAACCATATTCCAACTTTCTGGCTTCTACTGTAAGGTTTAGGGTAGAGTTTAGGACTTAGGTATACCTGAAGGTTTATTTAGGGTGTGGGTTTCAGGTTCTGTGCACTTTAGAAGGGCGCGACAGCGGTTCCATACTATAGGTTTCAAGCTTGTAATAAGGGTCTATAGGGCCCACGAAGCTAGGGATCTAGAGGTGAACAGCAGGACATATACAACTGCGCGATACAAACACAATACTACAAACACTATGAGGCTTTCCCCTACGCCACCCATTCTTGGACCCTATAAGCCCTTAGTCAGAACTTGCGCGCCGCAATGGCAAAAAAAGAAACTCCTTAACATAACCCCTAACATGTACCTGAATGCCTGTTCAAACCGTTAAGACCCCTGTGCTAAATCCTCGTAGTAACCACGATACAAGCAGTAAGATTTATAAACCCCTTCGGACGGAACCCCAAGGAAGCCTACTCTAAACCTCCAATGCTATGTGGTTAAGTGCAATTCTCTTGCTGCCCCGTCCTCCTTGCTCAGGAGGCCCGCCAGCTGGCGAGCAAATTTTCCCCCAAAGATACCTTGTCTTATCTTGTTGTGGTGCATTTGATCAAGGGCTCCTAAGGTAAGGGTTCCAAAAACAGGTTGCGTAAGGGCCTTATGGTTCTTACCCTAAGGGTCCAAGTACCCATCTAGTAGGGTTTTAGAGCCCAAAAACCATTCAGAGTATGGATTTTGGGATTTAGAAACCTACTATTTGGGTACTTGGACCCTCTGGGTTAGTTAGAGTCTGCGGCCTAGGCTTAGGGGTTTGGACTCCTTAGCTTCTGCCACGACCAGAGAAGTGGGCAACTTGTTTGGACACGCCACCCCCAATTCAATGCGTTGAATGGGCGACCCAGAAATTGGTTCCAGGGAGTCAGCTTGCCAGCAAGCCAGGTTATTCACTGATACAGGTACGACCACAAGCGGATATGATGGATATGACAATGAACAGGAACAACCAGAGGTCTCTGATGACCACGAAATCGGCAAGTCGTGAAAACGGCGTGGAGATAGTCAGGTTGATGATGGTGGTGATGATGATAAAGATGATGATGATGATGCAAGTGATGCTGCTGCTGGTGATGATGATGGCTGCGAGGATGATGATGATGGTGTTGATGATGATGATGTTGTTGGTGATGATGATGATGGCGACGAGGATGATGATGACACAATGATGACAATGATGAATCCTGAACCGTCAACCCTGAGGATTGACGACAACGATGAAATAGCTGGACTGAAACAAACAGGCGTGTTGATCCCACGCGGCCACAGTCATTGCAGCTAAACCCAGTGAAGATGATGACGGCCTTGTCATAGGGTGAGATATTGGGAGTTTTGGGCTATCCAGTTTATCAGCATCGAACTCGCCGTCGTCGTCATCATCATCGTCATCATCCTAATCATAAGCAACAACATGCTGCTGCTGCTGCTACTACGAGACCTCCTTCTCCTACTGTGGTATGTCTTGAAACCGAACAGACTGAGGGTCAAATATCAAAACCACGCAAAGACTTCCTTTTTCGGTGTAGATCCACACTACTCTACACCCCAAACATACATCCTCAATCCCCCACTCCAACCCTTCCTACCCCTACTTAGTCTCACTGCTACAACCTGGAAGGACTGACAGCCAGGATGCTCGGCTTCTTCGAAGCGCAAAGCGGGATCGCTTCTCCTGCTACTTTGCAATGCTGGAGCTCGAGTGGAGGTGGCATTTCGAGCGAGCCAACAGTAGAAGGCAAACGCCCAAGGATACTGTATGAGTAGTACAATGATTCTATCAGCGCATTATCAGGTTACAACAAAGGTACTAGTTTGGTGTTATGGGTCATGAGGGTAGAGCGATTCAAGGTCCGGTGCTGTTGGGTTTCTTGGTCTAGGGTTCCGGATGCTGAACAAGAACGCCGACAACCTCCAAAATATGACCTTTTGAGGCAACACCCCCAATAAGGAGCTCAGTTGTCGTGGCTTCTTTTGATGCGCATATTGGGGCCCCCCAAACAACATCTCCTGTTCCCAAATGGGCTTGGCCATCGGCCGCAAGCAGTCCCTCAGAAATAGTGCTCGCCAGAGTCCTTGGTCGATGCTGCTGATGGGTCGTCTAGGATTTATAGTCTTCATGGGTTTAGGGGTTTGGGCTTATGGTATGTTCTCTGCCGAAGTTGGTCCGCTAGCAGGCCAGGCTTAATGTTAATTGTCAAGGACGTTTGCTTTCGCCGCTCTTCGGGAGATAAAAGTAAGCTTTGGGATGTAGGGTGGGGCCAAGGGTGCTAGCGAAGCATTATGTGTGTGGGAGTGAGGGTCAAGGATTGAAGGTGAGGGGCTCGAGCTCACAGCACAGACGACTAGCAGGTGTTCATCGAAGCTTAGGTGGGGTGCCCGGGCTTGTAGACCCTAGCCCCTAAAGACCTTCTAAGCACCCCTGTGTCCAGCCGCGATTCTCCATACCACCTTGATTGAGGCGTGCTGGTTAAATCAAGGCGGAACATAGCCCACACCAACTTAAGGATAACTCCAACGAAGGAAGGGGCCCTAAGAATTAGAATAGGGATATCAACAGGTACACAGTGTATAGGGCTACTGTAAAGGTTCTGAAGGTGCAGAGTAGCCCTAACCCTAAACCCGCCTAAATCCCTCTACCATAAGCCCCTGCACCTCTGAACCCAACCCTAAACCCTAAATCCCTCTACTCTAAGCTCTAAGCCCCCGCACCTCTAAACCCGAAACTGTGACTGTAACAGTCTCAAGACGAGATGCTCGTTCAAGCACAGCAGATACCGTCGACCGTCGAGGCGCACAGCCTCTTGGGTTAAGGGCCTTGGGCCTGTGAGGGTTTAGTAGACCGCGGATTTTGAGATTTTGGGCTTAGGGTCTTAACCGGGGGCTTAGGATTTCGAGGTCTCTAGGGTTTCTGAGATTTTTGGGCTTCGGGTTTTTGCAAGGACCTAAATTGTGGGGGGTAATGAACACGCAAGCTACTTTATTTACACAGCTTTCGGGGTGGGGCAAGCCTCTCAGGGCTGCGGCTTCAGGGAATGACCTACCCTAGGGCCCCAAAGTAGTTCCTTTTTGGGGTTCATATATCGAATCTATAAGGTAATCTCAAAAAGGAACTACTTTGAGGCCTATGCCTAAAGAGCCTCATCAGCAGCACCCGCTGAACCCCTAGCAACAACGACGAGAAACACAATCAACAAAGAATCAACGCTTTTGACCTGCATGTCATGACAAACATAGATTTCGAAGTAAGGCAATCGAAAAAACACTTTCATTGCCTTGTAGAAGCTCAAAACACATGCGACACGTAACTGCAACAACATACCTAGACCCAAAACTCTAAACACCAAGCCGTACACCATACGCTATGCCCTACACCCTAAACCCTACACTCTTAACTAATTCTTAACTTAACTCGGCACGAGAAAAACCCTATACACAAAATGCCACCCTAAATGGATGCCTCGCGGTTCTCCAAGTACTCCACTCTCTTCGGGAGCTCGGGAGGTTCGGGACCGAGAGCCTCGCCACAACGAGGTCTTCGAGATGACATGTGGGTAGGGTTTAGGGTAGTCAGGGTTTAGGGTTTAGGGTTCGGGGTTTAGGGGTTTAGGGTTTAGGGGTTTAGGGGTTTAGGGTTTGGGGTTTAGGGCTTGGGGTTCAGGGTAGTCAGGGTTTAGGGTTTAGGGGCTCCTTAAAGGGGTCTACAAGAGGTTCTATATTATAGGGTCTCTAGCAAGGCACTATAAAGGGATTCTCTGATTTAGGGTCCTCCTTTAGAGTCCTTCTTGCTGCGCTATATTGGGGACCCCGAAAGGGACCGTAGTTTACAGAACTACCCTTGAAGGTTTAGGCCTCTTGAATAAGCTTAAGGCCTATGGGTTACCTACTCGGCTGCCAAGTTTCTTCTCGTTACGGTATAGTGTTTGCGACGATGATAATTGCAGAATGCAACAGTGCGTTGAGGGACTGTTACAGGCCGACACACCCCTGCCACCAGGTCCTCTTCATCGACAAATGGGGTTTCCGAAAATAGGGGACCCCAATATAGTACCTTCAATAGTAGGATCCCTAGAAAAAGGGGCACCAACATAAGGTATCCCCTGTTATCGAAAACTCTCAGATGCCTACCGCAGCAACGACTGACAACGACGATGCCGACACCGACGCCGATGTCGATGGCCACTACAGCTGCTTCCAAACCCACCATGCAGACCACATCTACCAAGACGACGACAAAGATAACCACAAAGCAAAGAAACATACCATCCGTGTGGATGTTGGAGCAAAAGGCTTTGGTGAGTCCTTTCATCCGTGAAGGCTTACGAGCTTCATAGTGAAACTCCACACTTGACTTCCCGAAAATGCATTTTGCAGCTGAAGCCCCGCGAACACGTCCACTCATCAGGACGGTAGACTATGATCTCATGCAGTTCTGTGCAAGTAAGACTTATGCATGCAAGGACGACTGCCACCAGTAGCAAAGCTAGCTCCGGTTGGGAAATGTGGCATCTAAATATACACGCAACTTTACATGCAACGCTAACCCTGAACTTTGGAAACCACAACCCTGCAGTCACGAGGTACAAACCTACGCCTAAAAGTGCGAACTCCAAGCCCGAAATCCAAACTTCAAAACACCCGCTTGCGGGACCTGTTAAACCCTTTTAGACAACCCCATAGACACTCTATTCTGCTTCTAAACTGTAAATTCTAAACCTTACACCTTAACATCACTTGGTTCAGGAATATTCTGATTCTAGGCTCTAAACCTCAAACCTTGAACATCATCATTAGTTCAGGGCCTCGGCCACGGCCGTGGCCTCAAGCCCAAGAGCGGATGATAGCCAGTGGCAGAGACCGTTCCAGTCTTTAGCCTCCGCGAAAACTCGATGTATGTAGGGCTTAGCCTTTCAGGATTCATTGGCATGAGGGTAAGTAAGTTTAGTAAGGGTGAGGGTCTCTGGCTTAGGGACTTCAGGTTTTAGGTGTTTAAATTTTAGCATGCGGCTGCTAGGATGGCCTGTGGCCCCAAACTCTCGCAACAGCAATGGCTTAATTCATTTCATGCCGCCGGAACTCTGGGTGGAGCCCTCAAACTAGTAGGTGATTGGAGCCTAAGGGTTTCTTGGGGGGTGCGGCTTGGGACATGGAAAGGGTTCAGGGATGAGGGTTTGCGTCGTTTAAGGTCTAGGACTCGTGGCTTAGGTTAGAGTTTATTGGTTGGCTCTCGGTCGCGCTTTACGTGTGCGGTCTAGATCTGAGGCATATGGGTAGTTGTCAAATTAGGGTCCCCTTTTGGGGTACCCTAAATCATAGGTGCCGTATTATAATAAGGACCTAAAAAGGGACCATAATTTTGACAACCAGCCATATGGCTTGAGGATGTTTGGGGTCTGGTCAGGGAAAACTTCAGTGTTTATCGTTTGGCGCCAAAAGGTGCAGCTGTGGCAATAAACCACGAGGGAATCATGGATCAGGTTGTTGGGTGGTTCTGCTGACGCAAGCAGGGATTGAAGTCAAGACTTGTTCGCAAAACCAAAATGAGCTTAACAACATGGGATTCCCAGGACTATGAGGCCACACAAGGTTAAGACGCTTTAGAGCCAGTAGTTTAAAACCCATATTTCGAACTAGACTGCACAGGAAATAGACCAAGGAGCCTCGTGCTGAGAAAAAGTATCGCACGCTCCAGCCCCGCTCATGCGCAAGAGCTCCACCAGCATGCGCTCACGACACGGCCGTCCCCGGCTGTTCACATCCACGTCTTCCGTCCGCATCCGATGCTCCCAAGCGTCGATGTCACTACTTCTCCCGGAGAGAGCAATGCAAATCTTCCGGCGCGGGAGTACCACACCTAGACAGCTCTTTCACTGCTTAGTGGGGTTTGCAATGAAACCGGCAATGACAAAATCTGAAACAGAGATCCATTGGTACTCAGACCACCTGAAACCCTTGAATGAACAAATCCAGCACTTTGCAAGCCCTAAGGCCCTCAACCCCTCAAACCAAACCGTAAACTGAAAACTGACCCTTTAACCCTACACTGTCAAAAAGCCTACACTGTCAAAAAGCCCCCAAAAACCCGAACGAACGCTCCCAGCCCCATGAACCCTTTATTATTATTGGTGTTGTTTTTTATTATTAGTAGTAGTATTAATATTAGTACTACTTATACATATATATATCATACATGTTAACTATGTATAAACCCTAAGACCCTAAGACCTAAAAGACGTCAATGCTCAGAACGCCAAGGCTCTGCATCCGGCGAGGCCGGCGCTCCAAGCGAGCTCTCGGATGCGGGCGGCGTAAGCTTGGGGCAGGCCATCCTCGGCTCGAGGTTCCGGGTTTAGGGTTTAGGGGTTTAGGGTTCAGGGTTTAGGGTTTAGGATTTAGGGGTTTTGGGGTTTAGGGTTTAGGGGTTTCGGGTTTAGGGTTCACTAAACTGAACTTAGAACCCTAGCAAAAATTATAATTTTTGCTGTTTCTTAGGGATTAAAACAGCCAAAAACTAAAAAAAACTCTAAGTACACAGAAGGAGTTTAGGGTTCAGGGTTTAGGGCCAGCCCTAAGGGTTCAAGTAGTCTCTACTATGGAACTTTCAATCCTTTTTGGGTAGTACATAATTAATACTTACTTCCCTAACAGGCGCCCAGCATCGTGGAGACATTTGACAGGCCAGTCCAGGTGGAACAAGGCACGGCTGCCAGAGGCGGACTGAGGGCTCCGTAGCTTTGATCTCAAGTCCATGAGCAACAGACCCAGTCGGTTTTCCCCCTTCTGCGATGGAATGTGATATCCCCAAATCAAGTCTGGGCTACCAGAATGGCCATCTATGAGTTCACGGTCTCCTGTCCGCAACAGCTTCTCGCGTAAGCTGGGGTCGGAAAACTTGGCCTGGGCTCTTGAGCGAATCCTGGGGTACTGGGGTACAGGGTAATTCAACTGGGTTTTGGGTGACTTATGGAATTATTATAAGTAGAATAATCATATTAGTATTCCCGCACCTATGGTACGTTGTAAGATACTCAGCACCCAAGAATGCAAAAAGAAACAGACGACAAAGTCTACTACTTAAAGGGTCATGGGACTTAGTAACTACGGTTATATTTAGGGTAACTGTACTTATAATTACTTATAACCCCATTTAGGCTACTTATAACCCTATACTTACTAAGTCCCATGATCCTCCAAGTACTGGAGAGCCTAGCGGCGGAGAGGCAAGATGCCATCACTTTTTCTCGGATCTCCTTCCAATCTTCCCGCAGAGGCACCTGGAAAAGTCCGATTTCGGTCTCCGAACTATTTCTTAAGGTGATTTAGAGTTTTCGATCCCTCTAAACCGAACTATTTCCTCAGGCGATTTAGGATTAAAAACTCCTAAACTAAACCCCAAACCCTTGGTTTGGGTAGTTTGGGGCCTGAAGGTATAGGGCACTCACGCCTGCTGGCCGAGTTGGGCAACACTTCGGTGTTTAGAGTTTGCGGCAAACCAGATGCGTGGATGGAACTTAGAGATTCGCTGCTATTGTAGCCCTTATACTACACGACCCCTACTGAGACTCACTTAGAGACAGGACCTCGGAAGATAGAAATCCTACGCTCCTGGAACCCTAAACCCTAAACCCAAAAGCCTAAACCCTAAACCCCTAAACCCCTAAACCCCTGACCTCTAAACCCCAAAAACCTAAACCCAAAGCCGTACGCCCCCGTAGGATCAGCCGCGCCTGGCGTCCTAGTCGCTTGGCTTCACCGAAACTGACGCCGCCAGTGAAGCCCCAGGCCAATCGCTCCTGTTGAAACAACCAGGGTTTAGGGTTTAAGGGTTGGGGTTTAGGGGTTTAGGGGTTTAGGGTTCAGGGTTTAGGGTTTAGGGTTCCCAGAGACTCCAACATCCCTTAATTAAGGAATATACCTTAAACTATAGTAGGATCCTTAATATGATTTAAGGCATATTCCTTAACTAGGGGATATTGGAGTCTCTGGGAAGGGTCGTTTTATCTAGTAGTACGAGGATCAATACTATTGTTCATGATATCATGAAGACTATGATGATACTTATATGTATTACTATTGTGCTGCTTCTTGGTAATATGTGTTTCTTAGAGTTTCGGGTGCTGAACCTCTCCATCCCTGAGGCAGGCTTCGGGCGTACGGAGTAGGGCTGAAAGTTCTGAAGCGTTTGCGATCTTCGGAGCTTTCGTGGGACTCAAGGGTCACTTCAGTATGGGTTAAAGGTTGCAAACCCTTTATCCCAAACCCCTAAACCCCGAAATCCTAAACCCCTAAACTCTTAACCCTAAACTACTCAAAAACTGTCGTTGAAAGGGTTCGTCCGGGTCGATCTCCTCAGCGAGTTCTTGTTAAGGAAACTAGTGTTAAGTCACCATAACAAGGAAACCCTATTGATATAGGTCCCTAGTATGGTAGTCTCCTCGTTTCTGCGCAGCTTCGCGGCTTGGAACGCATGTTCCACGGAGGGGTAGCAAAGGCCCTCATAGTCCAGCTGAGACCAGAAGAAGTTGGACAAGAACTTGTAAGGCCCTGGTAGGGGTTGAGGGAATAGCAAGGGTTCCTTTAAGGGCTCTGTAGGGTTTAGAGGGTTTAGGGGGGCTCCAATATCCCTTAATTAAGGAAGCATGCCAACAAAAATGTAGTAGGAACCCTGAGGGTGATGTAAGGAATACCTATAGTCTCCATTGTAGTTCCTTTTTGGGGTTACCTTTTATGATCCTTAATATAGCATTGGTTAAGCCAAGAAAGGAACTACAACAGAGACTAGAGGTATATTCCTTAACTGAGGGATCCTGGAGTCTCTGGGATCCTGGAGTCGAGGGCTTCGGGTTTCGGCATTACCTATAGTCTCCATTGTAGTTCCTTTTTTTGGTTTCACCAATTTTATGTTAAGGATCCTAAAAGGTAACCCCAAAAAGGAACTACAATGGAGACTGTAGGTAGGGCTTTTCTGGGGATTGGGCATTAGAGTCTAGGGTCTAAGCTCTTGGGCTTTAGCATTAGGGTTTAGGGTTTCGGGTCTTGGCACTAGGGTTTGCGCACATGGGACCATCAGACCCTAGCATGGAAGCTTCGAAGCAGAATCCTTCCTTACAAGCACCATCAAGTACCCTTGAAGGGAGATCCCGGAGTAGAACCTTCACTCAAAAGAGGCCCGTCTTTAAGGAACACCCCGGATCTGGGCAATAGCTCCCCGTAAACGACGGCTATAGCAGGGATCCGAACCCCATAAGGTTGGAAACCGGAGACAGGGCTTCTACTGTATTCATCCACAAGGTGAAACTCTTCTGATCAGGGTTTGTTGACTGCGGCCTCACAACAACATATTGGGACCAGGTGTAACACTAGACCAGTTGATTTTAGGGGATGTCTGCTTGTCTTCGCAAGCCGCATTGCTGCTCACTTCTTGCACGTAGTGAGTTAAAACGAGACGCCCTAAACCCAAAACCCTAAACCGAATCCTCCAGCAACCACCCTGGCTGAGTCCTTGCAGAGCCCACAATGCCAGCCTCCTATAAGCATGCACAGGTGGCCCGTCAACGCAAGTAATATAGGGGCCTCAGTAATTAGTATAGGGTGTCGGTGCCCATTATACTATAATTATAATAAGGAGCCCCCAAACTAGTATAGGCAACTATTTAGGCCCCTATAGTAGTGGGTTTCAGCGTGGATGAACCTGTCCTAACCCTACGACAGCTTACGCAACTGCCGGAAATGCCTTGGAACCGCTCCACCGCACCATCCCGGGATCTTTCACCGTGCTCCTCAAGCCGATCCTGTCTGGGGTGCAGGGCTTACCTACAGTCTCCGTTGTAGTTCCTTTCTTGGTTTAACCATGTACGCTTCTATGATCCCACAACGTAATTCCACAAGGAAACTACGACACTACGATGCAGGCTACAGGACCTGTGGTTCTTTGACAACTACCTATAGTCTCCATGGTAGTTCCTTTTTGGGGTTAGTCTCCATTGTAGTTCCTTTTTGGGGTTACCTTTTGGGATCCTTAATATAAATTGGTTAAACCAAAAAAGGAACTACAAAGGAGACTAGAGGTAGGTGGCTAGACTTCGTGCCTGGGCAGTGCTGCTGATGATGGATCAACGATAAAAGCCCAGGTTACCTTGCGTAGCATTGGGGCCTTGATTGGCCTTGATAATTAGAATAGGGTTTTGGGGTAGACTATACTATACTTATAATAATAAGGAATGCCCAAGATAGAGTTCGTAGATAGTTGCGCGAGCGCCGGTATGGTGTAGGGGGGGAGTATGCGCTTAGCATGCGAAGTCCCTGGGCTCGAACCCTCTACACGGACAGGGTAAGACTCTCAGCTGGCTGCATGGGCGCTCGAAGGTCCCTCGGGAGGCCGAGCCTATCCCACTGACGATCCGGGTGGTCGGGTGGACTGACATGGGCACCAGCTGAACAACAACACTACGTAGATAGTTGCGCCCGTATCTTGCGATGAACCACGACAGTTCTGGTACACTTCTTGATAAGACTTTAAGAAGTTCTGATCATGCAGTCTTTTGGCTGCTACGCCTGATCTCCTCTCGCAGCATAGGCACTGCAGATTCATGGTACCCTCCGATCCGCGAACAGTAAACAACGAATGCAGGGGCCCTGAGATTTAGAACAAGGTTTCGGAGCATAGTACGCCATGACATATTCATAACTGATAGTCTATAATACGGAACCCCCAAATCGCCTTGGTGGTGGTTGAGGCGCCTACATTCTAACCCAAACTAAAGCCTCCATCGCGGCAGAAATCAAGACACCTCCCCGGCTCCGGTTTCAACCCACGCCTTACCCTAAGGGTCTAAAGGACCCAATAATAAGGTACTTGGGTTTAGGATAGTAGTTATGTAGCTTTACATTTGGGAGAGTGTATGATTATCAGGTACTTGGACCCTTAGGGTTAGGGAAGCCAACATTGTATGTGGGATGTGGGTGAGTGTATATGCGGCCAATATCGGGCTGTTTAGGAGTATGGGTGCATGTTTATTCGGGCGACCGACTTCATGTAGAGGCAGAGCCGCACACCTATAAAATCCTCTTCGCAAGGCTTTAAGATCCTGGATGTTAGGGCTTCAGGGCTGAGGGCTTTTGGGTACTAAGCAAGTCCTTGCATGGTGACTCGCTACTTCTGGGTTCCCTACATGAAAAACCTAATCAAATCCTCACGTAGGGTCCTGAATAAAAACTATTGAGTATCGGGCACACTATGTTTATAATCATAGGTACTGGTAGCCATGTTACCCTAAACCCGAAACCCTAATCGCTGAAAGTTCAAGCCAGGAGAGGTCCTCGACCGTGGGCTGGTAACCATCCTTGCGAACCCGCCAGCTGCGTCGCGCTGACATCTGCTGACATCTGCTGCGCC
This sequence comes from Symbiodinium sp. CCMP2592, assembly GCA_905221615.1. Lineage (NCBI taxonomy): Eukaryota > Dinophyceae > Suessiales > Symbiodiniaceae > Symbiodinium > Symbiodinium sp. CCMP2592. The sequence continues at coordinate 804,647 of CAJNDT010000391.1, forward strand.
GGTTCGCTCGGCGGTGGGTATTGCGGCTAGAGTTTGAGGATTTTAGGCTTGGGTGACTTCCATCTTATCCCAGAAAGCCCGCGAAATAAGAGGCAATGACACAGTTAGGAGCTTAAAGGGGCGCCGCGGGCGCTGGAATACAATGCATCTACTGGGTTTTGCTTTAACAAGGGTCTTTGCCCAGGTCTCAGGCTAAGGGGTTTAGGGTTGTAGGGTTGAGGGTTAGAGGCTCCGTAGATTGCAGATCTTGGGGAACTGGTGCAGCTATGACCTGCAAAGCGAGCCAAGGCTCTGCCGTGGTATGCGAGAAGTTTCCATCTCTGGCGCACCAAGAACGTACGAACTTCAAACGAGGATAGCACCCTGCCCACAATAGGATTTTGATTTCGATTGTTGCCAGAGCGCGTCCCCAATTGAACCAGCAAGCGAGTTTGGCTTTCGCAAACCACTAAACACAATCCTGTTCGCAGATCCCCGCCAAAGACTTGAGTTTGGAGCTCGGGTGTTCAACGCAGGTTTCTGGGCCTTGGGTGTTGTGTTTTTGGTGCTTCGAACATTATACTAGAGGGCTGACATGTTTCTACAGTTCCATAAAGCTTCTCCAGGGTTTTAACCGAGCGGAACTGGGAAGTATCGATTCGGATACTATAGCCAGATTGCAGCAACGATTGCTGCATGCTGCCGATTGTCTCAAAGAGAAGCTTTTTGTTCCCTCTACCCCCGCTGCTGGAATATGATTGATTGTAAGGGGCTTCATGTTGGTACCAAGTGCATTCATTACTTGCAGAGCTTTGGAGTCTGCGGGTTCCTTACCCGGAAGAAAGCCCCGATGGCTTATGCTTCCGCACAGCAACACCGGTTTCGGGTTAAGGGTTCTTAGGTCGAAAGAGATCGAAACTTTTGAAGCAGGAACTGGATTAGTGAGTGTCCAACCACACTACGAGCGCACTTTTTGGTCTGAGCCCAAGACGTCTGTCGTACAGGGTGCATTCAGATCTAACTCAAAAGACTACGCTCGCATGAGGACAGGTCAACACGGCGCTTCAAGACAGGGAAATTTCACACCCGTCTTATCTGTAGTGTGACGTCCGAATCATGCTCGAATTATGGCCGCTTTGGGCCAAGCCTACTTCACCGGATTATACCGGGAGCTTGCGCAGTCAACCGAGCCGAGTACGGCGACTCAAGGCTCCAGGCTGAGTTCTTCAATCGCGAAGCGGAGTGCTTTCGGTACTCTCGGGATTCTGTGCGGCTTGCGCGGGCACATCGAGCACCTGAACGAGGTTGCGATCAATGCTGTGATTGATCAAAAGCGGTTTCATACTCTTAGTCAAACAATCCGCAAGTTGTAAATGCGTCGGTATCCATCTCAACTCGTCGCCGTAAGGATGGTACAAGGCGTGCGTTAGCTCGTCCTCTTCCCAAAGTCCTTGGCGGAGTCCAGACATCTCTATGGCGAGGCGTTTATCCTCGCATGATTTTGGAATCGACGCAGTCAAGTGGTCCGAGAGGGACCTGCAGTCCGTATACTGCAGGTGGAACATCGATCTCTTGGCGACTTCTTCCCAGTTCTGTGACCGGGGCAATTTGCCGAGCAGTTCGAGCACTGCTGCTCGAATGCGGTCTCCATGCTCTATGGCATGTTGCAACGAGTAAGCCTCACACTGGAGTGTGGCGCGACAAACCCGTTTCATGGTGGACGAGGAAAACGAAATGAGGTGCATCTCATGCGTTGACGCGTTCTTGTCCACCGCCGACTGTGCGGAAGTGAGATAGTGGAAACGACCTCTCTGCGACTTATGGTTTGCCTCTCCTGCAAAGGAGGCGTCGCAAAACGTGACAATCGCCAGCTCTCCTGTATTCCAGGGTAACTTAGCGCTGTACGTGATCGGCCTATCCGCATCTCCTAACGCCAGTGCTACTACGCGGTTTGCCTCACGGAGTGTATCCACCGTAGCTGTCGTAACACGCTGCTGCAGGGCATTCACCCTATAGGCAAGATCAGGTCTCGTGGCACGGGCCACCCAAGCCAGCGATCCTATGACGGATCTCAGCGCTGTGCGCTGGCCATTCGAGACTGGAGTCGTGCCCTTTTCAGACTTATGTATATCGATCGGGCGAATTGCACGCGTGTTGTCCCTACAGTTTATACTGATGGTCCCATCGGCGCTTTGCACATACTCGCGTCCGCAGAAACGGAACTTCTCAGTCTCTATGCGACCGATCTTAAACTTATCCAGCAGATTCTGGATAGCCGGCTCGCCTTCGGCGGTAGCAGCCCACAGGAAATCATCCACGTGGGTGCACAAGCAAGCACACAAACGACCACCTTCTCCTGTAATATAGTACAGGGCTGACAGAATTTGCGAGGCATTTAAGCCAAATTCTCGGGCACTCTCCTTTATACGGAGATAAAGGTTCCGACCCGCGTCGGTCGTGCCATACACGGGTACTCGGGCAATCATATGCCCGGCTCGCTGAATCTCTGCATCGGGTACACCCTTAGGATGTTTAGGAACCCGAAGAATGAGAAGGCGCTCAAGGGGTTTCCCTTGGAAGTATGCGTTCGTTATATCGGCTGCTTTGAGCCGCAGGGCCAATGAAACCGCCCATGAACACAGGAGGGCTATGCCTTCCGGCTCAGCCGTGGGGCTGTCTGCCCTGATATCCTCCTCATTCGAGATATGCTCAAAGTTTCCACATGCGACCAAGCGTGCTTTCCACTTGGGAGTGTATGCTGGCGTCCCCTTTAGGTGTTCATTCTTATCGGTGAGGACCCATTTGGTGGGGATACACACGTGGCCAGCCTTTGTAAGCTCCTTGAACTCCTTGTCTGTGCAAGGGACCACTGCGTTGAATTCAGTGTACTTCTGCCATTCAGTTTTCATGGCAGCATCCAGCCCCAGCTGTACTTCGACAGGGGCTTTGTGGTAATCTAGGAGCGAGGCCATGTAGCCAGCATCGACATTAGAGCCGATGGCGTCTTCCCCATCTGGGGTGAGAGCAAAGGCCTTGGATTCCGCCGCTCGACTATCCGAGGGCTCAGCTGCTGGCACAGTCGTGCCAATCGCAGCTGTGTGCGATGCTGCTGCCAGTCCGTCGTCTTCCTCAGGAATGTAGTGACACGGATGGGCTTCTGGCAGTCCGTTAGCACGTATGTGCTCGGCAAGTTTCGAATGCTCGAGCCATATGTGCTGGGCGATATTTCGCCGATGGCATCGCCGCCAACTGGCCTCCGAACACAACAGAAGTATTCGGTGAAAGTCATCGTGGGCCTCGCTAACTATTCTAGCGATCGTACAGAGCCCTTGGTCTGTTTGCAGGTTGGCTTCAATCCCGCCCCGATTCCTGTTGCCTAACTCGGGGGCGTGACTGTACACAACCCCTTTTGCAAAGCATGTGGCGGAAAGCTCATCACAATTGTATTGTGGATGCCGAACGCTGTACGGATGGCTTCTGCAATCTATGATTTCCTTAATCCCGTACTCGTGGATGCGCTCTAGGAACGTCTCGATGGGAAGATCAGAGTGACCCATGGTGTATATCCCATCGCCTTTCCTGCCAAAGGTGTTGGGCGCATCCCTATATATGGGGTAGCCTAAGTCCGACAAAAGCTGTATGTCATCTTTAGACAACTTGCCGAGATCACTCACCGTGTATGCGGAGAGACTGTATCTTTCTCCTACAAACGGTGCGACCATGTGCACGTCCTTCGGGCGAAACTTAAGAACCTTGTTCTTAGTATCGTGGACGGTGCCATACATTGTCGTGTTTTGAACACGCACGGGGGTTGTACCCGTGGCTTCTTCCACCCATAGGCCGCCTCCACGATACTCGCCCACACCTATAGTGTAGTTATGCGAGCCAGGAGTGTTCGCTAGGTCTCTATGGGCCTCTGCGCCTCTGTTGGTAAGCTGAACGCTACTCCACTGTGGGAGATGGTGACCGGCTTGCATACTGTGATGCAAGATGTAGTGGTTGAGATACATGGCGAACGACGGTCTCTCGCGCGTTGGTCCAGAAACACCAACAAGACCACCGTGCCGATATACTCCCACCGCGAGGGCTATGCACCCGGGATCTCCATCATCTAGGAGCGGGCGCGTGTAAGCCTCGCGTCGGTCGCGGTCATAGGCACGAAGGAGGGCCAGACACTCATCCGGGGAAAAACCCTGAGTATCTATCAGGCCTTTTGCCATGATCTCTACTTGATCAATCTCTTCCGCAACTAGTGCATCATCACGGCCTCCTACTGGCGATCGCGACCGGGCGGTTTCGCCCGTCTTATCTTTGGCGCGAAACCTTGCAGGTGTGGATGGCGCTGGCATCGGTGTGCCGGGCATCATCGCTGGCGTCGATGGTGCTGGCATAGGCACATCGTGCGCGACTGCCGGTGTAAGCGGGGCAGCTGCAGCCACTGGACGTGGCGTCGCTGGTGCTGTGACCGGGTCTGCTACGCGCTCATCCTGGAACCTTTGTTCCGGTCCATGAACAATGGCTTCCGGAAGCACTGGTTCTCCTGCCAAAACGCGATGCGCTGCAACTTCAATTTCATCAGCCGGGCGCATCTTCCTAGCGTTCACAAGTACAGGGATATTCTCGTGTAATACCCAGTACGCATTCTCTGCCTCACGTCCTATGACGCGGCTAACCGTGGACCACACGACACCTGGGCTGCCAGGGACGTTATCCCGACGGTAAATAACTAAATCACCAACCTTATAGTCAGTGTCTAGAGGGGCTGCATTACGCTGTAACGCCTTAGCCACTTTGCGGGAAGTCTCTAAGTGAACAAAGGCCTTTTTGGCTTCCTGCCGTGCTCTGTGCCGAATGTAGTATACACTCGTCTCATCATACTTGGTGAACAATGTACCAAGGCTTTCGGATTCATCTAGCACTGAACCCGGCGTTCGAGGCTGCTTTCCCAACACGTGTTGTGCTGGGCTAAACCCTTGGTGCCTACTAAGCTCGTTCTTAGTAGTAACACTCTCGGTAACGACCGCCTCCATCTCCTCGATATTCGAGGGTTGAGCCTCCTGCGCGACTTTTCTGATGATGGCCTTAGCAAGTCCACCATGGCGTTCGACCTTTCCAATAGTCTGCGGGCTCTCAAGAGGGGCGTTCTTATGGGTTATACCATGCTGTGCCAAATACTCTGAAAATTCTCCCCTGAAGTGCGTCCCTCTGTCAGTGGTTATGACTTTGGGATGTCCAGCCCAGCTGATCCACCTGTCGATCAGGCATTTCACACACTGGCGGGCACTTGGGTTACCACCCCCAGATTTCACGAGCACAACTTGCTGGAAGCTTGTTCCCATGTCAACTATATTGACAGCAGTATAGCGATTTCCATAGAAGTCTTTGACCTCTAGCGCATCCATACCTATCGTATGGTTGAACTCCTTAGGGAATACACTATCGCCTGCGACAGGGTGATGCCTGGGCACTGGAGCTGTGTCCAGGCAGACCTTACACTTGTAAAGTCCGGCAGCGGCGATGAAATCCTTGCTCGCCCGGGCCTGCTTCAGAACCTGAACCAGGACTGCGTTTGGCAGATGGCCAAACGATCGGTGCAGGCGCCTTATAGCTACCCGGACTCGTTGCGGTAACGATCTCCACGCCGCTCGGCGCTCTGCCTCTGTATTCGGCGTTCCGGGGAACGGGAATTGTTCCAAAATGAGGCGTTCTCTTTCCTCGGGCGTCAGTGCGCCACCGGCATCATCCACCCCATCAGGGGCACCTCGCTGAGGCATCTCAGCATCGGGCACCAGCTCTGCTTCGCTGATGTCCTCAGGATCTGTGTCCTGGGCGTCGCCGACAAAGCAAGTTCGGCTAAATGCGTTGATATAGTACTCCTCAGAAATGGTACGACAAAGGTTCCAAAAGTCAGTACTATCCGTATCAACATAGCTACGGGGTATATACCCGTAAGACTCTGACCATGCTTGGAAGAGGTCCAAAGCCTTTCCAATCTCTGGGCCTATGCCTGAGATATGCATGTCTCCTCTCAAGGTAACAGTGTCCTCAAGCATTGGGTAGCCGTTCGGGGTAACCAATATAACCGGAATGTTGAGGGTGTCAGCTACACACTCAAGCTCCAAACACAACTCCTCTGTGGAAGTCTCAAACCTGGCAACCACGAGGCCCGGTGGCCCGTTCTGCCTCTCGTTGATCACGCTCGCGAGGACCTGTGCCGAGGGTTCATGCAATCTAATCAGGTGATCAGCTTCTCGCATGGCAGCGTTGTACACGATTGCCTTTAAGACTTTGTCTCCCGCTACCATTTCGGTAAGGCTTGAGGTGAGGTACTTGGACTGGGCCTTGCTAAGCTTCTTTAAGCTAGCGGCTGAGGGCCCATAGGCTGCGCTGCTACTGTGGGGCAGGTCTTCGGGAGGATCAGGGCTTGGAAAAGAAATCTGGCTGGCTTGTCCTACCCACTCCCCACTGCAGACGGCCATGTATGCTTCGCGCTCTGCTCCGTCCTCATCCATGGGTGAAACTTCACCCTCCGGGGCTGTGCCCGGGCCGGCAGAGGTGGCGATGCGCGAAGCCCGCGGGTCTGTGCCCGGGATGTACACTGCACTCAAGGCATCTGTGTCCTCGATCTGGTGGGGCACTGTGGCCGCGTCGAACGCCAAGGGAAACACCCAAAGCGCGACGTACGCCCCATCCTCCGACGGTTCTTGCGTCGGGCATGCTTGCTCGGCTCCACCGGTTTCGGTGGGCAGCTTCTCGGAGTCTGACCCCGGCGGAAAGCATGCGCCTTCATACGTCCAACTGGAGCCGTCGGCGGGGTCCAGATGGGAAAACAAGTATCCTATGGGATCTATGTCCCGTAGCTTGCCCGTCGGCTTATACGAACGGCCTGTGTGGCGGGTGACCACTGTGCACTTTATGTTGTGCCGCTCGCTGAGTTCGTGGTGATTTTTATCACCAGCCCAGAAACGTCTCGGTGCATATGGACCGATCCAGCACGCTGGCGCCTGCTTCTCGCGCATGACCTCATATAGGTCAGTCAGCACACCATCAGGGAAGTCCTGAAACACGATGCGCCTGTTCCACCCGAAACCTGTGTCGGGGCTAAGTGCGATGGCACCAACGTCGATGGCCAGGATCTTCTCGTCGATTTCGACGAGCTTGCCTTGCCCTGGGGGCTTCGGAAACTGACGACGGAATTCTGCCCATTCCGCGTCGTTCCACTCGTCCGACGGCCTATCGCCGTGGAAATACCACCATGACTCTCTGGCCGTCATGGGGCGGTGAGGATTCTCACGCTCTGGAAACCTATTGTAACCAGCACTGCCTCGGAAGCGCGGTGGCTCCGGCGGCTCAGGCGGGCGCCTGCTGCCGAGGTTGCTCCTGGGTCCCGGTGGATCCCAGTCTCCCGCACCTGTGCCGTCGTCGTACTCGACCTCATCATACACGCTGTGCGGTGCCGCCTTGCCTTTGCCCTTGCCTTTGTCGGGCTCGACATCCACCTCCGGCCGTGCAGAGGGGCGAGGATTCGTGCGGTCACGCTCGGGAGCTGTGTCCCGGCCTGCAGCACGAATGCGCTCTGGCTCGGGAACTGTGTCCCGATCCGCACGATCACCTGGGTCGCGGACGCGACCCCAACGGGAGGTGCGTTGGCGCGTCGGAGCCTCGGACCTATCCCGAGGTCTGGAGTCCATCCGCCGTCTCTCACGGGTACGGTCACGGCGATGACCCCTGCTCGAGGAGGAGCTATCCCTCCGCCTGCGACGCGATCGGGAGCGGCGAGTAAGCCTCTTGAGCTCCGCCTCGGCCCTATCGGCTCGAGTCTCCGCGTCTTCTGCCCTCTCACGCATGTCCTGCAGCCGATCATACGCATTATCGCGCTGCCGCTTCACGTTGCTGAGGGCTTCTCTCAAGTCACTTATAGTGCTTTCTTGGCAGCGATTCGCATCAGTGAGGTCGTGGACCTCAGCCTCGAGCTTGCGAATCCGAGCCGACGACCCTGTCGGCGTCGCTGCGCGGTCCTGTGCTCCACCGGACTTTGCCGGCGGCGGTGCTGGTGTAGCCTTCGGCCTCTCTATGGGGGCCGCTCCGCCCTTGGCTGACGCACCTACGCTAGAACTAGCAGGGTTAGGACCCGAGCTAAAAGTAACCGAAGGCAGGCGTCCTCCAGGGGCTGTGCCCTGTGCACGGTTCATCGCCGCAGTGAGCGAGTTCGGGTCGTACTTTGCCACATACGATGTATGTGTCTTGCCGACCAGCCCCATGCGGGTTGCAGCCTGATACGCGGTTTCGCCTGCCATGGGAGGCCTATCAAGGGGGCCTACCCCTGTCACCGGTGCCGGTATGCGGCCCTCTGCAAGCATCTGCGCATGAAACCGCTCAGCATATGTAGGCTGATCATCGGGGCGTGCACACTGCGGCTCCACGACAAGGATGCACTCATTATCCTCTGGTCCGTCTGTGCGGACAGCCTCGACGAAGCACCTCGTAAGCTCCTCGACCTCCTGGGCTATGCCAGGGGCGCGGTGCAAACACTTGGGACACTGTCCTTTGCACGCTTTGCTGCCCATGAAAGGCCAACTGTTCGCTGCACTCATGTGAGTGAGGCTGACGGAGCAATCTGGCACAAGCTCCAAAAGCGTTGCATGGGCAAGAATGCCCGCCGCAACAGATCTATGTCTGTTGGCTTTGCAAACCACATGCACGGCAATGGACCGAATCCCAGCGTCCTTAGCGTCAAGGACGTTCGCCACGATGTGCCTGACGTGGGCGATCAGGTTGGGATGGTCAGCGTGCTCCCGAATTATATCGGGGTTCGACCCAACATGCTTTGTGCGGTCGCGCTGTTCGTCGTTCCGCTGTTGGGCTTCTGCAGGCGTCAGATCGTCTTTCCGATCGTCCTTAAGCCACACCATGTCCAACATCACTAGCATATAGCTAGTGGCACTCGCATACGTCGTGATCGCATGCGTTTCCATCTCTTCGTGCTGTGCGAAGAGCTCGGCCGCCGTCCACTTCCCTCTGACGCGTTGCAGCCAGGCATGGTGCTCATAGCCCCAGGTAAAAACATCAATAATGATGTCCGGGTTCGCTGTGTCCCCCGCATAGTACGGCAGCAAGGCCAAATCCGGATTATACACGGATGCTGGAAGAGGAGTGTCGAGCTCCGGACCATGGGGTCCACCACCTGCCATTATAACCAGGGGCCTATTGTGCGGGTCCTTCTTCACAACCGCATCGAACTCGGCCAGCTCACGGTGCCCTCGTGCGATCTCCTTCGGATGCACTGTGGCACGGGCTGCTGGCGGTATCCCTGGGCTATCCCCAGGCCTTGCCTTCTCTGTGGGAGGCGCCTTCTTCGGCAAGCCGCTTCCTCCAGGCGGTGCCTTGGGCGCATGCGCGGGGAAGGCAGGTGTGATCACCGGTACGGCACTGTGGCCGACCGCAGGCGAGGTCGCCATGGCACTGTGGCCAGGCTCCGGCGCTGCTGAAATCTTCGGTGCAGCCTTTGCCGTCGGGGGCGCCTTCTTAGGCAGCTGCCCCTCCTCTGCGGCCATCGCGGCGGGCTCCGTGTCTCCTACGGACGTGCCTACCATGCAATGATTCGGGAACGCTACGCTTATACGTCGCTTAGTGTTGTTGCGATTCTCAGCTGTCGTTGTGAAGCTGTGACCGTGGCCTACGCCTACAGTGCTATGACCATGGCCTGCATCTACAGTACTGTGACTGCGACTTGTTGCCACTGCGTCATCTGCCGCTGTTGCATCTCGAGGGGTGCTCACAGACTCTGAGTGAGCTAAGGCGGCGGCGGCGGCAGACCTAAATATAGGAACTGGCGGTGAGGGGATTTGGAAGCTCCTTATGAGACGGGGTTGTTTCACCTGAATCAAACCTTCTGTTATGTTTATGCATAACAGCCCTGAGTCATGTGTCCGACACAGCTTGATCCTAATGATGCTATCCTCAGAAGGAAGTCGAACACCACACTCGCCAAACCGAAGATCCTTGGTTATACCAAGTTGGGCCTGGGCGTAAAGGGACAAAAGGAGAGGGGCTGTACCCTTAATCTCGTGAGAATCAAGGACGCCCGGAACTCTCAAGTCCTGCTCCAATCCCATTATAGAGAAAGGTATGGTCCTGCTACCCAGGGTTTCGGTAGCACCGCTAAGACCCTTGAAGGTGCGATTGCCCTCAGGTTTAAACCTCGTGCTGTAACCGAAGTTCGCAAGTTTCCCCGCCGCGTTTGCTATCCAATCGCTACCGTGAACAGTCGAGTTACAGCCCTCATCCAACACGGCGTATACGTGCTTATCCTCGTAGATATTTACTACGGGCAAATCAACCAAAGCCGGATGGATATCTGTGACCCCCTCAGTGAAAGCCACGAAGGCGTGCCTCGTCGCGGAGGCCCTCGAGGAGCGCGATCTCGCCGACGCCACTTCCCAACTGTTGTTGGTCGATGGCGCAGAGTGATCATCTAAGGCCTCTTGCAGATATGCGAGAAGGTCACCGCGAGATATCACGGGCTCGGTTACGAAGTGACCCTCTATGGTCTCTTGAAACTGGGCAATAGCCGGAACTACTACCTCTACGGGGAGGCTATCCCCCGTGCTGCCGACTATGCTGCGCAGAAGATCGAAGTCCAGGGTGTTGGACTCCCGCAGCACTGTGGCTGCGTCATCCCTAGCCTTTCGCTCGGTCTGCGGCTGCTCATCTAGAAGCATCCCACAAAGCTTGCACTTAATGCGGGAGGTCTTCCTACTGCTACCCGACCTCTCGGTGGAGGTGTGGGGGCATGTGGCCTGGTCTATGACAGGCTTCTCTTTCTTCGTCTTGGTGACGGTGCCGCATTTCTTACAGGTCCGCATGTCTATGTATGCGTTACTCCCCGACTTGTTGAACTCCTTGCAACCTCCCCGGCATTTCCGGGGGCCTTCGCTGGACGAAGCAGCTGACGCGGCGAGGCGAACCTCGGGCTGAAAGGGTTCAGGCGGGGGCTCCTGGCTGAGAGGGACATCCCTCCTCGTGATGCTAATGGGGTTGTCATCACGCACATCAAAGTACTCCGTGACCCAATCCAAGAAATCGGCCAAATTTATGGATGGGCACTTCTGCGTGCGTCCCCAAAGAACATATCCAGGAAACGTATACAAGACACGCTCATAAGTCAGACCCTTATGCTGACCAAAGGAGAAAACGCGATCGGAACCCTCAGGCGGGCTGTCACGCATGATCCTAGCGGCGGCTGTGCGCCGAAGCTGTGGTGAGAAGAGGGTTTCATTGCCGCGGCCTTTGCCGGTATTGGTCTTTGAGGGAGTCAGCTCAAGGTTGGCTGGGTAACCCTCGAGCCTACCAGCGCTCGCATTCGACAGATGGACACACTCTGTGTCATCCTCCTCCACTGCGGCGAAATACGCCTGGGGCTTCGGCGCCGCCGGCTTTGCGGCTGCGTTGGCAGTTCCCCCAGACTGTGCTGGGGTTGTGGTGCCCTTGGGGCCATTGCCCTTACCGCTAAACTTGCAGGCAGCATCTCCGGCCCAATGGCCGATCACACCGCACTTCAGGCACCTACTCTTTGCCTTAAGCTCTGCCAACTTGGCCTTACGATCAGCAATAGTCAAATTGCTACGCACGACCTTCCCTCCGGATTTTCCGGAGGACTTGCCCTTGTTCTTCCCTTTTCCTTTTCCTTTTGCCTGGGCAAAGGCGGTCTGTGCCGCGTACGCAAGCTGAACTGACTCGGCATAGGAATCATCCAAATCGTCAATCTCAGCTTCATATGCCACTGCCGTATAGGCGTTGAGTTGCAATGCTAGGTCTTCATCATCAATCCATTCATCCGCATCATCTCCCCCAGACGCTGTGGCCTGGTATGCTTCTTCGCCGTAGCCGTCACCGTAGCCTTCCGCGGATTCCTGTTGTTCCTGGTGACCATACTCTGCGGCACTACCATCATACCCCATGTAACCAAACTTAGGGTATTGTGGCTTAGCGTCGAAACGTCTCCAGGTCTTACCTGGGCCACTAGGGTCCTTCTGGGTAAGAAGACGTTCCTTCATGTGCACCACTGAGTGATGCTGAACAAGGACGCGTGCGTACTCATCCACGGTGTGTACGCGGGCGGCGGTCTTGACCATTAGCTGTTCGTTCCTTTCCAACCCTGAAAGCTCAACAAGGAGGTTAGCCCTCATTGCTTCAGAAAGGCGGATATCAGGATCTAGCTCACGCAAGGTCGACCACCACCGCTTTCGGCGGGCTATGTAAGACAACATAGGCTCGCCGGGTTGCTTTGCAAGTGGGCCCGTCAGGAGCTGTCCCTGACGGAAAAGTTCGGACGCCTCTTCAGATTGAAGAGGGAAAGCTTGCCTCCTGATTTCTTCTATCAGGTAGTCGACGCCATCATGGCGGAGCAGACGTTCCAGGCCGACGTCGCGAGCGATGCAAAAGGCGTCTCCTCGGAGACCCTCCAAAATCTTGCTAACGCATTCGCTCATATCAAGCGACTCGTCCTTAATGTCTTGCAAGGTGTACACCGCCGGATCTGTGTCCGGCTCCTGCTCATCGTCGCCCGCCACTTGGCTGGGGTGCGACGGCAACGACTCCGCATCCTCATCTTCTGCCTCGGACGCGGGCTTAGTCCGTTTTGCGCTGGACGGACTGGCGGGTATACCGCTGCTTCCATCACCATCTGTGGGCGATGCACTGGTCCCCTGACTTGCCCTGCCACGCCACTTCCTTGGTGACTCGCTCTTGGCCCTTGCCGACTCGGCAAATCGCAGGTCCTTAAGAGCTTCACGCCGCTGCTTCTCCTTATGTTGCAGCACGCGGATCTGTGTCCGGAAGCACCAATCGTGGAAGCCAGCAGCCGTACCGTCGTATATGTACGAACCGCTTTTCGTTTCTGCAGGGCTCAGGTTCTGTGACCAGAGATTGGGCTGGTAACGCAAACCTGCCACGCTCATGGCTTCAGATAGAAGGGGCCTTTGCGCCGCGACTATCACTACTCTACCCAACGGACCCCGGACCACAGGCTCTACGGGGGTGAAACACTAGTGGTTGTCCTCACAGCTCCGCTACCAGTTTGAAGCAGGAACTGGATTAGTGAGTGTCCAACCACACTACGAGCGCACTTTTTGGTCTGAGCCCAAGACGTCTGTCGTACAGGGTGCATTCAGATCTAACTCAAAAGACTACGCTCGCATGAGGACAGGTCAACACGGCGCTTCAAGACAGGGAAATTTCACAAAACTAAAGCCATGACGACACTACTACGTGTAGCATAGATAAAGAACCCTCAGGGCAGTGTCGACAGCAATAGATACATACACATATGTATATATATATATATATATATGTGATACTATATATCATTACATGTATATAGAGAGCCCCAAGCTCATAGGGCACTAGACGAACATGGCTTTCATTTGGCTACTGAAAGAGTTTTTCCTTATCGAAGAGGCGTTCTGGGCATCAACCGAGACGGCCACTTCCGTGTTTTTCTCTCCGGCTCCCCGGTGGCCGCGCCAACGCCCATGGGCACATGTAATGGAAAGACCAAGGCCGCACGAGGGCTTTTGACGCCGAACCTGAGCCACCTTTAACCCCGGAGCTTTCGGACCTTACTGTCTATACTGAACTTAGAACCCAAGCAAAAATGATAATTCTAGCTGTTTCTTAGGGATTACAATAACAAAAAATTGAAAATTGTTTCTAAGTACCCCTAAGCTGTGTCAAGGGATGCAGACCCCTGGATAGTATAAAGTATAGTCTCAGCGACCTCCTTGCCTAGCTTCCAGATAGACTTCAAGGTTTTCAGGCAATAAGTTTTTCAACGTCTTTCGAACTCGATCTTTGCGGTGCAGGGTTAGGAGTCAGAGGGTCCTTCAACAAATGGGGCTTAGGGTTTACACCTTCGTTTGAAAACTCAAGTATTTTCTCGGCCAGATCGTCGAGCCTTGACAGAGCCAACGCATGCTATTCCTGTGTAACAGCCTATACTAATATACTCCAAAGGCCGATCCCTAAATCCTGAAGTCTATTCTAGCCATTAAGACACACATGTTGAGGAAGCTCGCCATGCATCCCTCGTCTTGCCTTGCGACCCTCCCAGTGTCCTCGTCGAGAAGGTCACACTTACGGGAGGCTGACGGCTGTCTCTGGCGGCCCCAATGCCCGCATCGCAATTCTTATCTTGTATTACGGTTAGGTTACTCGTAGTTTAGGCTTACGGTACTGAATTTTATCGCTCTTGATGTGTGACTTGCTCTTACAGTCTGAGTCCATGTGTAGGGCTTACAGTGACGACGAGGACAGCCATCGTCGCACAGTGATAAAGATAAACGTTGGGAAGACTACATCGTTCGACATGCCACTCGTATTGACAATGAAAGGAACACCTTGAACATGGCGGGGATGATCAAGTTGGTCCGGAACGTGGCTGACGAGAAAAGATGATGACGTAGACAATCGTTTCCCAGTTTTAACACCGAAAAAGCTCAAACAGTACTACGACTGCCTCATGCATCCTCACGATGTGCATCAGCACGCTGTGATCGGTTCCTTGCCATACTGCATTCATGGGCTTTCAGTTGCAACAGGTGGAAATGCATGCATACTGAGCTCCATACGTAAGCCCTGCAAACAAAACCATTGCATATAACAAGCCATTGCAAAACCCTAAACCATCAAAGCAAGCCCTAAACCCACTTTGAACGGCCATTGAATCATTGAGGTTGCCAGAAAGTGAAACGCAAGAGCCCCAGGAAAGGGCGAATGGGACGAGCCAGAGCAGACAGGATCTGACGTTCAGGATATTTGTTGATGTGTCGGTGGGCATGGGGTTCTTCTCACGGTCTATAACCTACCTTAACCTACCAAACCCTACTTTTCTGTAGGGCCCCAAAAACTTCATACTAGGGTTCATGATAAGAACCTACAAACAAGTAGGGCCTGGTACAGCTCTTCAGTCTTAAGGATTCTGTCTCAGGGTTTGCAGCTCGATGTTTGCCTTTGGGCTTAACTATACTGAACTCTGAACCCTAGCAACAAATATAATATTAGCTGTTTCTTAGGGATTATAATAACAAAGAATTAAAAAATCTAAGTACCCCTAAGTTAAGGTTCCAGGAGTAGTGTTCCAGCAAGGTTGTAGAGGTTGTCGTTCCTTGGCCACTTGGTGCCTTCTCGGGCTATACCTGCAGCACCTGGACAACAGACCGTCTCATATCGTCATCGTCGCCATCATCACCATCACCATAATCATATGCCCCTTCTTGATGCTGCCATCCATGTTATACATATATATATATATATACATACAAGAACCAATATGTTTGTATATGTGTATACATATACATATACATATACATACATACATACATACATACATACATACATACATATATATATATATATATATATACATATTGATATTGTATTCATACATACATACATATATATATATATATATATATATATATTCTACACATCCGTGCTGGCCCTGCTCGCCAACCATTGGAAAATGGCGACCCGGATGAAGTCCGCCAGGGCGCATGAGCTCTGAAACTGGGAAGCCCGGTTTGAGAGTTGCGGGTTGTAGGGCTTCAGGGTTCGGGGTGCTTGGGGTTCCAGGATCCATCACACGGTTTGGGGTTTAGGGTTTAGACATAAACCACCACTTGAACATTGTGACACTTCTCAAAGAGCGTCACAGTCCTGAAACACACATGTCAAACATGTATAAAGCCCGATAAAACCTCATAAATCAAACAACCACAGGCCCCTAAACCCTAAACCCTATAAACCCTAACCCTATAAACCCTAAACCTTATAAACCCTAAATCTTATGAACCCTAAACCCTCTAAACCCTAAAGCTAAACCGGCCATGGGATGGTTTGCTGTGGGACGTCGGCTCCCGTGGCTTCAAGGGCTCTTGATCTGGGCCATCGAGAGGCTGAGGTCACTCCCTGCACATCTGAGCGGATGGGCTCCTAAACCCCTAAACCTCTATACCTAAAACACCCAAACCCCAGAGGGTCCAAGTACCCAAATAGTAGGGTTCTAAATCCCAAAATCCATACTCTGAATGGTTTTTGGGCTCTAAAACCCTACTAGATGGGTACTTGGACCCTTAGGGAACCGTAAACACGAAACCCTAAAGCCTCAACCTTGGCTTAGGACTCAGGGCTTTCAAGCTGAGGATTACAGAATGTTCGGGTTAGGGCTTAGGGTTCCCCAAGCCCTAAACCCCTAAACCCTGAACCAGCGTTTGGGGGATGGCTTAGGTCTTTCGGGTTTAAGCAGAGTAGGGTGTCCGGTTTTGGAGTTAAGAGGCTTGAAGTTTTACAAACTCGAAGGCTTGTTCAAAGTTCAAGGTGGGCATTTTTGGCGGTGTGAGAAGGACTCTGCGTTGACTGCGAGGTTGAAGGCATCAAAGCTTAGATTGAGCTTTTTGAGCGTGCTTTTGCTTCGCTTCGCTGGTAGGAGGCCTGTTTGCGGGAATGGTTTTGCCCTTCCCCCAAGGGTCCAAAGGACCCGATAATTAGGTACTTGGGTTTAGGATAGTAGTTATGTAGGTTAGGATTTTGGAGAGTATATGATTATCAGGTACTTGGACGCTTGGGGTTCGAGCTTCCGAGAGCCTGAAACCTAAAACCATAAAGCCCTCAAGATGCAGTGGACTGGCACTTCGAGATCCTTAATCCCAGAGCTTACCTATAGTCTCCATTGTAGTTCCCTTTTTTTGGTTTAACCACTGTTACATTAAGGATCCTAAAAGGTAACCCCAAAAAAGAACTACAATGGAGACTATAGGTACGGTTGATGATATAAATCCTGCATTACCCATAATAAGGAATATACCACAATTCCCATAGTTTAAGGTCCTTAAGAAAATGCAGGATTTCTATCATCAACAGTAGGGTCTAGGGTTTAGGGTTTAGGGCTGACTTTAGGGCGGCTCCAGGGACTTTACAGGGGCCTTGATACTATACTGAACTTAGAACCCTAGCAAAAATTTAAGTTTAGCTGTTTCTTAAGGATTGTAAAAACCAAAAACTAAAAAAACATTTCTGAGTGCCCCTAAATAAAGGCTACAAGGAGCTTTTTACAAGTTATCGCAAGATCTGCAGCAGCCCGATCGGCCCCGCACCCGGATTTCTCAAGCCTGAATTTTGGAGTTTACGATCCTAACCTTCAAATTGAGAAACCAAAAAACAGGAAGTACAAGGGAGACTATATACGTAAACATAAACCCTAAACCCTAAACCCTAAACCCTAAACCCCAAACCGCGAAGCCCCAGAACGGTGCCTTGAGGAAGGATTATATGGCTGGCCTACCTCGGTGCTCAGCAGGCCCAGACCAGTTGGTTTAGGGTTTAGGGTTTAGGGCCTAAACTCCGAAACCGGAGCAGTTGCGAAGCCTATTTGTGACTTCCGAAAATAGGGGACCCTAGTATAGTACCCCGAATAGTAGGATCCTTATCGTAAGGACCCCAGACAGGGTACCCCTAATTTTCGGAAGCTCCCATTTGGCTCTAAAGTCTGGAGTCCTAAATCTCGAGCTACAAATTCCAGCACCCGAAACCCAAAAGCCCCAGATTCTTGTTTCTGCGGGTTCGGGGTTCAAGGGTTTTAGGGGTGTAGGAGCTTACGAGTATGGAGGTTTACGGATTACAGGTTCAGGGGGGTTTCTTGAGGAGTTAGGATTAGGGAGACCCTTGGGGATACGGACCCTCCCAGTAAAGTCCCTTTTAAGAGAGCCAGAAATAGGGTTGATAAGGGTCCCCTTTAAGGGGCCTCCCTGATACTGCCTACCCTTTAAAGGAACCGTTAAGGTACCCTTTACAGGAACCCTTCAGGTCCCCTTTACAGGAACCTAGGATTCTTAGGGTATCGGGACCCAAACCTGCCTCCTGAGCATTGAAGCCTTCCGTCCGATTAGCTGAAACCTACACCCCTAAATGATGGCTTCAGATATTAGGATCCCTAAAACGTAAGCTAGAATGACCGGATCCATACGTATGAAAAGGGCCCAAATACATAAACCCCCGAGTTTCAGATACTCCCAAATCTCAGAACCTGCTATTCAAAGCCTGTGAGGAACATGTCGGTGCTGAATTTGTGATGTTGAGGGATAGTGTAAGGTCACCTAAGGGTAGTTGGCGTACAGGGGTTACTATGAGAAGTTTTGGTCAAGATGTGGGGCATTCACCAAACTTGTGGCTTTTGGGTGTGTAGAAGTTTGGGTGGGCTGGTCCGGTCTAAACCACAAGCAGAATCATCGGCAGCAGCATCGGCCCTACCGGCACCAGGACCACGCAACTACGATCTTTATCATCAACCCTGAACCCCTAATCCCTAAACATTCAGCAAAGCCAACAGCAGCAACATCACAAATCATGCTTAGACAGAAAAAACCGAGACTTTAGGCGTTGGAGTTTAGACCAAACTATAAACAAAAACATGCGAAGGGGGCTGTTGGCCCCAACAGTACAATCCCTTGCACTATATCGATGCTTAATCCAGCTCAAAATCGATGTGGCTAGAAGCAACCCCACACGAACCATACACAACTCCTATTGCACCCTTCAGAATTTGAACCCTTCTACAGGAATGCTTGTCTATACCCCAGACCATGAACCCCTAGATATGCACTAGACTCACTAGACCTCAAACCATCATGTATTCTTTGTTCTACAAAGCCCGGTTCAAGGAACCCTTACAAGCAGTGACGCAGCTTTGAAGAATCATAAGAAGCTTCCCTGAGGAAGGCACTGTCCTGCCGCAAGACGCGGCGCAACTTTCCGGCCATGGCCTCAAGAATGAGGTTGCCTTTTTTGTTGTAAACACAGCTTTCTCAGGTACTGGGTTAAAATGTATATGTATATATATATATATAGAGAGAGAGAGAGAGAGAGAGAGAAAGAGATAGAGACAAACAGAGTTGCTGCGGCCTCATGAATTTGTAGGGTTTTGTGTTTAGGTTTAGGGGTTATTGGGGCGGCTTTAGGGCTTATAGGTTTTGGGGGCTTTAGGGCTTTGGGGTTGGACAACTGACTAAGTCCACTTGGTACCGCTATATTATTCGACCACTATAAATATTCCGATAACCCTCTTACTGACTCTATCAGCAGTAGCTTATATTTAAGCCCGTTATCCCCGAACCCTGATAACAGGGGATGCATTTTGGAAATTAGCGTGCTTTTTGGGATTCAGGCCAGCTTTCCCAGCACTTTTATAGGACGCATGTCTAGTTTAAATGCCGTCGAGGCGCAAACCCATATACGACTTCAGGTCGTGGATGCGTTTGGGGGCTGCGAGTGTATAGCCCTAAGGCTCCATGTAAATGTCTCGTATACAATTCGGCGTTTAAGGACCTATATAGGTACCCATTTCAGGCCTAAGTATGTGAATCTACTGCATGGGTACATGGAGCCTTAGGGTAGTAGGGCTTCAACTGTGAGGGTAAACAAGCTACTCTGCGCTCCACCGTCTCCGAGATACGACTTTACCTATAGTCTCCGTTGGCCGTTGACCTTGCATGTGCTTATAGTCTCCCAAGGGTTCCTTAAGGGCTTCCTGAAAGGGATCTCTAAGGGTTCTATAAGGGAGTTACCTATAGACTCCGTTGTAGTTCCTTTTCTTGGTAAACCCATTTTGTGGCTGGGACCCTATACTATAAGTCTGGTTAACCAAAAAAAGAACTGCGATGCTAAATGCTATTCAAGTATAATTCGGAGTTTCGCACGTCGCGCAGGTGGAGACCCTATATGGGTGGTTGTCAAAATTAGGGTCCCTTTTTGAATCCTCATTATAAAACGGGACCCTAATTTTGACAACCGCCCATATGCAAAACGGCTGAGGTAGCGACGCCGGCCTTCTTCACAGCCGTAACTCGCCCTCCCTCCTGGTGTCAAGCAGCCGCTATCCCGAATGCTTGCGAGACCACGTGGCCTTATTTTCGGGTCGTTATACCAAGGATCCTATTGTTTAGGGTACTATAGTTGGGTCCCCTATTCTCGGAAACTCCCATGTAAACATCAGGATGCCTACATCACGGCGTAAATCAGGGCTTGACAGAGACGGTTCGTGTCAGTGCGGCCGGGACTCAAAGTTCTCGTTTCTGGATGATTTCGGACTATTCGGCGACTGTGATCTTGGTAGACAAACTATCAAGTCTCATGCAATTACGGGGCGCGGAGCACAGCCCATACAGCTGCAATGGTATAATCAACTTAAATTGGGAAGGTCCTATCGAGGATCAACCATGTTCCGTCCGAGTTGGAAGCACAACGAAGGTGGTGAGCGGCAGCATCACCCCGAAACTTCCCAGAAATGCCCAGGTTCCAAGCAGCCCCTTTCATCGCCCTCGACCCAAGGTATTCAGTTGTTTCGAATTTTTGAGCGGAGAGCGAAAATGCCGCGTGTCGAAGCTTACCGGGCAGCTATGCGAACTTTGCTTGCAGCTAGCGGTTCAGCGTATGTATGCAGCGACCTTGCAGTGCGAACATGCTGCTTGGAAGGGCAGGGGACTTAGCAAGTAGGTTGTAAGTAGAATTATAAGTACCCTAAATGGAGTTGCCGCAATTATAACCCTACTTATAACCTACTTACTAAGTCCCCTGCCCCTCCAAGTGGTATCTGCTCTGGCACCACTTGCGTCGGGTCCACACCCTCAGCCCTAGAAGCCGTCAAACACGAAAAACATCAGGGAGCTAATCTTGAGACACCCTGTGAAACGACTGCTTACCCCATCTCGTTTACATTAGGCTACAGTACTTCGGTTTGGGTTCCGAAGTATGGGTTGCCAAGATCTCAATGTCGCCTTCTTGTCGGCATCGTCGTCACTGCTGTCGCTCGACTCGCTTGCCTTCATCGAGGCTTAGGCTCTCAGTTTTCGGGTTGAGGGGTTTAGGGAAACAGTAGTGGGAAATCTGGTGAGTGCTGAGCGGGCTGAAGGAGCTATCAGAAGTTTCACCACGAAGGCTCATGGCATTGCACTTATGTTGTCCTACTCTGATGACAAGCCTGTCTTACTTTGACTATCAATGCGGCTCATGGTAAAAATCCTGCACTACCCATAACAAGGACTATACCATAATTCCCATAGTCTAGGGTCTTTAAGGTAATGCAGGATTTATATCATCAACCATATTGCTGCAGATTCTTGATTTCGGGACTGTTTGCCATAGCTATGATCGAACCCAGCATGGTCAAAGTCGTCTGAACCGCTAAACTCCATCCTAACATCCCCAAACCCTAAACCCTAAACCCACCTTGCTCCCGGAATAACCTGAGGTGTGCCGATGATGAGAGGTCGCTTGCACGACTGTGTGCACTCAGTGAGTTCCGACTTCCCCTCAGAAAAACTGGGATACCCAGTAACCTAAGAATAAAAAGGCCTCTCTTTTTGGTATTGGGTAACTTTATAAGGAACCTAGGACTACAAAAAGGGAATAAGGCTACTACTGGGCATCCTAAAAAATCCTAAACCCTAAACGCTCTGTCAAGCCCTTCAGGAACCTGGACTTCCCTTCTTCAATATACCCCCAAACCCCGTCAGCTCTCAGTATAGAGCCCAGTTTAGGGTTTAGGGTTAACACCGGGTAAATGCAAACAGCGGCAGGATGCATAGAATCCCAAAACACACCTATTCTAAACATTAACGACCCCGTAGGTGGCTTTCAAAACCTTACAGAACCCTCCCAATAACACCCAAAAATTTGCTCTGCAAGTTGTGTACATGTTTTGGGCCCTGTAGCCTTATCCTCTGCTAGAGCCCTCATCAAACCCACAATGCAGAACCCCCTTCTGAGATGCTTCCATACAAACCCTGTACGGCATCAACCCTCGGACTGCCCTAGACCCTAAGCCCCAAACCCATTCATTTCCTGAACCCCTGAACCAACCCTACAGCCCTGAACCCAATTCTGACTACAAGCAGTCTAGCATAAATACCCCGACACACTAGGCTGAGCCTTCAAGTCCTCACGATTAGGAACTGAGCCCTAAACCCCTTATGAAACCCGAAACCCTAAATCTTAGGCCTTATATAGACTCCTAACCCCTAATTTACTAAAGCCCTATAAACTCAACCCTAATTCCTATGAAGCCCTATAAACCCCGAACCCTACAAAACCTCGAAAAGCCCTAAAAAGCACCAAGAACCCCAAAACCCTTGAAACGTTAAACCCTGAAGCCTCTAAACCCCTAAACCCCAACCCCTGGAAACCTTAAACCCTAAACCCTGAATCCCTAAACCCGAAAACCCTAGTCGGAAGGGCAGGGGACTTAGTAAGTAGGTTATAAGTAGGGTTAAGAATTGGGGTAACTCCATTTAGGGTACTTATAACTCTACTTATAACCTACTTACTAAGCCCTCTGCACTTCCATTTAAACCCTAAAACCCTTAAACACAAAAACTATACCCTAAAAACCTCAAGCCTCAAGCCTTAAACCTTGAAGCCCTAAACCCTAAAACCCTAAAACCCTTGAGTGCTCCCCACCTTCTGCGGTGATTCGGCCCCAGCCTTCACTGAGATCGACTTTGCCTCGACTGAAGGAGCTGAGGTAGGGTATAGTTTTTGTGCTTAAGGGTTTTGGGGTTTAGGGTTTTAGGGCTTTAGGGTTGTAGGGCTTCAAGGCTTAAGGTTTGAGGGTTTTAGGGTATAGTTTTTGTGCTTAAGGGTTTTAGGGTTTACTTGGAAGGGCAGGGGACTTAGTAGTAAGTAGGTTATAAGTAGAGTTAGAAGTACCCTAAATGGAGTTACCCCAATTATAACCTAATTATAACCTACTTACTAAGTCCCCTGCCCCTCCAAGTAGGGTTTTAGGGTTGAGGGCCTCAGGGTTGCGGGGCTTCAAGGTTTGAGGCTTGAGGGTTTCAGGGTAAAGGGGTGCTGCATGGGGCTCTTTTTAGGTTTTAAGGGGTTGTCTGAGGGTTCGTCTGCACGAGCTTCCTCTCTGATAGTGATCACGATGCCTGAAAGAACGAGGCCCGATGGAACTTAAGGGATAAAAACAACCTAGCCGAGACCGTTGCCGGCCGGGGACATCACGTGCGTCACACCTCACCGATAACAAAGACCGAAGGCGCCAGGCAGCAAGACTGCTAACGCGAGAGCAGCCGGGGCCGGTGCCGTCCGTGGCCGTCGTTACGAATATCCTGAACATGTCGAGAACTCCACGCGAAGCACACAAGACTACCGAGGAGCTGCGAACGAAACTTTCTAACCGAATGGGTCTAGGGCTGTCTAGCTGATTTGGTGCTGACGGGCGGCATGAGAAGAGTCAACTTGCGTCGGAATCAGCACCAAATCAGCCAGACTGCCTTAGACCCAGTCGGTTAGAGCAGCTGCTGCTCCTCCTCCACACATCGCTCTCCCCAGCTCGTAGCTGCTGTCTTCAAGCTCTTCAACAGCTGCCACACCTGTGACGGCAGACGGAAATCACACGCAGGAGCCGCATCGTCAACCAGCTTAGCCACGCTGCGTGTGACGATGTGCACGACGCCCTCCTCCTCAACCCCCAAAGCCGTAAACTTACAAACCCGGGCATAACCTTATCAAGACTATACCATAACCCGCCCTGAATGCTAAACCCAGTCATGAACCAACATCAAGACTTAGGAACTGCCCCCATACAGCAAGAGTCTATAATAGGGCTACTATTAAGGTCCTAATATACCTATATTATGAACATTATTCAACTATTACTGAGTGGGGGCCGTACCCAAATCAAGACCCTGTCCTACTTGCTGAGCTTCCTTGCCCAAGGCAAGGTTGACCTTTCTAGTCATGATAATGCCTTAAGGACCAAATGACCCTTGAAAGTAGGGGTCCTACAGAATTATTCTATGAATCCCTATAAGGTATATGAACCCTAAGCGTTCTTTTCGTCCTTAAGGTGCTGTATAAACTACATAAAGCTGAAAGAAAACCTACTCAGCTGCTAGGCCGTAGGGCATAGGGCGTTTCAACCACAAAGAACAGAGTGGCAACCCGGAGATCTAAAATGCAACTAACAGTGACTCTCCCCCCGAAAGAATAAACCAATGAACCCAGTCTCATGTTGTTTAGGGTTCAGTGCCTATCAGATTATAAGCCCTATAAAGTTCGACTCGCATTGAGGCCCTCAGGCACTGCACACTCAAACCGAACGCCGCAAAGGCTCCAAAGACCAAGGTCATCCTAAACAACAAAGTGTCGAACGCCGCAAATGCTCCAAAGACCGAAGTCATCCTAAACGACAAAACCCTATGCCTCCAGGGACCTTATTATGGGGTCCTTAAGGGGTCTAGGGCCCTAACTATGAGGTCCTTGGAGGGATAGGGAAAAGGCTTGAAAGCTTGATCCGCTGGGTAGGTCTCTGGCCACGCTGTTGAAGCAATCCGCCCACCAGTTGTCCCACTGCTCCTCGTCCGTGAGCGAAATGTGGACTCTCGGGTTAGGGTTTAGGGTTTAGGGTTTAGTTTGCGTGCTTGTGGTGGGTTTGCCGGCGTTTTTCTTATACTCTGTGACAGTGAAGATATGCACATTTGTTGTATCAGCTTTGCTAGGGAGTGTATAGGAGTTTGGTGGTTCGAGGCCTTGGAGTGGAGCCAACGCAGCAGCAAAGCAAAGCAAGAGCAGGAGCAGGATCGCCCCAAAGTGATTAAAGTGTCATAGAGATAACACAACATCCTTCTCACAAAAACATGCAAACGTTTTTTCATGCTCCCAGTTCTGATTCCTTCAATATTACAGGGAGGAGCTTAGGATATAGGACATTATTACGATTTAGGGCTGAGGTGTTAAGGTTCATTTCGGGGCTCCATTCTGGGTTCCTTTCTAGAGTTCCATAAACGCTTAACCCTGAACAAAGCAAATTGGGCTCGCATTTAGGCTCTACGGTTGAGGGATCTAGGGTTTAAGGTTTGGTACGGAGGTCATCTTTTGCACTGCGACGTGTGTACGCCACTTCTATTTCTACTTCTACACTGCTTACATTATGCCGGGTGCCCTCAGCCTCAAAGCAATGGCGGCCCATGCCCAAGGTTTGCGTTTTACTCAAATGCGAAAGTCCACACCCTGTGTTCCAGAGCTCAAAGGCTGGCACAAACTGCAAGCATATAAGGACACCCGAATGCATCCGGAAAACTCCGAATAACTCCGGTATGCGTGGCAGGAAAAGTACTTTTCCTCAGGTTCCCCTAATTATGGATGTACTATAGCATACACCAACACCACGTTCCGATCAGGAAAGTCGTTGCTTTCAACCTTCAACTACACAAACCTTGAACTCCCATGAAGAAGCAACCATTTGGGAGTTTCCGAAAATTAGGAGTACCTTATTTGGGATGCTCATAATCAGGATCCTACTAATTTAGGGTACTGTATTAGGGTCCTCTATTTTCGGTAACTCCCATGTCGAAGCCTTTTCGAACCCTTCCAGAACCCTGTTGGAATTCCACCAAAATCCTCGGATTTTCGCTTCGTAATGCCGAGGCCTCTGCTGACGGTCAGTTTCGCAGACAACTTGTGACTATGCTAAAGAATGATTTAGGGTTTCTAGGCCTCATCATCTGCAGGATTTACAGGGCTTCAAGGGGCTTTAGTTAGGGGGTAGGGTTTAAGGCATCCGGGTTTTAAGGCTAAGGGTGTGACACATGTTTTTCTTGCTTACAGCAGCTTCGCGATTGCCGCGTTTAATACCACACGTTCCGAAAACCTGCGGCTCTCTTGAACTGCCTCACCCCAATCAAAACATCCATGAAGACTTTGCTAAAACCAAATCGCACGCCTGCTTGTTGGTCATTGTAGTTTTAGAAAGTGGAACATGTATAGTTACAGGAGAACTCCATTTGTGGCAGTTCGCAACGCACTCGGCACCCACTGACTTTCACGGCCGCCCCTAGTCCTCTAAGCCGGTCTTCTGGGATACGCTTTTACAAGACAGCCTGTTGTAAACCCTAAACCCTACATATAGTCTCCATTGTAACTCCTTTTTTTGGTTTAACCCATTTTATATTAAGGATCCGAAAAGGTAACCCCAAAAAACGGAAACTATAGGTAAAACCCTAACGCCTAGCCTCACCCCGAAGGCGGTTGCGCCGTCAGAGCTAGTCGTGGCTCGGGTTTAGGCAGCGTCGTCGAGGGCTTCCCCGGCTGGGGTTTTACAGGGAACTCCAGAAAGTTGGAATATGGCTTCAGGGTAGGATACCTTGTAATTTACCATAAAGGGTTTAGGATAATCATATTCCAACTTTCTGGCTTTTACCCTAGAGTTTTAGATATTGACTGTTGCTTACGAAAGTTGAGCTTTATAGGGGATGACTTATAAAGGGTTTCTTGGGATCCCGGTGCTTTCGCTGTTTTACGTTTTGGTCTCCGTGGTGTGCGGGTCTACGCTGCAAGACTCACTTGGGAAAGCGGGACCCCTGGCCCCTATCCCACCTAGCCCGAGACCTGAACATCCACAAGCCGTTCATAAATCCTTAACCCGGAGGATCTCATGAGCTGCACTGTGAATCGTATAGGGTCCTTGTTGTAAGGACCCCATCAGGCAGCCCAAACCACCGAATTTTACCCAGCGCTTCATGGAATACAGCACAACAAATCTTACAATGCCCTTCTAATTCTCTATCGCAAGCCCGGTGGACTCCACCCCTCACAGCAGCCTGTAAAGCTTCAATAGTCTGTACTATACTGAACTTAGAACCGTAGCACAACTTATAATTTTAGCTGTTTCTTAGGGATTGCAATAACCAAAAATTTAAAAAAATCTAAGTACCCCTAAGTGTAGTAGACCCACCTCATGTTCCATGTAAGCTTCAGAGCGGGTAGCACCGGCATTGTCACACACGGCACCCGAAGTCCAAAAACCAAGCGTTCAAAACCCTGTAGAACCCATCTAAAGCGGGTAAAAGCTAAACGCAATTAAGACACAAGCCATTTTATTTGAACTTAAACCCTAAGGCTCAAAATAGACCAAAAGCCTTATATAATATGGTCTTTGGGCCCAAAAGCCTTAAAATATGAGTCCTTAGAGCCTAAGAGAAAACAATAACACATCGGTGCCTTTCTTGTCCTCGCGCCTCTCGGCCTCCGAAACAGCTCTGTGCTCTGGCTTTGACTATGGAGTGAGGGGCCCTTTGGAGTCTACGTTGTCCATAGTCTCCATGGTAGTTTCTTTTTTGGGTTTGACCAATTTTATATTAAGGATCCTGAAAGGTAAACCTTTTTAACCTTGTTTAAGGGCTTAAGGGGCTAGGGTTTAAGGTTTAGGGGTTAGGGTTTAGGGGTTTAAGGTCTAGTGGTTTATACTAAGGATCCTAACAGGTAACCCCAAAAAAGGAACTACAATGGAGACTATAGGTACACCATAGGTAGCAGGTACTTAGGCCTTAAAGTAGCCCTTTAAGGCCTAAGTACCTACTATATGGGTACATGGAGCCTTAGGGTTACCTTGACCTCAAAAATATGGATCCTTGGAACTCGGAGCTTAGGGCTTCAGAGGCTTGAAAGGCGGGGTATTTGGCTTTCAAGGGCTTCCTTTAAGGGCTCCTTAAAGGGATCTATAAGGGTTCTATAAAGGGTCTAGGGTTTAGAGTTTCCGAAAATAGGAGTGTTGTGCAAGAAGCAGCAGTGCTGTTGGCCAGGGAAGTCCTCAACCGGAAACACCAGGCCCGTAAACCCTCAACAATACACTTTCGAGCTCGAAGCCCTGTACCCAGAAATGTTGTTGGGGTCAGGAACAACTAGTACTAGTATGCCCTTAGAGTCCGTAGTCCTTGTGTCATCATACCATATAACATACCCCCAAAAACTCTATTCTCGCTAATGCCTCCACATTAGCCCAAGCCAACCACGCTCATTCCTTGAAGGCTTCATCATAAGTGCACATGGTTTTGTAGTGGCTTGCATTATATATATATATATATATATATATATATATATACAACGAGTTTACTTTCAGATTAATGAGTACTGAACCTTATCAATATGGTCGCCCAAGAAGAAGCCAGTTGGGGCGTGGAGTATCCACCACTTGATTGTTCCGAGGAACCAAGAGCGAGCATAATAATTTAGGTTTAAGGCTTAGGGTGCATGGGTTAGGGTTTAGGGGTTGAGGGTTTGGAGTTTAGGGGTCCCTTAGGGTTTGGAGTTTAGGGGTCCCTCAATAGCCCTTTAATAGCAAGGGCACATTCGTTCCCACCACTTGGCTTTAATGCTGGAACCCAAAAAGAAGGCAAAAGGATGCTACTGGAGAACCTAGTAATCAAAAAAACAGCTAACCAAAGCAAGAGCTTCCTGAATATCTGGTCACTGATGTAGTACGTAAGTACTGAGTTGCTACGCCCACTGAAACTCTCTAACAAACCTGTACAACACCAGAATCTACAACACCCTACAGCATGTACAAATCATATCGATGCCTCTACAAAAAACCGTGAAGTCATGTCAAAGCCCTCGAAAACATCGTCATTAACGCCTGTGAAGCCCTATCGGGGCCCAGCCACAGCAACGGCGAACGAGCCGCAAACATCCTTAAACACTAAACCCGTTGACCTCAACCCCTAAACCCTGAGCCCCAAACCCGAAATCCCAAACCGGCTGGGGCCTGGATGCACTCTGTGCGTCCATTCTTCAACCGACCCAAGCCCTGTCCTGACACGGTTTAGGGTTTAGGGTTTAGGGTTGGAGCTGGAGCTTGTCAAGCCCATAAAATAGGGGCCTTCATGGTTAGAAAAGGCTTCCTTTACAGTCATCCTTAGAGGCTTCTAGAAGGGATCTATAAGGGTACTACGGTTGATGATACAAATCCTGCATGACCCATGAGAAGGAATATACCATAATTTCCATAGTCTAGGGTCATTACGGTAATGCAGGATTGATATCATCACCTGTATAAATAGGGTTTGCCGCTTATCGATTCATTTAGAGGCCGTGGCGGCTTGAGGACGTCGCAGTGTAGCAATGAACCCTTCCACGAAAAGTAAGCCAGAGCATGAACCCCAAAGCCCAAGTACTGAAACCTTGAAGTCGGTACTTTCTCAAACGGAGCAGGTTCAGGGGGGATTAAAGGGGAGTTTTCGAAAATTAGGGGTACCGTATTTTGGGGCCCTTATAATAAGGCTCCTACTATTCGGGGTACCATATGAGGGTCCCCGATTTTTGTAGATCTGAGGCTTTCGGGATCATGCTGTTTGTGCCGGAGTTGCTCGGCGTCGCTCTGAAGGGGCTTTGGGGTGTCGCTGTCGGGCATTACCCTAAGGCCCCAAAGTAGTTCCTTTTTGGGACTACCTTATAGGATTCTATATACAAACCCCAAAAAGGAACTACTTTGGGGCCTTAGGGTACGGCGGAAGTAGTTGGAAGAGGGCGGAGAGGCGCACCTAGGCTGCAGCAACTAAGCCCTAGATCGTGTTTCGTTTCAGCCTCCCAGGTTCTTGCAGTGAGAACTACAGTAATCGTTTGCATCATGCTCGAAAACAGTAGCAACAACAACCACAATAATATTGGTAATACTGACAAGAACTAATAGGAACAATGAAACCGCTGAACAAGTAATGACAAAAATAATACCACTGCTAATAGCATACTAACAGTAGCAACAGCAACAAGTTCAACAAAGAGCTCGGCAGGAGAGGCCAAGCAACCAACGTTCCGTCGCCGCCCACGAGTAAGAACCCGATAAGTTCCATGACACCAAAGCGCTAGGTCCGCTAGGTGCTTCGACATGGCGGTGTGCTCCTCTCTCTGAAACACATAACCCCTCCCTCCAGAAAAGCGATGCCTGGCAAAACCGTTCTGACTTTTGATACCCCTATACTAAGCCCTCTTAAACGCTAAACCCCACATTTAAAACCCTAAACCCTACACTAAACCCTATATAAAAGACCCTAACCCCTACACTAAACCCTATCTAAAAACTACTAAACCCTATACTAAACCCTATATTAAAGCCCGAAACCCTATACTAAACCCTATATAAATAACAAATCCCAAACCCTATACTAAACCCATTATCAAAACCCCTAAACCCTATCTTATACTAAACCCTAGAGCCTGAAGCCCGGATCTCGGAGTCCTCATTTTTCACCCCTAAGGATGCCGGACCGAAGGGACGAGCGAGGAGGGGCCTCTGATTGAAAGCCTGCCTGGGGCCCCAAACATCCTCACTCCCCAAAAAGGGGAAAAGGAGGGACCCTTAATGGGGACCCCTACCCTATAATGGGCGAAATAAGGGGTATATAATAGCGAAATAAAGGGTATATACCTAGGGGTCCTTATTATGGGTCCCTCTGTTTACCCTTGGGGATCTCCCAACTTGGGCAAGGCCTTTGGATGTATGGGGTTTCCCAAAAGAAGGGACCCTTTTAAAATACCCGAAATAGTAGGATCCTTATTCTAAGGACCCCCCAATAAGGTACCCCTAATTTTCGGAAACCCCCATATGACACTACTACTAGACCCGAGAGTACCCGTTACAGAGTAACCCTGGGAACGAAAAGGGTGCCCTTTTTGGTTTAAAGGGGCTTATAAGGGAACCTGAACCCTCAAAAAGAGGAATATGACCTACTCTGGATCCTAGACTTTTGGAGTTCCCGATTGTCATGTCGAATGCAGGTCTCCAAAAAACTGGGGCTTTTTGCAAGGAGCGGATAAGGCGGACCCCCTAGTCACTAGTCATGGGTCTGTGTCGATGATCTTAATTGCAGAAAAACGCACCGATACGGATTCTAATATAGGGGCCTTAATAATTAGAATTGGTTTAGGGGGTATCTTATACTAGTAAGTATAATAAGGAGTCCACACAATAGTGTAGGTCATTATGTGGGCCCCTATATTCGGGAGAGGGATGGCCTTCGCACGTTTGGCGGGCCACTCAATGGCGAGCTCAGAAGCTTGCGATTTCGGTATCCGGCCCCTAAACCCTAAACCTTAAACAGGAGATTTAGGGTTATAGGCATTAGATCTCAACATGATAAGAAGCGGTTAGCCTTAAAGCCTGTAAACCCTAAACCCGATTCTTTTTCACCCTAAACCCTAAGTCCTAAGTTCTGTCTCTTACGATCGCGCTCGCCTTCGCTCCAGCCGTACTTCATCAGGATCTTCTTGCCAATGTCTGACTCAAAAGCCCTGCCAACAGGAGGCTTTTTGTAGGGTTCCGCTAAAGTGTTCCCTAAGGAACCCCCCCAAACAGTATAGATAATCATCAAGGCCCCTATAGTACGTTCTTTAACACGAGCCTGGAGTGCACTTGTCGGCCGGCCCGCAGTAGGAGCTGACCCCATGTTCAGTATAGAGCCGATTGAAACACGGCCCTCTTTCTTCTGTTGGGAGGGGATGTCCATGTTGGGAACCATTGAAATGATACCTGACGTCAAGATATCCGTGCTTCAAAGCCGCAGAACATTAGCTGTGGAAGGATATCATCATCCGCCCTAGCAAGCATGACAAGCCGAAAAAGGAGGACAGAAGGAACACCCTGTCTTGTGCTGGGTACCTACACCCTATGCATTCGACAAGGTTTTCGTGTCCGAAGGCTGGCAGAAATTTGGCTTGGGGCGGGCAATGGTCGGTATAACCACGTGCGACCTTGTTGTTTTAGAGGGTCGCCCCCGGGCGCACCTGGCTTCGCCTCTGTGATGCTGAATGGCGGAAGATAACTACAGCCACAAGCATTCCCAGAAACGGGATAAGGGCACCACGCTCTCTCACGCTCTCTCACTCTCTGTCTCACTCTCTCTCACTCTCTCTCTCTCTCTCTCCCTCTCTATCTCTATCTCTCTCTCTCTCTCTCTCTCTGTAGCCTGGCACCAGCCACCTGCTCAAAACCCTTCCCGAATCCTGTGGCTGACTTTACGTACAGGGTTTGATGGGCTCTACCAGGAGGATGTAAGTCGACGCAAGCTAACCCTGAACCCTAAAACCCTAAAGCCCTAAAGCCCTAAAGCCCCAAACCCTCAACCCTAAACCCCAAAACCCTAAAACCCTAAACCCTGAAACCCTAAAACCCTAAATCCTGAAACCCTAAAGCCCGAAACCCTCAAACCCTAGAACCCGCTGGAAGGGATGACCAAGAAGGGCCTCGAGCTACTCACGCCGCTGCTCTGAGCAAGGCGCTGGCGATACTTGCCTGCCACGTCTAGGGTTGTAGGGTTTAGGGTTTTAGGGTTTAGGGTTTTATTGAAGGTTGTCCTTGCTACTGTTTTGGGGCTATAGCTTTATGTCTAATAGCAACAACACAGTAGTCTCATTAAAGGGTGTCCTTGGGGATCCAAAGCTTCTGAGGCCCAAAATCGGCAGAGGATGCGATGCAGAGGCGACAGACAGACAGACAGACAAACAGACAAACTGACAGACCGACCGAGAGACGGAGAGACGGACTGACGGACCGACGGACGGACTGACTGACTGGGCTTGCAACTCCTCCGTCTCCACAGCTTGAAAGGGCGAGAAGAGCTTCGATATGAGCCGGAAGCAGAGAAAGGGCTAAGGGTGTAGGCTTAGGGGATAAGCTGCATCTCTTTCAGAAGAAACCGCAAAGTTCGCAAGCATAAAACTCGAGGCCCTGAGCTCAAAGGCATGACTCCGTAGGCCCGAAGTAACGTAGAGTCCTGATTGGATAAACAAACTCACTGCCTTGCCACGTCGAATACAGGGTTTAGGGTTTAGCATTGTGCGTCTATGAGTAGCAAAAAGATGCACAGCACCTTGCCCCCCAACAGTGTCCCTCAATCGAGGCAGACTGGCTAGCCATAGTTGCTCGCCTGCACACGAAGCTGAACACGGCCAGTTCTGATTATCCTAAGGCTCCATGTGCCCATATAGTATATACTTAGGCCTTAAAGGGGTACCTATATCGGTACTTAAAGGCTTAAGTATGTACTAGAACGGTACATGGAGCCTTAGGCATAGGGATCACCAAGGAGCAGATCCTACGTTTTGGGGACGTGGAGCCCGGGGATAACTATTTCATCATAGTCCTACAGGGAAAAACCTTACAAGCTTACTGTTCTAGCTCCAAGCAATATTGGGTCCTCTGGACGCTTAAGGCTAATTTTCTAAAGGCTTACTAGATTGAACTTGGCAGAATGAGGGTATGACTGTCTCTCGTGGTGGGTCAGTAGACTAAAAACGAGGTACTCTCTTCGGGGTGCAAACAGGGATTCAAATTTGCAGAACTACCCGCATAATATAAGGGACTGAATAATTAACGTAGGGTTTTGGTGTACATATAGTATACTTATAATTTATGTAACTATACTAAGAAAACCCCCAAATAGAATTGGTAACTATTAAGGCCCCTGTATCAAAGCACCCTTATAGATCCCCGTAGTAACCCTTATAGACCCCTTTAACGTGACCTCCCAAAATTTTTTACAAGTAACTAATAAGGTCCGTTTTATCAAACAATTCCATAGCCCCTGGAGCGCCTTACACGGCATAGAACTGAGTCTTTGATTCACGAAACTTCAAGAAATCTTAGGGTGTAGGGTGTAAGGTTTAAGGTTTAGGGTTCGGGGATGGAGAGACCTCATGAAAATCACATTTAGGGTTGAGACAAGTGTACATATCTATGAGCAAGTAGAACTGGGACGACAAGAGCAAACTGTTACTATTCCTGATTAAGTTTGCAACCTCCTATTACCATAAACCCTCAATTCCGTACTCTAAAACATCAACCCGAATCAACCCTAGACTAAACGTGAACCCGAAATCAACACCCTTGGCCTATCAGCCCTAAGTGAACACCTTCACCAGCAGATGCCTTTAAGGGGGGCAGTCTGGCGCGCCAGACGGAAGAAGGACAACGCTTGAGCAGAGAACGCAGGGCCGAAAGCTCGAATAGCACGATTAGTTGAAGTGCTGGGGTTCCGATAGGATTTCGAGTTCATAGTTGGGATAGGATGAAAAATGTACATTTCTATTCCTTTTCGAGTTTAAGTACCCATAAAAAATGTAAAATGTTACCCAACTATGACAAAGATTTAGGGTTCAGCTCGAACCATGGCAGTTCTCTGTTTCGTTTGGGTGTTGAGCTGCGAGGCGTAGATGTCTTCTTCGGGTCCTTCTTCAAGAAGAGGCGGCTTGAATGGCGTCAAAACCTGAAACCTGGACCCAAACTCCAATTCTAAAGCCTAAAGCCCTATAAAACCCAAATCCCTAAACCCCTGAACCCTAAAACCCCAAACCCTAAAACCCCCCAAAACCGCTAACCCGGCTGTGTTGGGCTCCGGTCTTGCTGACTTGTAGCCTTGGTATTCCAGCTGTGTGGTTGCAGTAAGTAGGGAATAGGGTTTAGGGTTTTCATGAACCGAACCTTGAATGCCAATCGCTTAAGCAACGAGCAAAACTCACTTGCCCAGCATTCTGGTGGCATTAACCTTCGGGATCATACAGGGGTTATCATACCCCCCCCCCCCAAGGTAAGAGGTTTCCTATTCTGTTACTAAGGACAACGCCTTTTTTTGCATCTTCGACAACCGGTGCGCTCGAATGCACTTGAGCATAGGAGCCGAGGTCGAAGGGTTGAGGGGTTTGAAGCTTTGGGTTTAGGGGTTAGAGGTTTAGGGTTTAGGGTAGGGTTCGTTTGAGGGCTCCTATACAGGTTACTATAACGGAGAGGCCTTGTTATTGGTGTCTACAAAGGTTTCGCTAGCGGAAGGACGGCGTTTAGGGCTTCTACAAAGAATTGCAACATTCTATCGGGGTTTCGATCACGGCTTGCAACATGGGGTTTAGGAGCTATGCTTGAGATTTGAGGTTTGATGACTTAAGGTTGTGGGTTATTGATTCTACGAGGTTCCGAGTTCTAGAGTTAAGTAGCTAAGAGATTC
This sequence comes from Symbiodinium sp. CCMP2592, assembly GCA_905221615.1. Taxonomy (NCBI): domain Eukaryota; class Dinophyceae; order Suessiales; family Symbiodiniaceae; genus Symbiodinium; species Symbiodinium sp. CCMP2592. Next base: position 839,452 of record CAJNDT010000391.1, read on the forward strand.
TGGAGTCATTAGCAGGTTTCGGGTTGAGGGTGTTAGGGTTGAGTGAAGTGAAACAGGAAGTGTTTCGAACATCTCCCCGTCGCGCGGGTGCAGCATAAGACCCTGCCAGCGATTCGTGATAGTAAAGAAGGCAAGCTGGCATAAACTTTGAAACCTAGGCTCAGTTTTATTTCTCGAAGCAAGGTACGCAATCGAAAGCAGGGTCAATTTAAACATGCGGCTGAGACGAGACACAACCAAGTCCTGAAGTCTGCCCAGCATTAAACCTGCCGTAAATTCAAGCCTAAACTAACCAAAAACGCCATAAGATTAATAGAGAAGCTTGGACTGACTAGAATAAGGTTTCAAACCATATTATGCTTTAATCATACAAGCACACCGAAACTTGAGCTACGGCTTCAGACTGTGGAGAAATCCCATATAATCTGTATATATTAAGGCTATTAAGGACTCCAAAGCTTGGGTTTAGGGTTTTGTGTAAAGAAAGCCTGTCAAGCCCATAGTATACCGGCCTTCATAGTTAGGAAAGGATTCCTTTACAGAGATCCTTAAAGGGTTCAACAAGGGATCTATAAGGGTAGTATATTATAGGGGCCTGAATAATTAGAACAAGTTTTTGGCACGCATTATACTATAATGTCCAATAAGGAACCCTCCACAATAGTATTGGTAATTATTGAGGCCCCTATAGTAAACTCTGACCTAGAAGCCCCGAAGCCCTAAGCCGGAGTCTCAGGCGCAGCGCGTATCAGTCGAAAGACCTCCAAACCGCTGAAGCCGAGAATCGCGAGGTAGTCCTGGGCTTTGAAGTGACCAGGATGATAATGGTTCCCTTAAAGTAACAGGTCCCCCAAAAAGGTATTAAAGTATGGCACTTGAAAGCCCAGAGTCTTCGGCAGGAGCGAGAGTGGCCTGGCTCACCTGGTTTGGGTTACAGTAAAAGCCCAAAAGTTGGAAACCTCATAGCCTCAATCCTTAAGAGTAATGTATAAGGAGCCCCAGCACTATTTGTCCTGAATCCGGTTTCCAACTTTATAGGGTTTACTGTAAACGTTCAGCTGATTTGTTCAAACGCTGTTGATGGGCTCCTATAGGTGTTTATGTGATTCTGTGGGAATCGGTCAGGTGGAGCCAGAACAAGGTTTCTACAGGGCTCTATAGAACTTAATCAGGATCTGACAAGGCTTTGGTTGAAGGGAAACGTCTTGAGGTCAAGGGTTCAGAACTCCTAACATGCGCAAGGCATTTGGATATATTACACTACCACTAGACCCAAGAGTAACCTAGGAATAAAAAGGGTGCCCTTTTTGGGGTTAAAGGGTGTTATAAGAAAAGCTGAGCTAAACCCGAAAAAGTGGAATAAGGGCTGACTCTGTGTCCTAGACTGCTAGACTACAATAAAGACCACCTTCTGGCTAGATAGTCATTGCTCTCTGCTACACCTCTTACTTGTCGCGTATCCTAGGGGAACTAAAGAAAGGTAAACCTTTGGGGTTCTATGGGGTTATAATGACCCAACAAGGTTAAAGGTTGCCAACTCTACTGCTACATCTACAAATGAAACGGCTCATGGCCAAAGAGAGGAATCCCCTTGGGCTTACCTGAGCTTCAAACTCATCGGACCTGCGTTCCTGGCATCTGCGTCTGCTGACGCGAATGTACAAATCTTATGGCCGTGCCATTGTAACGTCTCTCTCTCTCTCTCTTCCTTCTTCTGCAGTAATATCGCGCTTGCTGTTTGTGGTACTATTCTTATTATTATTCCTCTTCCTCTTCCTCTTCCTCTTCCTCTTCCTCTTCCTCTTCCTCTTCCTCTTCCTCTTCCTCTTCATCTTCCTCTACCTCTTCCGGTTCCTCTTCTCTCTTCTTCATCAGGGCATGAGGGGTGTGCAAGAGCCCCCCGGCCACCAGGATCCCCCCCCGCATTTCCTGGGGCTTTGGAGGAGTGCCTCTCCTCTCCAAGGGTAAAAGGAGGGACCCTTAGTAAGGAACCCTAGGTACATCGCCTTCATATAGCTATTATATACCCATTATATAGCCCATTATAGGGTAGGGGTCCCCATTAAGGGTCCCTCCTTTTCCCCTTTGATTCTCTCTCTCTCTCTCTCTCCCTCCCTCGCTCTGTTCCAAACGAAAGTCTGCACTAAACCCTAAACCCTAAACCCTAACCCCTAAACCCTAAACCCTAAACCCTCACGCTGCAGCCCGGGGACAGAAGGGAGACCCTCTTCCGGACCCTCTCCGCGAGGGACGGTGAGGATCTCACCGGTCTCGAGGTTATGATAGCCTTCTCTAAACGGTTTAGGGTTTAGGGGTTTAGGGGTTTAGGGTTTAGGTTTAGGGGTTTAGGGTTTAGGGGTTTAGGGGTTTAGGGGTTTAGGGGTTTAGGGGTTTAGGGTTTAGGGGTTTAGGGTCTAGGGTTTAGTTCGGGCACGATTTAGGGTTTAGGGTGGCGCAATGAACCTTAAACCCTGAACCCGTCTCGAGGTCATGATAGCCTTCTCCCATAGAGGTTTGCAACTTCGCGAATCGGACACCCATCAAACTGTTGGTATTGAAGACCTACCTTAGACGCAAAGCTCTCGGCCCCAAATCCCAGAACCTGCACCCTATAAATAAACCTCCGGACCCTCATCCCAGCCCTAATCGAGACCCTGAAAGGAACTCTTCTTTGGACCCAAGGGCCAGACCTCTACAACCCTCAACCCTAAACCTAAACCCTGAACCTCAAGACCTTAAACCGAGACCCCTTTCGACCCTGGCACGCCCAAAGCAGCCCTCGGGTCCCAGAAAGTCTGAAATCAGGGTTGTGCAGGGCTCTATAAGGATGACTGCAAGGGGCTCTGTAATGGTTACCACAAAGAGCTACAAGGGGCTATATATTGCTGTATAATTATACATATATATATATATATATATATATATATAGAGCGGTTTAGTAGGGTTTAGGATTTATGGAGTAGGGGCTGCACAGTATAGTGCTTTACAAGCTTCCATAGGGCTTGAGAGTGTTATAGGGTCGTATACGGTGCTGCAAGTAAGGATCCTGTTTGGGTTCAATGAAGGTACGACGGTTCGGGGTTTAGGGTTTAGGGGATGGAATTCTTTCGGTTTCGGGTTTTGGTGGCTTCGCGTTGGGATGCTACAGAGGTTGGAGACTTGACGACTAGCAAAAGAGGGGTTGGGTTTCGGGTTTCACAGTTAGGCTTGAATAGGCTCGCTTATCTCGCAACTCCTTCCATCAACAGCCACTAACCCCAAACTCAAGGTGTAATTCGGGTTGCAGATGAGGAGGTATGTGGGCAAAGCTCCTGGCCATTTTGATCGAATATGACATTCTACATTGTGGGTTCGCAGCTGCCAACTTGAACTTACGGCCCCCGAAACCCTGAACAAAGAGCGAAAGCCACACAACCTTCAACCTCAGACGTGTCCACCGAGCATCGGAAGTTCCCTCCGCCACCCGGCTCGTAAAGCACCTGGGCTTCAGCGCGTCGGTTTAGGGTTTAGGGTGTAGGGGGCAAAAGAAGGGTGGCCCCGAATGGGGTTGTTGTTGGCCTGGGTCTAAGCTTCCCGGTGTGGTTGTACTTAAAGGATCATGGGACTTAGTAGCTAGGGTTATAATTAGGGTAACTATACTTATAACTACTTATAAGGTACTTATAACCTTGCTTACTAACTCCCCTGCCCTTCCAAGTAGCTGGAGGGGTATTGGGGGAAAAAGGCTGAAGGGTTGAGGGCCAAGTAATTGTATCCGACAGACTTGAACTGCAAGGGTTTAGGGTTTTGGGTTTAGGGGTTAGGGTTGGCACCACGAGATGCAGTAGGAACCGCGCACATAGACCTCTAAACAGAGGAACCGAACGCCCCCGTCCGAGACATGCGCCGACCGCTCATCGGAGAACACGACGAGGTTGCTTGGGCCGCTATAATTCCCCGGTGGAGCATCAAACGTCTGCAAGGTCTCGAAAGCCTTCGGCGAGGAAGGGCGGGGGTTGGGGTTTAGGGTTTACGAGGCCAGCCAGGGGCGATGCAGGGCTTATATCCAAGGGTAAGAAGGAGGGACCATTAATAAGGACCCCTAATATAGCTATTATATACCCATTATTTAGCCCATTATAGGGTAGGGGTCCCATTAAGGGTCCCTCCTTTTCCCCTTTGATTATAGGCATCCACCCTTAGCGTCCATTTTCAACTTTTAAATTCTGCTCTGTGTCCCACAACCTTACCTTAGGGCTCGAAACACTCGAAAAGATCTCATAGATGGAGGTGGGTCGGGTGCCTAAAAATGAGAGGTTTCGATCAGAGGCGAAATTTCAACCGTCAACCTCCCACATGTGTCCCTAGGCCCTATGAGCCCGAAGACCCTAAAATACCCTAAAGCCCCCAAAAACCACAAGCCGTAAACACTGAAAACTGAAAGCCTATAAGCTCCAAACCTCCCAGGTCTTGTCTATACTTCCCTTAGAACCATAATTTGAAACCGTATGTTCAAGTATCCGATTGGGCTATATATGAGCAAAACTAAAGAAAATCCTAAGGGGCATATAAACTATCCCTTAACTAAGGAATATGCCTGCAATTATGGTAGGATCCCTAATATGATTTAAGGGATATTCCTTAATTAAGGGGTCGTAGCGTCCCCTAAGCCCTATAGATCCCTCAACGGAACCCTTCAGGTGTATTCCTTATTTCTATAAGGCATATTGGAGTCATGATGAAAGAAATATTCAGTAGAAAAATGGGAAGTTAACCCTAAACCCTAAACCTTAACCTTAAACCCTAAACCTAAACCCTAAACTTGAAGTCTTGTGCCTTCATGTCCGGCTCCCACGCCAGCAACTTCAGGTGGGCGTTGTCGTCTGAGACAAGGAGCCTGGGGGATGCTGGGTTTTAGGAGTTTCGGATTGTCGGGTTTAGGGCTTTAGGGTTCAGGGTTAAGGAATCTCGTGTTTAGGGTTTAGGAGTGTCGTGCTGGGTTTAGGGTTTAGGAGTTTCGTGTTTGGTTTAGGGATTAGGAGTTTTGGGTTGTAGGGTTTCCTATAGGGCTGTAGGATTCAGGATTTCCGTGTTTGATTTTAAGGTTTAGGGCTTTAGGGCTTTAGGGTTTAGGGCTTAGCTTTTCCATGGGTTGGGGATTCTGAGTTTCAGGTTGAGGGGTCAAGCATCCTGCGTACTACGTCTATTTCAAACCCAAGCACCCAAGTATGGTCTCCTTTAAAACCTTGCGCACCCTTGTAAACATCCCTAAACCCTAAACTCTTCTGGTTTCTATCACCTTTTCCCAAAAGCCTATCATGTGCCCTAATAGGGCACCTATAATTCTTGGACCCTATAAAACCCCCAACTTCCGAAATTCTAGACCCAACACCCTCCCAAGACGAAACTCCGCATCCGAACTGCCTTGCTTAAACCCTAAACCCCAAACCGCCCAAAACCGGGTTTAGGGTTTAGGGGTTTCGGGGAAACCCTAAACCCCCAGACTACCCAAGCAACTTCTTGTCCTTGCTCACATGCGCTTCGGCGACGGTGCCCTGGGGGAGTTCCCACTTGTTCAGCAGCTCCTGCATGCTGGGGACCCAGAGCCTCCAATATCCCTTAATTAAGGAATATTCCTTAACTCATATTAGGGAACCTACTATAATTTAAGGTATATTCCTCAATTCAGGGATATTGGAGTCCCTGAGGATTTGGGGTTCGGCTGTAGGGATTTGCGGTTTGGAGTTTACGGCATGACGGGTATGGTTTAGAAGCTGCCCCCCTGTAATGGTGGTATAATAGGGCCCTAATTAATATAATCCTTATACTCACCATTACAGGGTGGGGGCAGCTTCTAAGGTATGGTGTAGTAGGGGCCTAAATACCAAGACCAGCGTGGCTTTGAAAAGGTTCTTGCAAAGGGGTCTAGGAGGCTCTCAGGGCGTCGGGCTCCGAAAGGTTCTCTCGGCTTCTATCCCTAAGGCTCCATGCACCCATATAGTAGGTACTTAGGCCTTAAAGGGGTCCCTATATGGCTACTTTAAGGCCTAAGTACCTGCTATATGGTACATGGAGCCTTTCGGTATAAGGAGATACGAAATGAAAATCAAAAGCGTTTCTAGAGTCTTTTGAGCCGGGGGGCTTTCATGGGTTGTACGTTTTGTCACTGACAAGGCCACGGCCGCCAAACTACCCGAAACCCTAATGCATAGAAGCCTTAAACATCAGAATAGGGGTTTGGGGGCCCATTAGACTACAATTACAATGAGGAGCCCCTCTAAAATAGTACTGTTGATCATTTAGGCCCCTATAGTACATCAGGGTTTAGGGTGGGGCTCAAAGCCCAAGAGGCTCAGCCGACACCCTAAAGCTTTACATCCACAAGCCCCGAAGCCCGTGCCCGAAAACACTGCCTGAGTCTCGAGATCCTTGTTTTAGATGTAGGGTTTTGGGTTTGCAGGGTTTGGGGTTACAGGGTTTAGTTTGGGGTTCCGAAGATGAAGGCATGAAGGGTAAGATGCTAACACTGTACTGATGCTCTGGACATTTCAGGACGATGGGTGCATGCACCAAGAAGCATCCAAGCGCCCTCTGTACTCAAAACTAAAACCTCCAAACCCTGGAAGCTGCATGTGCGTGTATATTTAACAGTTATATATTTATATATACAAACAAATAAAAAATATACAGTCGTACCACACAAACGGCATTTTATCAAGTAACCCACGGAACGGCGGGTTAACACATACTATACACCCTGAGCCTCAAACTACACTCTTCAACGTAGTTTCCTCGCGGGCAACATCCTTTGCGGGTGGGGCCTTTTGACCTCGTAGTAAGGTAGGCAGCCAGCAATAGTAGGCATCATTTCAGAGACAGGTAAGTCCTGCCGCAAATAACCAGTCCTGGCGCAGAACGTAGTGACTGAAACAAACCAGATGCCACTTTTACTGGGTACCTTGCCCACTCTCGTTTGATTGTAGTATGCTGTACGCTAAGCCCACCTTCAAAATATGACTACTGAACCTTATGATAAGCTTGTCCTGGGCAAGAGCGCAAAGCCAGTCCTTCGAGCTCAGCGTGTGGTAGTAGATGATCCACTCGTTCATGGAGAGCAAAGTGTCCGCATCGTACCAGCATGCAGTCATGGTCCGCTTCTCCCCTTCCACGGTGAGCACGGGATTGCCCTGCAAAGGGTGCTTCTATGGACATCTGCTTCCACAGCAACCCACGGCCCTAAATTCTGATCCGCCCAGCCCTCCAGCTTAAAATGACGCTGCACATCTAAAACAATACTTCAATAGTATAACTTGTCTGTATACATGTGTCCGTATCTATATAGGAACTACGTTGAAGTTAAGGTTCTGCCACATGCTTGCTGTGAAAGTCATGTGAGAGCATGTTGTCCACTTTGACGGCCTCAACCATTCAAATCGCAAACCCTAAACCCTGAACCCTAAACCCTCCCTAAACAATGAACCCTAAAGCTGCCTTAACCCTACGTAAACCCTGCCTAAATCCAAAACCCTAAAGCCCTACCTAAACCCTAACCCCTAAGCCCTACCTAAATCCTAAACCCTACCCCTAAACCTAAACGCTTGGGTGACTAAGGGCACCTCATGTTTGAACTGAAGCTTAATCTGCCGAACGGCTGGACGCAAGAAGCCCTGGGAAGCTTGGGATTTAGGGTTTATAGGGGTTTATAGGGTTTAGTTTTTAGGGGTTAGGGTTCAAGGTTCAGGGTGTAGGGTTCGACATGAAGTTTGGAGTATAAGGTTCAATTAGGGGTGTGGAGTTTAAGGTTCAGTGTTCAAATAGGGGTTTAAGGTTTAGGGTTCTTGCGGTTTAGAGTTCAATTCGGCTTAGGGTTTAGGGTTTAAGCACCTCCACCCCAACCCAATGGAGCAAGACCTCCCTCGCACATCGAAACTTAACGCATGCACCACGCCAACATGCTCTAAAGCTTACTATGCTACACCCCTCATTAACTAATCCGCCTTTTCAGGAAACATACATGGAAATCAGCATTATGACAAGCAACCGACCTAGACAATCTCGAGTTTTCAGGCTCCAGGTAGCACCTCCATGTCGTAGACGGTAGAAACATTGTCCACAACAGCCGCCAAGTGCCGGCCGTCTGGGCTGAACTCCAGGTTGGAGACCTTGCATGTGGTGTCTTTAAAGGGGGATGGTGCTGGTTTCTATACGGGTGGTTGTCAAACTTATGGTCCCTTTTTGAGTCCCTATTGTAAGACGGCACCTCATATTTAGGGTACCCAATAAGGGACCTTAATTTTGACAACTACACATACAGGGAACTAAGGGTGTTGTTTAGGATAGCCGGTGCAGGGCTTGGGGCTTCTCAGGTGAGGATTTACGATAAAACTTGGGGTCCCTTCTTCGCAGCCCTTCTGTACTGATAGGGTTTAGGGTTTAGGTTGGGGTCTCCTTTGCGGAACTCGCGAGTATGCAAAATTCGGGTGGACATGTCATATGCCAGCTGACATCATGTATGTCTAAAGGCACCTTGCAGGACCCTTTCATTAGAACCCTACATTCGACGCACATCGCTTTTAAAAGGGTAAAATGTTCTTTACCCTTTCATGAGAACCCTACATTCGGCCCAAAATCACTTTTAAGAGGTATGCCCCCCAAACCCTCAAACTAGGCCTCCGGCCCTGCTGTAGCAGAAGCCCAGAAGACCACGGTTTAGGGTTTAGGGTTTAGGGAGGTATAAGGATCTGGCCATGAAGATGCTCTACTCAAAGGGGAAAAGGAGGGGCCCTTAATGGGGACCCCTACCCTCTAATGGGCTGCAAAATGGGTATATAATAGCTTTGTTACGGGTATACACCTAGGGGTCCTTATTAAGGGTCCCTCCTTTTACGCTTGGATCTACTGGAAGCCCTTCAAGGGGACGTAGGACATACGAGCCTTATGTACATGCATTCTATCAGCCTAAACCTCAAACGCCTTGCCCCCCCCCCCCGCCCTAAAAACGAAAACAACAACAACAGATGAGGTAAAGGAACCCTGCTCTAAGGGTTTATAGGGTTTATAAGGACGAAACCCAACAAAACACCCCACAGTCTCAGTCCTTGCTGCCCTAAACCCTCAACCCCTAAACCCTAGACTCTTAAACCCCCAACCCTTAAACCCTAGAAACCTAAACCCCTAAACCCTAAACACCCAACCCACTAGAAACCTTAAGCCCTGAATCCTCTAAACCCCTTTTAACCCCACCCCTAGAAACCTTAAACCCTAAAACCCTAAACCCCAACCCCTAGAAAACTTAAACCCGGAACCCTAAACCCCAACCCCTACAAACCCTAAACCCCTAAACCCCAACCCCTATAAACCCTAAACCCCAACCCCTATAAACCCTAGACCCCTGAAAACCTCAAACCCAGCCGTGCTGCATAGGCCGCGCCCTGGCCAGGCACGCTCAGCGTCAGCTTCGTCTCGTGCGTTGCGGAGCTCCGCACCTGCACCTGGCCAAGGCGCTCAGGGGGCGCCGGCGCTGAGAGATTACCCTAAGACGCCAAAGTAGTTCCTTTTTGGGGTTCGTATATAGAATCCTATAAGGTAATCCCAAAAAGGAACTAACTACTTTGGGGCCTATGGGTACCTACTTGTCGGGTGTCATGGGGAATTAAAGGTTAACCTTTTGGTCATATAGGGATTATATAGGGACTATACTACCCAAAAACGGTTAAAGGTTACCTACTGTACTACTAGGATTAGGATCGTGAACACGGAAGTAGGAGAACCAAGAAAGGCACCACACTTCAGAATCTATAGCCTTTTGATCTCTATATGGTGGTACTGGTATGCTACACATAGATTAGGCCAGGCATCCCTTTCTGAGCAGCCCTGTAAACCACCGTAACATATAGAAACCGCATAACACCTAAGTACACCATAATGCCTCAGTTCAATACAACCATTACTACTAAAGAAGTAGTCGTACAAGTGCTAGTATGATGCATATGTTTACTCTTGTTGCTCTAAGTGCTGTGCTCCTTCTTATTCTCATGTTATTTGATAGTGTTGATGTTGTTGCTGTTGTCGCCTATTCCCTTGATAAAGGCAACTACCCTAAGCCCTATAAGCCCTAAACCATTAGCCCCTAAACCCTACTACATTAACTAGGCCGAGAAGTATCCAGGGAGGAAAAAGTATACACTTTTATATCATAATGGTTCCTTTAAGGAGCAGGTACCCAAAACATGTATTCAAGTATGGTACTCCAAACCCTAAGCCCCTAAACCCTAAACCGTTAACTATACTGAACTTAGATCCCTAGCAAAAAATATAGTTTCAGCTGTTTCTCAAAGATTTTTTTACCAAAAATTAAAAACTATTTCTAAGTACCCCTAAGTAAACCCTGAAGGGCCTTACTCTCGCCTCGAGCCCGGCGACCGCTGCGTAGAGCTGCCGGTCGCGGCTGGCAGTGACCAGCGGCCAAGCGAGGCCCTTCCTGGGCAACGGGTTTAGGGTTTAGGGTTTTGGGGTTTTGGGCTTCGGGTTTTGAGGGTTTAGGGTTTAGGGGTTATAGGGGTTTGAGGGTTTAGGGTTCTGGGGTTCTGGGGTTTTGGGCTTAGGGTTTTGAGGGTTGAGGGTTTAGGGTTTTGGGGTTTTGGGCTTCGGGTTTTGAGGGTTTAGGGTTTAGGGTTTTGAGGTTTTGGGCTTAGGGTTTTGAGGGTTTAGGGTTGAGGGTTTTTGGGGTTTTGGGCTTAGGGTTTTGAGGGTTGAGGGTTTTGGGGTTTTGGGCTTTGGGTTTTGAGGGTTCAGGGTTTAGGGTTTTGGAGTTTATTTGAGGGTTTAGGGTTCTGGGTTCTGGGGTTTTGGGCTTAGGGTTTTTTATAAGTGTACTGGCTAGGTCGCCCTAGTCTGCCTTTACAGACATACACTGTGTGAAACCTGATGATCTTCGGGTTTTTTTTTTTTAAAGTGCAGTAGCCCCTTTTCCAGCAGAAGTCGAGCTTGCTCCACTTGGAGCATACACTGTGAATACCCTCTCTCAGCCGACACCGAGTTTCTCTTCATTCAAGATTTCACGGTGCACCAGTTCAGACTGCCTCACGTTTCCCTGCACCACCTCTCATTCATCACGACTGCGACTGCGTTCTCTATGATCCCTACGTGCACGACGACGAACATCTTCCGGAGAACGACCATCTTCCGGAGAACGACGGGGAACTTCAGGGACACCAGCAGCACGTTCAGGGACAGGACGATGTCCAGGTTGACGGCGACGTTGGGCTCCTCGTAGTGCTCGATCACGCCTTCCTCTCAGTGGACCACTTCTCCCACGTTGGAGCCGATCATCTCTCATCAAAGCCTCTTCCGCATCACGCACAAACCTGGGTGGAGGACGACGATGAGCATGTCTACGCCGTCCACGTGGGCCTTGGATCAGATCCGTTGTAGCTGGTCTCGAAATTCCTTCAGGCCAGTTTTCAACGCCATGATTTTCATCTTGTTGAACCAAGTAGAGGTCACGATCGTCCTCCGCAGGCCAAGGGCCCTCCGGTACCACCTGCCCAGACTGTTCGAAAACGTGCCGGGCATTGGCTCTCCATGCACGACGTCGGTATCCCACAAGTACATGATCAGGTTGTCCAGGGAGAGCATCACGAAGAGCATCAGGAGTAGCTGGCATACCCGCACCAAGCAATGCCGACGGGGCATGCACTGACGAACTCGTGGCAGAAGCCGAAGGTCCCGAGCCAAAGGTTGCTTCCTGGTTCACGGTCATCATTATGTTACGCTCGAAGGTAGCGACATTCATGGGGATAGCCGTCAGAGAGGAAGGGATCCAGCGAAGGGCTTCTTCAACAGCCACCAGCAGAAGCCTGTGCTGATGGGATAGTTGTCTTTGGCGTGCCAGTAGTCTTCGCAGTAGTTCCACTGTATCGGTTTGGCCTCCGTGGATCAGGTTTACATTCACCATGTCCCGAACAACATCGGCCGGCCATGTGAGCCCAAGGGAAGAGGAAGTACTTGTGGAAGTAGTAGAACACCAGAGTCCTCCCAGTTCCAGCCACGTTGTCGTAGAAGTCGTATTGTCACCCAGGTCATCTCTGTCGTCGTGTGCCAGACCAGTCCTCCTTCTCGAACTCCTCGTCGGGCTTGAGCTAGAACTGCAGGTAGAGGACGATGTGATAATACCCCCCAAGGTAGATAACTGCTCATTCGTTGTCAATGCTATTGGATCTTCGGGTTTAGGGTTCAGGGTTTTGGGGTTTAGGGTTTAGTGTATAGGGGCATGGATAGCTAGAACAGGGTTTTGGGGCCCATTATACTATAAGTTTATTAAGGCACGACCAAAATAGTAGGGCCCGGGAGTAGGTTTTTTTTTTAGGGTTTGGTTTAGGACGCTAGGGTTTTACATAAGTTTCGGGTTGAGGGATTCGGGGTTAGGGTTTGGAGGAAGGACTCCTTTAAGGGCTCAAGGTTCCTCGAGGTGTAGGACAGGGTCCTAGTAAGGTTTAGGCTAGAAGGGGCCCCCACCCTGTAATAGTGACTATAAAGATTATATTAAGGCCCTATTCTATTCCCAATATACCACTATTACAGGGCGGGGGCCCCTTACGGTTTAGGCTTAGGGCTTTGGGGTGGCACGCGTTTAGGGGTTCCTTTCCGGGCTGCCTTTGTGTTGGGATTTATGGGAACCCTTAGTTAAAAGCCCATGGTCCTACACCTGAAAGGACCCTGACGGGAGCGCTTAAAGGAAACCCCCGCACCCTCCGTTCTTTCAAAACTGCACCTTAAGTTACATAGGGTGCGGTTTCTGATGGTTTAAAGAATGGTAGGGGGCCTCAACAATTTTCCATTTTGGGCTGCTTGAGATTAGTATGTATACTCATAACATACCCGCAAGCCGTGTTGTAGTTATTTAGGCCCCTATCTGAAATATGGGGTTCCTTACCGCTTGCTTGCATTCACAGCAGCGGATGCTTCGAGACTCGTCGGGGGTCTGGGGTTTAAGGTTCGGGTGTTCCTTTGGAAGTTCTAATTAGTGGGTTCCTTTGAGGTCCTTCCACGGGCGAGTTCTCATATGATGATTATAGGTTACCGACAATGTTACACTCAGCGTCTTTTGCTATGGGGGATCCGGGGGTTTGAGGTTTACATCTGAAAGCCCACTAGCCTTAGGTGAGGGGGTTCTGGGCTCTGTAAGGCTTATGTTCGGAGTTCAAAAGACAGCAATCCACCATATAGGTAACTGGGTTGTTACAGCAATCATCGATTACACGGTTGAGGGTTTTCTTGTTTAGGGCGGAGGCCTGCGCCAAGGGTTAAAGGTGGACAGCATTTAGGATTCATCAGTGTCTAAGAATTCAGGGCTTATGCAGAAAGATCCGTTGATCCGGGTTTGCTCTTCTTTCAGTGCCAAAAAGTTAGTATGACTATTGTTTGACATGCATGGAATAATAGTTTATGTCGCTAGTTCTGCATTTCAGTGAACCTCTCAGGCTATGCGTGTTTAGGAGTCCGAAGCACAGGGGAGGTGGTTCGAGCATTTATGGCGGCTAGGACAGGAAACACATCCAGCCGTGCCCTAGTTCACTAACTCACATCAATCCCGCCTGGGCCGCTCTTAACCCTACTTACTTGTCGGGTATCATGGGCAACTAAAGGTTAACCTTTTGGGATATATATATATATATATATAGGGATAATAGAGGGGCTATACTACCCAAAAAAGGTTATAAACCCTACCGACTCTACTACTAGGTGACTCTCCTTAGGGTTCAAGGCTTCGGTTTTAGGGTTGACGGGGTCCAGTCCGCATGGGGCACCCTAAACCCTAAACCCCAAAACCCTAAACCCCGAAACCTTAAACCCTAAACCCCTAAACCCTAAACCCCTGAACCCCTAAACCCTAAACGGAACGAAACAGAACTGGTTGACACCTGAGTCCCTTCATCGGCAGAGTACCCCAACCTCAGGGTCGGTGTGAACTTAGTTGCTGAGTTCATACCTATAGTCTCCATTGTAGTTCCTTTTTTTGGTTTAACCAATTATATAATTAGGATCCTATAAGGTAACCCCAAAAAGGAACTACAATGGAGAGACTCTAGGTAAGCCCCAACAAGTGTTTTAGGGTTTAGGGCTTAGGACTGTTTAGGACACTTTCAGTTTTATAGTGGGTAAGAGTTCATAAGCCCCAAAAAGGGTTTTAGGGTTTGGGGTTTAGGACACTTTCAGTTTTATTTATAGTGGGTAATATGATCCCCCCCAAAGTGTAAAGTGTATCCACTCAGCTACTACGTGAAACATCAGAAGCATCCTTGTAACATTTTGCCCAGCGGCAGCGAGCCAACCTGAAGACGAGGACATGCGTAGGCTCAGGAACTTAACAGACCGTTGATAAAACTCATCCAGTACTACAGGGTACTTTCTGTACTACAAAGTAACCGTTTTTTTAAAGGTTTGCCACTTAGAGTTTCCGCGGTTTAGCAGCTGATGGCAGGCAGGCTTCGGATTCGGGTGTGCGATGGGGCGTGCTCGATGCAAAGTTTCCTGCGCAGTGCACGGTGCAGCTACCTTAACTAACCCTTGTGCCTGGCTGGGTACCAGGGGAACAGACTACATAAAGCTGATGCAGTTTCATGGAGTTTCCGCCCCAGCCAAACCGAGCCGGCAAACTCACTAGTCTGCATGAAGGGAAACCTCAAAAGCCTAGGCAGAAAGACTCCCCAAGACCTGAAGAGCGTAAAACTCAATCCCAAAAGCCTAAGACATTGATTCGAAACCCAACAACCTGAACCCTAAACCCTGAACCCAAAACCCTAAACGCTGAACCCTGAACCCAAAACCCTAAACGCTGAACCCTGAACCCTAAACCCTAAACCCTAAACCCTGAACCCTGAACCCTAAACCCTAAACCCTAAACCCTAAACCCTAAACCCTATGGGACCGGCCCTCAAGTTCGGGCGCCTCCTGGAAGGTGGTCGTCGTCAGATCGAGCACTTCGAGAGGATGCACCTTCACATGGTGCCCATGGTCGATGGGAGGCCAAAAAAAAAAGGGGGGGGTTAAGATTCTTGGGGTAGGGCTTAAGATGAACCCTATTATGGGAAACCTGATCCCTACGAAACCCCCATAGGCTAAAGCCCCTTTTGGCCTCCTATGAATAGTCTCCATTGTCGTTCCTTTTGGGGGTTACCTTATAAGATCTTCAATGCAAAAAATTTGCTACTGTAAACCCAAAAAGGAACTTCAATGCAGACTGTAGGTGCCGTGCTTTTGGTTGTATGAGGTTTCGACACTTGTTGCTCTGATTTTCGTTGTGTCATAGGGTCTCGTCGCGGCTTATGCAGGTTTTTTCTGTAGACAATGCTAATTACAAGAGTTGTATGTGGGTTGGCCAAGGGGCCACCGGAGAATCCAGTGCTTCTGATTTAAGACTTGCACATTAAGGATCCCGACTACAGGGCCTATAACTGAACACTTAACCCGTAACCCTAAGCCGAGCTAACCAAACCCGAAACCTTCCCTAATAGCCCGAATACATGGCTGCAAGAAGGTAGTAACAACATCCCCTTCGAAAGGTAAATATCAGCCACGAATATTCAATTCCCACCATTCATGCCCCTTACGGCCAACACCTCCGCTTCATTGTCGCCCGAGATAACGAGCAACTGTGAGGCAGCAAGCCAGGTGGCTCTCTGACCCTCTGCCTTCTTGCAAACGCCTCAGCTCGGGATTATATAGATATAAGGTCCAGGTCTTTCAGGGTTTCGGGCTGTACGGTCCAGGATGCTCTGCCTATAGTTTCCATTGTAGTTCCTTTTTGGGGTTACCTTTTAGGATCCTGAATATAAGATTTGGTTAACCAAAAAAATGAACTACAATGGAGACTATTGGTGGTTCTTGGTTGGCGGATGGAAGATTCGAAAACATTCAGAAAATTTCGGGCGTCTAGGGGTTTCGGGTGCGAAAACCCGGGTCCGGTGTCTTCATGTAGATTCCATTCTTGGAGGGTCGGGGGACTTAGTAAGTAGGTAGAAACCAGACTTATAAGTACCCCAAAAGGGACCCTAATTGGGGTTCTGGTACGTAATAAGTCCCTAGAATAAACAGTTACTAAGTCCCCCGACCCTCCAAGTTGTGAAAGAGTCATGGGCAAATTGCACAGCTTGGGCCGCAGGGCTGATATGAGGTGCCGCATTATAATATGGACCCAGAAAGGGATCCTAATACTGACAACCACCCACATGAACCTTGCGCGAGACAGCCTCGAGCCCCAAGCCAACAATGCAAGCACCGGAATCTGGTGTTTGGGATATCTTACCCTTGGTTAGTAGGGAATGGAGGAATGGTGTATATTTATAACAACTATTGCTACCATTCTTCCATTCCTTGCTAAGCATAGGTAAGATATGGGAGTTTCCGAAAATAGGGGACCCCAATATAGTACCCTACATAGTAGGATCCTTGATAAGGATCCCAAAATAAGGTATCCCTAATTTTCGGAAACTCCCATACACGGTTTCAAGCCCGAGGGTCAAGCGATTAATTAATGGCTACCGCAGAAGATGGCAGTCCGGATGCAGGGAAAGCCAGCCGAAATACCCAAACCTAAACCCCACAGGGAACTCCAAAAAGTTGGAATATGGTTTCAGGGTAGGATACCCTATAATTTACCATAAAGGGTTTAGGATAATCATATTCCAACTTTCTGGCTTTGACTTTAAACCCTAAATTGCAAACCTTATCAGCCTTAAACGACCCACCGTGAACGAGAACGAGCCGAGATACTTGTAAACTTCGACGGATCCACTGGGACCGCCGGTCCCTGCGGAGCCTTTAACGATGTTTCGGCAGAGTCGGCTTTTCCTGGCTCCACGGAGGCTCCGCAACCCATGGCACCGCAGGGATTTATCTCCTCATGTGATGTTGTGTTGCATCAGAGCTCCTGCAAACCCTGCAGTAAACCCTAACCTTCGAAGCCGAAATAAGAAACCCTAAACCCTAAACTTCGACGCCGAACTAAGGGCGCTTCGTCTGCCAGGGCCCTGCTCATCTTCAAAGCCAGGACGTTTCAATTCATAATCCTCGGGCGGAGCGCTGAGCGCCAAACCTTAGCACCTAAACACTAAAAACCTAAACCCAAATTTCAAATTTCGAAACCCTCAAATCCTAGCCTCAATTCTTGAAACAAAAAAAGTAAGCATAAGCCCCAACTTGTTGGCTACCATCTCCAAGCTTGAGCCTTCAGCTGAAGTTAAGGGCTTGTAGGGTTTAGCGTTCAAACGACACGTGATATGAGAGAGCTTGGAAGGGCAGGGGACTTAGTAAGTAGGTTCTAAGTAGGGTTATAATTGGGGTAACTCCATTTAGGGTACTTATAACTCTACTTATAACCTACTTACTAAGTTCCCTGCCCTTCCAAGCATGAGAGAGGTTCCAGGGAGCGCACTGCGCTTGATCTGCTCTCGGATTTGAGGTCAGTGCCCGGGATTTTGATCAGCCGAATCGCTGGGCCTTAATTTGGGGCGGTGTACAGTTCTAGAAGAATAAATAGGGAACCAAACGGAATCTGAATACGATTATGAACCAAAACGCTCAAAAGCCCTCGCCATTGTGAACTCGTAGACCTGAAATCAAACCCTAAGGCTCCATGCACCCATATAGTAGGTACTTAGGCCTTAAAGGGGTCCCTACATGGCTACTTTGAGGCCTAAGTACCTGCTATATGGGTACATGGAGCCTTTGGGAAACCTTCGAGAGATCCCTTGCAAAGGACGCTGAGCATCGTTTCCCTGGTGCAGCGATTCTGCCGCAGGCAGCGGCTCGAAAGATATGCTGGCGTTCATTGACACCGGCATCTGTTCTCAACGCTGAAGGCGCTCAAGGATTACGGACTCCTCGGACGGTTGAAGCGCCTACTTGCTGTTGGATCAGGAACTTTGCCAGACAAAGGCACGCTTTTTGGTGAAATGACAAACCCAAAGGGTCCAAAGTACCGATGTAGTAGAATGTAGGGTTTCTATATTAGGAATTACTGTTATGAGTTGGGGAAGTATTCCCCATAACAGTACATAGGACCCTTTGGGAAACTCCAAAGTAACACCCCCAATCTGAAAAGCATCAACCGCGGAAACTACGTAACCTGAGCACTCAAGCAGCCCCTTTACTCTATAACATCAAGAATGCCCTGCACCTAACAACCTACCTGAACCCACCAAAACCTACCTTTTTTGTAGTGTCCCTATAATATCCATATTAGGGTTTATAATAAGGACCTACAGAAAAAGTAGGTTTTCATATCCATATTAGTGTTTATGGCACCACCTTCTCAAGTCCCTACTACTTCAGGACTCAGAGTTGAGCCTTGAAGTTGAAGAGGTGGAGAGCTCAGGTTCAACACTAGCTGTCCTAAGGCCCCAAAGTAGTTCCTTTTGTGGGATCATATATAGAACCCTATAAGGTAATCCCAAAAAGGAACTACTTCGGGGCCTATGGGTACTTGTCCAGTCTTGTGGTGCCTGGTGTATTCTTGGAGAACCCTACGTAAACCCTAAACTATGCAACCCTGGTCTACCCTAAACCCTAAACCCTATAAACCCTAGACTCTAAACCCTTTAGACCCTACAGACCCTAAACCCCATAAACCCTAAACCCTATACCCTAAAGTCCAGAGCCGTTGCATCCTCACCGTGAGGATCTCTAGCTATGATCCTAGCAGCATCCTCAATAGCACGACCTATATGGGAGTTTCAGAAAAGTAGGGGTACCGTATTTGGGGTTCTTATAATCTGGATCCTACTACTTTAGGGCACTATAGTAGGGTCCCACATTTTCGGAAGCTCCCATACTACTATTTGCTTAAGAAACCCCCCCCAAAAAAAAATAATCCCTATATTACCCCCCATAAGGAATATATTTTTTATTTTTTTGGGGGGGGTTCTTAAGCAAATAGTAGCATATGAACACGGATCACTCCCCGGGTCCTTCAACACCGAATGGCCCGATGCATTAGGAGGCGGCGTTGAAAGGCCTGAGCCGTCAGTTTAGGGATTATAGGGTTTAGGGTTTAGGATTTAGGGGTTTAGGATTTAGGGGTTTAGGGCTGATCGAGCTTTCAGTTATCGGGGGTGTAAGAATTATGTAAGTCTTTCTGGGCTCAAGGTTCCAAAAACTTCTTGGATCCAAAGTTGTCGGCGGTAAAGGTTTGGGCGATTTATGCTTTCGGCGTGCGGAGTTTTGGGGACTGAAGGCGTTTGAGTTTGAGGCTGGTGGTGATTGAGTGAGTAGGATGACACCAATATGCCTAAACCCTAAACCTTGCAGGATTCGGGTCAATTAGGCTTTTAAGTACTACACACAGTTTAATTCTCGCACGATACCCCAGGAATATCTATAGTGAGACTGCAAACCCCGGATATCCCGGCACCAATGCCCATAAACCAATGCCGACAAACTGAAATGAGCAACACAAACCCGCATTTACGGTATCCTGGAGCCACCGGTTTCGAAAGCATGCAACACCCAGTAGACGCCAACGTCGGATTTGCCTGTATCCGCCGGCCATACACATCGGCCTGGCATCACTGTTTGCAAGGGACACATGGTAGGTTGCTAAAGGGTGTAAGCGTGTGTGCTGTAATGGCTTGCTACAGCAAGGATTATGATTCTGAATATCAGATCTGCATGCCTTCAGCTGAAGTCCGCACATATCGGCCGGGCATCGCTGTCTGCAAGGGACGCATAGTCGTTGCTAAAGGCAGAAATCCTAAACCCTAAATCCAAACTCATCCGAAATACTTGAAGTGCAAATGAAATACTCAACAGACACAGCCTCCAGAGCTACATAGCACCAGACGGCTTGTCTTTAAAAAGAGGCAACGACTCAAAAAACAACACGTAAGAGCAGGCCGTGCTGGCCAGGCTGAGCAATCCCACAGAGCCTCAACTTGCAGTGAGAGAACATTGTCGGGAAGCCTCTAGGCCAAAACCTTCTCAAATGCGCTAGCCGGCTAGCCCCTACAGTAGAAGCCAAAAAGTTGGAACATCACTATCCTCATGCCCTTAAGGTAAAGTATAAGGGATCCTAGCACTAGTCCTCCTAAAGCCATGTTCCAACTTTCTGGCTTCTACTGTAGCTCTTTGAGAAACAATTGGCGCCTCCACGGTGCAGGCCTCCGAAGAGTCGTCCCTCAGCTGGTCTGCCAACCTGTGAAGTTTGAGGTCCCCAGCGGAGCACCGAAATCGCAAAACTTACGGTAAACCCCATTAAGGCCAAATAGTGCTGGGATTCCCTGTACATTCCTCTTAAGGATAGAAGCTACTTGGAAGGACAGGGGACTTAGTAAGTAGGTCATAAGTAGAGTTACAAGTACCCTAAACGGAGTTACCCCAAGTATAGCCCTACTTATAACCTACTTACTAAGTCCCTAAACCCTAAACCCCATAGATCCCTTTTAAGGAACCCTATAGATCCCTTTAAGGAGCCCTACTAAGTCCCCTGCCCTTCCAAGTATGGGGTTCCCAACTTTTTGGGCTTCTACTGTAAGATTTTCAGCCCCAAAGGCCCCACAGAACCCTACGACAGCCCAGAGACTCAAATATCCCTTAATTGAGGAATATTCCTTAAATCATATTAAGGATCCTACTATAGTTTAAGGTATATTCCTTAATTAAGAGATATCGGAGTCTCTGGGAGGGATGCTCGCTGCCGAAGGGCTCTGCCTTTTTAAGGGGAACTCCAGAAAGTTGGAATATGGTTTCAGGGTAGGATCCCCTATAATATACCACAGAAGGGTTTAGGATAGTCATATTCCAGCTTTCAAATTTCTGGCTTTTACCTTAAGGGGAGAGGCTTAGGGGCTCGGGGTCTGATAACTGCGGGTTTAGAGGATAAGGTGGGTTTAGAGGGTTTAGGGTTTATGTTCCTTATGGTGTTAAGATGCAGGCTTGGAGATCTACATATTGACCCTGGACTTGGACCCTGGATTGCCGTAGCTGTGTTTGGAATGTCTGTCTTTTGGTTAGGGTTCCACAGTCGCAAAATCAGATAACAGGTAACCCAAACAAGAAAAACACTAACGGCAAAAGGGAGGGTTTGGAATCATTTCAAGGGTACGGACGCCACGGGCACAGGGCTTGAGGGCAATGGATTGAGGCGTATTAGGGTCAAGAGCTTCCTGGAGTTAGTGTCCCAAATGCCAAACCTCAAGTAAGTTTGAGGGCTTAGCGTTCAGGGTTTACGGTTTCGAGGCGTGGTAGGGTTTGCCTTTTGGAGGTTTTGCAGCTTAAATAGCTTTGGGGGGGTTGGGGATTCCTACCTTGGTGTTTAAGTTGTATAGACTAGGTGGGGATGACCCCAAGCCTCAAATGGCCCAAAGTAGGTAGTATGTATAGACTTTAGACCCCAAAGTAGGTACTACTTGTATACTGGGAGTCTTAGGGTTACGGTTGTCAATGCCCTAAACCCTAAACCCTACACCCTACCCCCTAAACCCTAAACCCTAAACCCTAAAATTTTCAGCTGCAAGAGCTGCGACCCTAAACGGATGACACCCAACGCTGGGCCTCCAGAGCACTGCAAATCTAAGCCATTCCAAGCCACACAGAGCCTATTTAGGGTTTAGGGTTTAGGGTGTACTATATTATATTATCTTGTACTATAGTATACTATCTTATACTGTATTATGCACTCGCCTTTGACAAGCTCATGAACATATGATGTGGGTCGCAATTCCTGCTCCAAGCTGCGCAGCACTGCCGAACCCTAAACCCCAAGGTGTCTGAGCCACCGGCGACGCTCTGCTTAGCTCCTGCTCCACCTGCTTGGCTCTTGGCATGAATTGAGTTGTTGAGGGGTGAGGTTTTGGGGTTTCGGGGTTAGGGCCGGTTAGGGCTTGGGGTTCAAGGGTCAGGTTAGGGATGAATGCTCACCGGTTGTACAGTATAGAATTTGGGGTTTAGGGTGTTTAGCTTTTCAGCTGTGTCGGAAAGGATCGTTCAAAAAAGGTGTTGGTCAACAGGAGCCGCACAAACAAAACGACTTCTCGACAACTTGAATATGAAGACTGGCTCTTGACCTTTGCTTCTCTGTTTTGGAAAGGGGGGCATTTGCAAGCTATGCCTTGTGGAGCGCACTGACCAGCTTGCGACGTGCCGGCCGGAAATCAACTGTTTTGAAGGGGAAGCTACGCTGCGGCCGGGAATAGAAAATGAATTCGTGGCTGTCCCAAATGTGTGCTAGCCTTTGTCCAGTGAGTTTTGGGCTTTCGCGTTCACAAGACTTGAATACCAAAAACCACCGCAGGCATTCGAGCTGAGGGTGCACTGTCGGGATCCTCATAAGATCCTGATTACGAACATTAGGCAGCCCCAGTTTTAATTGGGACGGAATGCGAAGGAAATGCAAATTGTGTAAGAACCGTCGAGAAACCAACCCTCACCGAACTGGGTTCTTATATATTCTTGCATAGCATTTTCGTAGTACCTATGTCAACAGAACCATTCTACAAGATGGTATGATTGCGATAAGTCGCTTAGTCAGCGTTAAGGATCTGCACAATACCTATAGTTTCCATTGTAGTTCCTTTTTGGGGTTACCTTTTGGGATCTATAATATAAAGTTGGTTAAACCAAAAAAGGAACTACAATGGAGACTATAGGTACTCCTGAGCATCAACTTGCCGGGTCCAACCTGCGCTATGTCGCGGTCGAGCTCTGCATTCTGCGCCTCCAGCTTGCGGACGTGGCCCGTCCATTCCTGGTGAAGCCGTTTCACCATTGCAAAGAGGGCCATGTAAGACTAATCCTGCGAAGCTTGCTATGTTTTAGTCACCGGAGCTACCACCAAAATTCAAGACGACGAACACCGGCGCTTCGATGAAACCGCCCTTGGCCTCCTGTGGTAAGCCATGAGCTCGGAAAGGTATTGTGGTTTAAGACCTAATTAGTGTACCCTCAACAGCAGGTGTTTTGAGCTTACAGGGTGGGTAGGGCTTTGGGTTTACGGATTGGGGTTTCAAGAGCTTGTGATACAAAAAAAACATCCAGTGGTGTCCGCTTCCATAGACCAAGACTGGCAGCTCATGTAGATTGAGCTGAAGCCACAATCCCTACAAAGCCTTAAACCAAGAAACCCTAAACGCAAAGAAACTGACACCCGAACTCTTTACACCCTGGACCCTGAACCCTAAACAGCGCACTCCTAAAACCCTAAACACCCGCTGACGGTAAGCTCCCCTAGGCTTAGCGTCTCGGAACCTTGCAAAGGGCGTCGCAAATACAATGCATGCTGGTCAGGCCTGCAAGTCATCGAAGAGCCTCTGCAAGAACTACGAGGGTTCCTTTAAAGACTATAAGACTCCAGCACGGTTAAAGGTTTGGGGCGACTTTCTTTGGGTATCTGGCTACTAGAGCTTAAAGCGGCTGTATGAAGGCTACTACAAGGGCCACTTTAAGAGCACACTGTCCATGTTACTATGAGGCATCACCGTGGCATTCAAGATGTCTTTTTCCAGATCGTGGTCCGTGTTGAAGTTCCTAATCTGATGTAGATGCGGTTGTGTATTTTTTGGGGGGGATTAAAAAACGGACCCTAAATTAGAGAACTACACAATATACGACGTAGAATCGGTTTGGGGCTTTAGGGGATATGGTGTTTAGGGTTCAGTGTTCGGGATTGGTTGACGTTTTCGGCTCAGAATTTACCATGTAAGGCTTTATGTAGGGTTGACGGCTTGGCTTAGCTTGTCACAGATCACCACCAAAGTCATTTACGGCGACGGCAGAATGAGCAGCATCTTAAGGCAGGACAAAACACACTAAACCGGTAAGGTAATTAAGACACCTCTGCCAAAAGCAGCAGCCGAAAAGTGCAATTACGAAGACGATACACTCATCACAACAATCGACGTAGAAGATGTGTTCAATACAGAGTGAGTGTATCGAGCTAGTAACTGGCGACCCAGGAAAGCCGTATTCGCGCGAACGGCAGGGACAGTTGATATTAGCTAGTCTGTTTATATGGGAGTTTCCGGACATAGCGGACCCGAATATAGCACCCTAAATAGTGGGATCCTTCTTACAAGGACCCAAAAAAAAGGTACCCCTAATTTTCGGAAACTCCCATGTGTACTTAGTCTTCTGTTGCTATAGTACCGTTGCTGCTGCTCCCCGCCTCGTCCTCCTCCGGCACTACTGTACATGGATCCCAAAGGGTCCAAGTATCATTATGGTATATTAAAGGGCTCTTTTAAAGGGGTCTCAATAAGGAATCTATAAGTCTATAATAGAGTTCTATAACGTAGGGGCCTTACAGTCAACCCCAAAAAGTTGGAAACCGGATTAAGGCCAAATAGTGCTGGGATTCCCTTTACATTACTCTTAATTGTTGAGGCCACAGGGTTTCCAACTTTTGGGCTTTCACTGTATAGGGTATTTTGGTGGCCTAATTATATACCATAATGATACTTGGACCCTTTGGGGTTGACAACAGTGCTACCAGCAGAGCCGTATGAAGTGGTGGCCATTTTCTCTGCTTGCCCATATCACTGCTCACGAATATGTCTAAGGAACAATATATACACACACCAAAGACGTCACATGCATCCTAAACTCCTAAACCTAAACCCTGCGCATCTAAACTCCAAACCCCTGAACATAAAAGCCCTCATGTTCTCAAGAACCGAAAACCCAACATCTCGAACCCCTAAACCCGAAAGCATTTGAACCGTAAGAGCTGAAACAAACCTCCTTCATGTCACTTTGGTAGAGATTTGGCTTTAGGGTTTAGGCGATTTAAACTCATGGTTTAGCGTATGGTTTTACCTGCTCTGTGACTTTGTGGACACCGTGCATAGGTTTTAAGGTTTTATGGGGCCATTGTAAAGGTACGAGAGGTAAGTTTGAGGTTTATGGTTTTGCATGGTCTGCGGACTTGAAGGGTCAATACACTAGGCCCCAAGCCACAAAACTTTTAAACTGCTAAGCCTTAAACCCTATAGGGTCCAGGGGCACTAATCTTTGGGGGCCAGGCCGGCTCAATATCATGTTCTCGCTCCTGGGCCCGGCTGGCTGATCTCACGCTTACCGCAGAAGTCGTACTATGTGGGGTTTAGGGTTTAGGGGTCTCGAGAATCAGAAGAGGTTTTTGGGATCGTTTGTGGGCATAGTACAGTATATCTATCAAGGCACGATTTGGTCAAAGTATTGCTGATCATTTACACTATCGACATGTTAGCAACCGTAACTGTAAGTAAATGGGGGAAGTACATGACCATGAACTCAGTACTTGGACACTGGGGGGAATAACGGGTGTACGATGCTTATGCGGAGCACAGCCTCCATTGTGAGCACGCCCATCCTAGCACACCCAAATAATTCGCTCACCCATGCTCAACGGAAATATGTAGAGCGACCAACACCCCAATTCAAATCCCAAGTCGCTCATAATATGACACAACCCTTCAAGAACCCGCAAAGGAACTTGAACGTGTAACACCACACAAACCTGGCCACGGACTCTTGACACAACTAGCATCCCGGAAAGCCCCATAATTAAGCCTTAGGCAAAGAATACACCCATTTATTCAAAGCATTCTGCCCAGTATGAGTCACGGTTCAGTCCATAATTCGTGAGCATTGGGCCCAAAGGGCAGTAACTAAGGTTAACCCTCATTCATCAGCTCCCTCGCTTCAAGGCCTTTGTATAGGAACCCGCTACTGGGAAAGGTTCGTAATGTGTATTCTTGACGCACCCAACCCCCTGAAGCCTGAACCTTTAAACCCTTACCACCAAGCCCTAGCCCTAAACCCCATGGTCTTGGCGCGCCTAAGAACCCTTCCCATCGGAGGTCACCGCAACAACGCCTTGGCAAGCCTCTGGGCACCCCGGCTTCGACTGGCGCAGCTCCTGCTCAAGACTTTGAGTACTTCCCCCGTTGTTTATGGTTCCTTTCAGGGTTTCATTATGGTTCTTTGAGGGTTTAGGGATAACTTGTAGCGTCCAAGCTTGTGCTTCTCGCTTCTGGGCCTGTGCTTTGGGGCCGTTTCAGGGGCTTTGGTTCGTCTCTTGGGACTGGCATAGAGAGGTCTGATACTTGACAGCACATCCCCTTGCCTTGTACAAACCCCATTCTTATTACCATGTCCCCTAAATTGTAGACAAAACGCTATTCCAGATATATCATCGTCCTTACTTTTTCCCAGGAAATAAAAGTCACCGAGTAATGGACAGCAAAACCATATAATAATTAGTTACTATGGCTCCCGGTTGTGGGGTTTGGGCTTCGATCGGGCTTTCGGGTGCCCTGCAACGGTATCGTGCCACTGTACGGCCATGTACGGGCTAGAACAAGACAAGGGTGGTTTGGGGATGATAATGTCGGTTCTGACGGCCACCATGAATAAAACACTGGTATTAGCCGCGCTTTTACAACTTTCTACAACGCACTGTAGAATCATGTTTGATTTTGTCGGACTGTCACAAGCGTTCATGCCTTGTGCGAGCATGCACGAGTCACTCGTGTTCACAGTGCTTCACATTATTTCTGGCATGAGACCTATGTACTGTCATAAGCGTTGATGCCTTGTGCAAGCATGCCCAAAGCACTGGCATGTACAGAATTTGCCTCCATGCGCAAAATAGTGCGCAACGACATGGCACTGGCGATGAAGATGAAGAAGAAGATTATGATCCCCACAAGTAGTTGGGCTTCTCAGGTACCCTAAAACCCTATGGGTGTTAGGATTAGGGGGACCCTTGGGGACATAGACCCGCTCAATAAGGCCCCTTTTGAGAGAGCCAAAAGTAGGGTTCAGAAGGGGCACCCTTTCAGGGGTCTCCCTAATAATACTACCTACCCTAAACCCAACCATGAACCCTAAACCCTAAACCCCTAAACCCTAAACCCTAAAACCATAAACCCAACCATGAACCGCGTAGGATCTCAGTTACGCAGTCCTTGCGGAGCCTCGCGTTGGAACGCTCCCATCGCCTCGTAAGCTGCCCAATTCCAGGTTTATAGAGACTCCACTATCCCTTAAGTAAAGAATATTCCTTAAATCATATTAAGGGTCCTACTAGAATTTATGGTATAATCCTTGATTAAGGGATATTGGAGTCTCTGGGTTTACCAATGCAACAATCAAAGGGGAAAAGGAGGGACCCTTAATGGGGACCCTACCCTATAATGGGCGATATAATGGGTATATAATAGCTATATTAAGGGTATATACCTAAGGGTCCTTATTAAGGGTCCCTCCTTTTCCCCTTAGAAACAAGGCTCTCTGTCATTCTAACTGAGTTTTAAAGGGTCCTGAAGGGAGGGTGGTTCAAGGGGGGAGGGTACAAGGAATCCTTAGGGAACCTTAAGGGAACCTTCGGGAAAGGATGCTACGTACAAGAGTTGGTATAGGGGTTAGGGTATAAGGGGCAATAGTCCTCGAAATCGGCATCGGGTCTAGGGTAGGGCGTGCCTTTTGGGTTTGCGGTCTTCAAACATGGCACCTGGTGCAGCCCTGGAGGTTGCATGCAACGTATACCTCAGCTCAGTAACCCCCACTCCTTTCGTTAATGGTCATATCGGGCATCATAAATCCACAGGCCCCTGCAGAAACGAGGGGTTGAGTAATCAGGGCGGCTAAATCAAAGCTCAAAAAAGCCCATTACCTCTAACCGTTGCTACACACCCTAGCAAAGGGGCCTGAATGATTAGAATAGTCCAGGATTTTGTGGTATATCATCATAGACCCTTCTAGTATACAAGGGATAGCCTTTGCTCGTCACTCAGACCTCCATATTACACTTCATGATCTCTCCAGCACATCGACCACAAGGCAGCGCTGGAATCTGCTCCATGCGTGTAACAAGCCGATACCACAGAATCCTACAAAAAAACACACGAAGCCCCTGAACTCGTAAAACACCTGTGCAAACCACCGTAGTATCCTATGTAAAGCCCAAGATTCAAGAAGAAAAACGATAAACAAACCAACCCCATACCTGAAAGCCCTGAACCTGCCGGCAAAGTTGCTGGTCCAACTCTCTCTCTCTCTCTCTCTCTCTCTCTCTCTCTCTCACTCTCTCTCTCCGAACGCAAACAATTTCAAATTTGGGAAACTAGGGGCCAAAATAGCTAGACGAGTCACTGAAGGTTTACTGTAAGGGTCACTCTAACGGGGTTTGATTCCAGTGAAGGGTTATGGTGTATGAGCAAGTATGCAGTAAGTGTAAGTAAGCATAGGTACAAAATCAAAATGGGAATCTGACTATCACAAGAGGTCATTGCAAAATATCTCGAGCCCTTTTAACACTGCATTGAACAACTCTTTGCATTCACCATCAGAATTGTGCGAGTTCTGTGTTCAATGGCTGTAGTTTCGCCGCTTAGTAGCGCTTAGGCTCCATGGCCAAACCGCTTTCAAACAAGCCTCCTGATAATATTCACTCAATAATCCCCTGGGGCTCACAACCGCAAACCTAAACCCTGTAGTTTTATAAGAGATGGGACACGAAGTCCTGTGAAGACCCCGTAGAGTGAGTCCCTAATTCTGGGAGAGCTGCGACAAAGTTGCCAGGACCTCCTGGAGGACGGACTTGGGAAGGCTTGATGGCTTGAGGGCTCTGTTTTGCAGAGATACTGCTTATTCCTTCTGTTGTCAATTGTTGTTGAGGTTGCTGCTGCTCGGTGTGATGGTTGGTCGTCAAGATGACGGCGGTGCAAACGACGTGGACATCATTTAGTCTTGTCGCCATCTATACAGGGTGTGAGATGTCGTGAGCATGCTTAACCCGACCATCACCACCCTCCCATCCGAAACACGACACAGCTGCGGTGTTCTTGCTTTTGCTGATGCAGCTCAAACTGCACCAACGCACAATCTAGAATTCGTGCTGCTCCTGATCCATGAAGTTGTAAAGCCCTAAGCCTTAACAAAACAAACAACACCTCACGGATTGCTGCAACCCACCCGTCACAGAAACCCCAAACCTAAACCCTAAACCTAAACCCTAAACATTAGCCCTTAGCCAAACCATGTGAAAACAAATGGGACCAACTGTGACTAGCCCTGGGCTCGGCTCATCTGGGCTGACCGTTGCGATAGGCCCCATACCGTCGATGATATAAATCCTGCATTATCTTAAGGTCCCTAAACTATGGGAATTATGGTATACTCCTTATTATGGGTAATGCAGGATTTATCTCAGCAACAGTAGTAGCTCCTTTATGGGGCTCATATTTAGAGTCCTATAAGGTAATCTCAAAAGGGAACTACTATGGGGCCTATGGGTACTGCAAACTTTTGTTACTCACAAAACGGGCCTGTAAAGGCATCCTCATGATCACTTTGCACGGACACTACAAAAGGTAGGCTTAAGCTAAACAGCGCGTCCCCACTTCAGAGTTCTAGTAGGATGGGGGTTTAGGGTTTAGTGCTTCATGGTGTGAGGGTTTAGTATTTGCCTCAAGAATCGATTCAAATCGATGCCACGATAAGTCGGGTGAGTGCAGGACCTACGGGCTCTGAATGGGTACGTGCTCTGAATGGGGCTTGGGGGTTTCCCGTGGCCTGGAGCACATCACTTGCTGACACGTTTATTTTGCTTGCCAAACTTGTGTAGAGGTACGTAGAACATCGTGATCTCACACCGGCTACTAGCGATGCCGACAGCTTGGGGTAGGGTTTAGATCGCTGGCAACGAATCAGAAAACAGCACACTGCGATGGCTGACATAAGCGGTTTCAAATGCTGCCTTGACGGGTCTAGGAGTGTTCAAAACACTGCTGGGTTGGCCTTTAAACACCCTGAAAAATATTTATATATAGGGTCCCTTATAAACCCAAATAAAGAAACTAAAAAATGTCCCAAAATCCAACCTAGACTGAATCCGAACTGCACCCGACTCTCGCGGACAACTTCTTCAAGCGTGGATGGTTCTGAACATGTGCATCCCGCAAACAACCGGCTGGTCCTCCATTCCAGCGCCGGCCAACAGGAAAAGTGCGACTTTCGGGCCGTAACGGTTAGATTAGGCTTGCGATGTTTCGTGTAGAAAAATTCTGTAGGAAAGAAGGGCAGAGGATCGTAAAGGCATAATATGTGGGCATGTGCAACAAGCACTAGAGATGCT
This sequence comes from Symbiodinium sp. CCMP2592, assembly GCA_905221615.1. NCBI lineage: Eukaryota > Dinophyceae > Suessiales > Symbiodiniaceae > Symbiodinium > Symbiodinium sp. CCMP2592. The sequence goes on from CAJNDT010000391.1 coordinate 869,543, forward strand.
ACCACTCCCCTTGGGAAGGGCATGTTTTCGGGCAGTCTTTCAGGCGTGGGCGGGGCTCGCGTTTCACCACACCGAAACCCGCTGCCAGTCCTATTCCTGCGACCGCTCTTGTGTTAGGCCTCTTCAGGAATAGACTTCAGGTCAACTTGCAAATGGTAGGATCGTGCTGTGCTGTAAGGCGAAACTTCACCTTGAGCTTTGAGAAATCGCGATCAGGCACCCAGGATATTTCCAGGATAAAGCCAGCATTAGTTCAGGGCTCAGTGCTTAGGGATTGACGGGTTTGGGGTAGGAGATTGCTGGCACCAAGCTTCTAGGAGGCACGGTGCTAGTTCCATGTAAACCGGGGTTCGGCACCAACCCTGGGCGTGGTAGCACAGTCGGGTCGAGTCTCCCTACCCTAAGGCCCCAAAGTAGTTCCTTTTTGGGGTTCGTATATAGAATCCTATAAGGTAGTCCCAAAAAGGAACTACTTTGGGGCCTTAGGGTAGGCACACCATGGAACACAGAAGCCCCAGGCCCGAAATCCTGATCCTGATAACAGTATCTCGTCGAGATCCAGTCATAACTAGAACAGGGTACAGGGTTGGTGCATATTTTAGTATACTTGCAGGCAGGAACCCCACGAATAAACCCTAGAACAACCTGCATACCATAACTTAGGGCTCCGGATGTTCGGGTCCCGCGTCTTGGAGTTGTGGTCTCAAGGTCATCCGGATTTGGGGGCGCAGGTCAACCCTAAACCCTAAACCCCTAAACCCTAAACCCCTGAACCCCTAAACCCAAACCCCTAAACCCTAAACCTTAAACCTTAGTGTTTAGGGGTCTAGGGCTCGTAGTATGACACTTCGCACAAGCAGGAGTCCGCAACCGACTGCTAAGCTAACTATAATGTAGTAATTATCCGAACAGGAACTACTCCTGTCGCTATAATTCATGATTTTGACTACCCTCTTTTAATCGGAACTGATTGTTCTGTGGCCACGGTTCGAAGGCATCCGCCCTGCACACCGCGCAAATTTTCCACGACGCTTGAGATAGCCACTTCCGGGTGAAACTGATGTCCACAACAGTAGCAGAGGCACGAGCTGGCCGAACGGAGGGGTCGGGGGTCAGGATGTTTGGTGTTTGCAGTGTAGGGTTGAGTCTCTGGAAATTGCGGGCTTAGGGTGGAAAATCAAGTGGGTGGTTGTCAGAATTATGGTCCCTTTTTGGGTCCCGATTATAATACGGCACCTATTATTTAGGGTGCCCCGCCCAAAGGGGACCATAATTTTGACACAAGTGAGTGGAAAAGGTGCGAGAAACTGCACTAATGCTGTAAACGGAGGTTGTCGGAGGTTGCAGTTGCAGACAGGAATCTCTGACTTGTTCACAAAAACATCTGGAACCCCGGCAGGCTGGATCTCCATTTAGCCCTCAGAGCATAACAAAGGCATGAATCCGTGTCCCTGGCCCTGACAATTCTCAACTCACTTACCCCAAGACTCCAAGTATACAAATAGTACCTACTTTGGGGTCTCAGGTCTATATATACTACCTACTTAGGGCTATTGGGAGTCTCGGGGTTAGTGTGCTCCCCGCACCCTCCCCAACTCACTTCGAGGCAGCCTACGAGGGATGGTGCGTGCTTTGTGCAAGCGCATGCTGCAGGACCGGATGCCAACCAAGCTGGCTTTTCTGATTAGGGTTTAGGGTTTAGGGTTTAGGGTTTAGATAATTTCTCCGGGCTCATCATTGGCCTAAGAGATCAGCTTTTGTTTTTTGGTCCCTAAACCCTAAACCCTATATGCGAACCAGCTTGGAGGCTCTGGTCACCTCAACGGGCGAGGTCCTGGCGCGGATGCGGATCTATCGCGAGTAAGTCATTTATAGGGTTAAGGGGCTTTCTCAAAAGGGTACTTCTGGTAGTTGGATACCCATGCGATAAAATACAAAAAACTTTCAGAAACATTTACAAACCCTCGAAATCATACGATCAAGTTCGTTTTTATTTCAAACCAAATTTGTTTTTGTTTTGATTTTTGTGATTTTGTTGAATGACGGTGGGCTGATATCTGTGTTTTCGTATTTTTGTTTTTTCTTATTTTTTCTGATCTTTTGTGTATTATCATGAATGTTTCTGAATGTTGCCGAATGCCGAATGATCATGTATTTTTTGGCATTTCCTGCATGTTTATTGTTGCTGGCTGGCTATTGAATGATTTGGAATGATTTCGTATGTTTCCCAATGCTCCCCGCAAGTGCCAGAAGGCCCTCTTTGGGAAGCACCCCTGTCCTTAAGAAAGCGTAAGGAAGCTAGGACTTAGGCCTTAAAATTACAGCACTGTTGGGCTGGTCTCACAACCTAGGCTAGACTGTCCATGACGATGGGAACAAGCTAGAACTGTCACCATGTCTACCCATAGGCCCTAAAGTAGTTCCTTTGTAGGAATACCTTATAAGTTTCTAAGTATGAAATCCAAAAAGCAACTACTTTGGAGCCTTTTGGTAGCAGCTCTACGGTCTGATCCTTTCGGGCGTTTGAACGGACCGAAAGTCTACTCTCAATCGAAGCTGGTCATATCAGCTGTTGTGACTTGCCATGTGAACTTTGGCCATCGTGTCAAGCTTGGCCGGTTTTGATAGTGGTAACACTGATAACACTATAACTCCTGTCAAATCCGAGAATACTGTTCACGTAAGCAACAATATCTTCATGCAGCTACGACACTTGCTTGCAGAATCAATACCCCAAACTCAACCCCAAACGCGGTGGCGTTGGCGACTGATGAGTACAACGTTGGGATGGCGGTCAGCGCTCAAGACTGCTAGAAGGTATTGAAAACGCAAAACACGAAACCCTGAATCCAGCCAACCCTGAACCTGGGATGTCCACCTTTCAAGCTTGAACAGTCTGCCTGAATCTGCAGCCGATGTCCTGCGAGCACCCAAACCCTAAATGCTAAGCCCTTTTGAAACAGAGTTCCTATGCAGTGGGAATCTTAACTAGGTGGGGCTTTCAAAGCCTTTGAAAAATATTAGTAAATAAGATCCTCTTCAGCCCAATAGGGGAAAATATAAAATGTCCCAAAGCCCTACCTAGTTAATGTCCGGAGTCCCGAGTCCTCAGCAGCGGACTCGGAGATCCCGCCGCATCAGGAACCGCTGCTTAAAGATCTGAGGTGTCAATTCGGGGGCTTCCGGCTTGACTAAAGGGAACTCCAGAAAGTTGGAATATGGATTAATGGTAGGATCCCCTATAATTTACCTTAAAGGGGTTACGCTAATGATATTCCAACTTTCTGGCTTCTACTGTAAGGCCTTTTCGGGCTTTGGGAATGTAGGACCTCTTGAGTTTCAGGGTTTGTGGAGTTGAAGGCTGAAGGTTTTGAGAGCCTGGGGAAGGTTTATGATTTTTGGGCTTTCTTTGGCCTTGCGGATTTTGGGGGTTCAGGTCTTAGGATTATATACGGCCGAACAAAATGCAAAACCCTTAAAGCAGGATTCGGATCACTTATAGGATGCCGTCTTTCAGGTAGCCCACACACCTTACTCACACCCTATATACCGTATATGCCCGAGCAAGTTCTATAGCATTCTAAAGGAGTGCAAAGACCTCGATTTTGGTAATTTGAACTAAATTCCTTAGCGAGAACCCAGGAAAGAAATCATCGTGGCGAGGGACGTTGCCACAGCTCCGATCGCCACGAAACGGAACTCATCCAAGTGAGACACACCTATACCTATAGGCCCCAAAGTATTTCCTTTTTAGGAATACCTTATAGGATTCTAAATATGAACCCCAAAAAGGAACTACTTTGGGGCTTATGGGTACGCCTACCCTGTTGTTTCCAAACCGAACCCGGAGCTCAGCCTCCTAACTATCAGGGACATACGTAGTAACTTTATATAGAAATAGAAACTAGCAATATCCCAATTTACGTAGGCTACTTACACTCCCGAGCGAGAACCTGCATGCTTTGATGCCCCATGATCCTAAAGAACATGAACCCTTAAGAAACCAGAATTGAACCCCCTACACGACCTTCTAAGCCCCAGACTCAGACAACCCATGACGGAACCCTCAAACCAGCAGACACCCGAAGAGTCGAATGACTTCAGAGATCCGAAGGAGTAGCAAACCTGTTCGTGCTGTGGTGATAATATATTAGAGTTCTTCTCGCCCCAGACCCGTAGCTTACTACAGCGACAGCACTACTTAATCAAGTAATAAGAATAAGAAAGTGAGGGCTCACATCATGGGACTATGTTACAGGAAATATGTTACAGCGATGCAAGAGTAAAACAAGTCAGTCTACCCTCGACGACTCACATAATTTACCACTATAATCTCTCTGCGACTGCCGCTTAAAAAAACTAGGAAGCCAGCGTACCGAAATCACCATCCACATCAAAGTTTCTTATCCGGTGCTCTCACTCCGTGTTACTCTTCTGAGCCCGCGAATACGGGTGATCCTCATAGCGAAGACGCTAGTTAAACCCTAAACCCTAGCACGACCCGGCCCTAATCCGTAAGCCTCGACCCAAACACAGATCGTAGGTTTTTGTCTTACATGAGCTATCTTGGGGAGCTCCGTTTCCCAAGACGGCCTGCATCCTGCACAGCTCCATCTCCTGCACAACAGCTGGACCCTGAGACTCCAAAATCCGTTCATCAAGCAATGCAGTAGAAGCCCAAAAGTTGGAAACCCCACAGCCTCAAGTTTTAAGAGTAGTGTAAGGGAGTCCCAGCACTGTTGGCCTCAATCCGGTCTCCAAATTTATGGGGTTTACGCATTACTGTAACCCCAAACTACCGAGGGGTCCTTATAATTCAAGTCAGGCTAAAGTTCTGGAAGGCAGGGTTTTTGGAGTCTCTGGAAGGTGCTCAGTGGGCTTGTGCTGGCAGTCAACATGTTTGGTTGGAATCGCCTCTCCGAGCAAAGGACAGTATGATTGATGCGAATGCCGGTACTCCGTCATCATCATCAGCAGCAGCAGCGAAAGTTCGGCGTGCATCCATATCAGCCCCCAACCGCCACCATTACCAACATAACCAGTACCTCTGTGATTCTGTGATCATCAACAACATTATGTTTATGGTTAGGGTCTATGGAATGAGCCTCTATGCTAGAGGGGCCGCAGTAATTAGAACAGGGTTTCGGCGTTATACTATAATGATAATCAGGAACCCCCCAAATATAGTATTGGTAATTATTAAGGCCCTACAGTAGGGTCTATGGAATGAGCCCCGATATTCGCATGCTCTAAGGATTTACCAAGCTCCCGAGCCTTGCCGTCGCTATACGCTCGCTAGCAGCCCTAGTCTCGAAACCTTAAACCCTCCCATTGCATGCCAGGCCTACTTGGAAGGGCAGGGGACTTAGTAAGTAGGCTATAAGTAGAGTTATAATTATAAGTACCCTAAACGGAGTTACCCCAATAATAACCCTACTTATAACCTACTTACTAAGTCCCCTGCCCTTCCAAGTAGGGATTAGGGTTGAGGCTTAAAGAAGACTTCCTGAAGTCAGCATCGCCCTACAGCCTACATTGGTCCACATCCAAAGTCAGCCGTAAAGCTTTGCCAGCTTTTCGACCCACAAACACATAAATAAACAAACACCTATAGTCTCCCTTGCAGTTCCTTTTTTTGGTTTAACCAAGTTCATATTAAGGATCCTAAAAGGTAACTCCAAAAAGGAACTACAATGGAGACTATAGGCAGAGCCCAAAACTTCAGGCACTGCCGAAAGACATTGAAGCATGAATTCGGCCGGCCCATCGCCAACAAACCCAAAATCCTTTCATGGTTCCGGCTAAGCTGGGCAATCCCGGGGGGGTGAACCCTGAATAAAGCCTTCTGCGGAGGTCTGCGATTTCCTGGTTTTGTGGCGAGAGTTCGTTCTCCGCAAGACCCTAAACTCTGAAACCGTTGATGCCTCCGAGTCGTTGAAGGTAGATTGCCTTACCAGGAACGAGATCGAGGTTCCAAGTGACAGGTTAGTCCATGGGCGCGGGGTGGTATGAATATGTATATGTATATGTACACACGGATATCTACAGGTGTGGCTATTGTATAAGTTCATTCTATATATATATATATATATATACATATATGTATACTGGTATGTTTGTCACGAGCGACGTGAAGACCCTGAATACCGAAACCACAAACTTGAGAGTCTCAAACCTCTAAGCCAACGGCTCCACCCACACCAGGGGGATTCCCTCGAATTTACAATACAACGTACGACGATAACGATGTAACCGCTTTCCGGCGCCTACGCTAGGGGCTTACGGCTTGAAGGTTTGCGGTTTTAGGTTTCCCTGGAGGATGGTAATTACCGTGTCCTTAGATTGTCTATCCTGAGGGTCTATGTAGGGCTTGGGAGCACTCACCGTCACTTGAATGCTAGGAAGCCTGAACCCTAAATCCCACCCCCTTGAGGGGCTTCGGACTAGGCTATGGGTTTAAGGTTCAGAAGTTTGGTTCAGGGTTTAGGGTTTGTAGTTTTGGGGTTACGGATTGAGGGGGTTTGTGTCCTGTGCTTGCAGTTTACAGCTGTCACTTGCGGTGAGGTCTAGGGTTAGCATGCAGGGTTGCGATCATCTTAGAGCTACGTGGTCCAGCAGCTGCGTAAGGACCCACAACTCATAACAAGAGGGAACTGAACGATAACTGCAACAACATGTGAAGCAAACCCTGATTGACTGTGACTGCGAAATGAATGCGACATCCATGTTGCTTTACATGTACATGCACATGTGCATGTGAAACAACATGTGAACAGGGTGAAAATGTAAATGAAGGGTAATGGAAGCCTGGGGCACAGGGTTTGAGGCTTTGGATTAGGGCGTAGGGTCACCAGCTTCTTGGAGCTACCCATAAGCCCCAAAGTAGTTCCTTTTTGGGGCTTATATTTAAAATCCTTTAAGGCAATCCTAAAAAGGAACTACTTTGGGGCCTGTAGGTGGTGTCTCCAATTGCCAAACTTCAGCTCTGAGGCCTTAGAGTTCAATATTTAGGGTTTCGAGGTGTGGTCGACTGTGCCGTTGGAGGCATGGCTTTAGGGCCTCTAAGCTGTAAAACCCCCAAATCCTAAACTCTAAACTCTAACCCTAAGGGTCCATGTGCTCATATAGTATATACATTGGCCTTAATGTAGTCCCTATATAGGTACTTTGAGGCCCATGTATCTCTATATGGGTACATGGACCCTTAGGGTAAGTCTAAACCCCGAAAGCTGGTCGTGAGTTGTGGTGTCTGAGCCACGGGCGGCTCGCTGTCGAGGCTCGATGCGACCTACAGATTGGCTCGTGAACGTGGATGGGTTTTGGGCGTTTTACAGGCCTTGTGTAGGCTGAGTTCAGTGCGTGGGGCCTTTAGGGTTTCGAGTTTCGACTGCTCTCTAACCAACTTCTTCCCGGTTGCTGAAGTACTTGGCTCTCGCTCAGGCAAGACGAACTCGTTGATCATGTTAGGAGTACTTGCTCCAAGATAACTACGAGTTGACTGGTCAGCTACTAAGGCTATGACATTGGGGCCCTATTCAGCGCGAAAAGTGCACATTGGACGGGACGGAACAGCAAAATCACAATCATCTCCTCGAGAGCCATAGTGCGACAAGCAAAAGCTTTTTGGCTGCTACGAGTAATTAGTTTGAGCCATAATGTTTGAGTGTCTAAAGCGAGAAACCGATGCCAATCCAATCTTGCGACCTGAATACCAGCAAGTAACCACATTCCCTTATCGTGGTTGTAGCAGAATCGACCCAAAACCATCAAAAACCCGTGATTCCTAATCATGAAGGCCCCGAACTCCCCACAACACCATGTGGGTGGTTGTCAAACTTGTGGTCCCGTTTTGGGGTCCTTATCATAATACGGCACCTAATATATAGGGTACCCAAAAAGGGAACATAATTTTGACAACCACCCATGTGACAAACAGCTGTTGCCAGGACGAGCCTGCTGGATCTCTCGATCCAGTTTCAGGTTTTCCTCCTCCAGATTTTTCACCTTTTGCGCCTGCTCCTGGCGAAGCCACTAAGCCAAAGCGGCCCAAACCCTACGCCCTAGAAGCACTACTTTGAGGAGCAGGGTCGAGGGATCCTCTCTGGAAAAGGGTATGGGCTTCTTTGTGTGTTTCTCATCTCCAGGTTCCGCCGATTCAAGGTTTTGGTTTAGTGTCTGGGGTCTGTGAGTCTGCAGCGCTTGAAGGGTTTCGGCTTGAAAGAACCGAGTCCCTAATTCTCTGAAACAAACTTGGAGCGCGGCTGTCTTTCGATGAAAATGCCCTTGGCTTCCTATGGTAACCCAGTACGTCTGTGAGGTGGGGGGTTTCCGATAATTAGGGGTACCTTATTTTGGGGTCCTTATAATAAGGATCGGTGCTATATTAGGGTCCCCTATTTTCGGAAACTCCCAAATAAGCTACCTCAGATGGTTTTGTGGGCGACAGAGAGGGTAGGGCTGGGTGTTTGCGGTTTGGTGTTCAGGAAAGCTGGTCAGCAGAACGGAACCCCATCCAGTGATTTTCCAATCCATAAACCGAGACTGGAACACTTTGCTGGGTTTATGTACCTACACTGAGCCGCAAGACTCTGAAGCTCTAAAGCGCTACTCCCTAGATATGACAAAACCCCAAAACACTGAAACCCCAGACCCTGGACCCAAGATCAAACCTGTAAAGCCCCGTACCATCCTAAGCCCCAAAACCCCCTACAGTAAACTCCATAAAGTTGGAAACCGGATCAAGGCCAAATAGTGCTGGGATTCCCTATACATTGCTCTTAGGGATTGAAGCTGCGGGGTTTCCAACTTTTGGGCTTCTACTGTAAGTCCCGTGGGCTTGGCTTCTCGGAAACTCGCAATGCAGCGCATGCCGGTCGGGGCCTGCAAGTTCTCAAAGAGCCTCTGCGAGAACCCCTAGGGCTCCACGCACCTATGTAGCTTATTTGGGAGTTTCCGAAAATTAGGGGTACCTTATAATAAGGGTCCTACCATTTAAGGTACTATATTAGGGTCCCCTATTTTCGGACACTCCCAAATAGGTAGGGTCCCTTTTTGGGTCCCTATTCTAATACGGCACCTAATATTTAGGGTACCCGAAAAAGGATTTCAATTTTGACAACCACCCATATAGCTAGGCCTTTAAGTACCTATATAGGTACCCCTTTAAGGCCTAAGTACATGCTATATGGGCACATGGAGCCTTAGGGAACTACAAGTGCGGCCACTGGGAGTATTTTGGGATTCCCGCAGGGTTGATTGTTGAGGGTTAAGGGCTACGGGACGCTGCCAAACTTATTGCAGGGGTTCAATTACAAGGGTTGCTTCTAGGGCGCACGGTAAAGTTTACTATACGGCATGATCATTAGATTCATTTTGGCTTCTCTAGATTATGGTCCTTTTGAGGTTCCTTATGATGCCGTGTTTTGGAGCTCCGAAAAGGACTCTGAGTAAGAGTGAGGGCAATTCACAAACGGCGTAAATCATTTTGGGGTTTAAGGGGTTGAGGCACTTACCCCAGACTCCCAATAGCCCAAAGTAGGTAGTATTTATAGACTTTAAACCCCAAAGTAGCTACTGTTTGTATACTTGGAGTCTTAGGGTTACGGTTGTCAATGCCCTAAACCCTAAACCCTAAACCCTACACCCTACACCCTAAACCCTAAACCCTAACCCCTAAGCCCTAAAATTTTCAGCTGCAAGAGCTGCGACCCTAAACGGATGAGGTTCAAAGTGGGTTTGGTTTACGTGACCGGCTGCTTGCCTTGGACTCAGAAATAGGCTTTCGGGGCTTAGGGTTCCGGATTTTGTTGGGTCATTACGGCCTCTTTTCGGGTCCCTAATAGAGTACGGCACCTACTATATAGGGTACCCAGAAAAGGGGCCATAATTTTGACAACCATTCTAACGTAGTGCCTTGCTAGTTGGAATCGCACTGGGCATGTCATTAGGTTTTTGCTTGAGCTCGTTTTCAGTTAGGGCTGAGGGTTCAGGGGGTTAGGGCTTCGGGTTCAGCGCATAGGGCTTTAGATTCAAGGCTTGCTGTTTTAGGTTCGGGGCTCTCAATTTAAGTTGAGGCATCTGTTGCTTTTGTACTGGGATGCCTGGGGCTCTTTGCAGCAGGTCAATGGGAATTCTCTTGGGGCCAAAGTTCCCGCAAATTGAGTAATAGTACTGGGCTCGTGCCAGAGAGCCACTTTGATTTGGGAACATGCCTTAAACTATAAGGGCATAAGGGCCCTGAATTAAGAGACATTGGACTTTCAAAGTAGGTGAACTTCCTGGGGCCCAGGCTGGGTCATGAGTGCATTCTCCGTCCTGGGCTCGGTGGCTGCATTGATGCTTAGAACAAAGGGTCTTAGTTTCTGGTCTTAAGAGTCCGAATAATAGGTTGCCGTGCATATTGTAGCAAAACCGCGCTGGAACCATGAGCGGGGAGCGGGTGCTCGTCATGCAATTTTCTATCGTAGTCGGGCTTAGGGTTATGATGTTGGAAGGTTCGTATTGATGGAAGTACATGATTATGGAGTACTTGGACCCTCTGATCAACACTTCAAGTCCCGGTCGTCAAGCCAGGCAGAGCTTCGATGAGGAGTACCCCCATCCTAACGATCCCACAACAACCTATTCATCAATCTTCAGGAGGGCCCTAGATTCATTCGAAGTTCGAACCCTGAGTCCCTTATCAACACCACCGTTCAAGATCCTTCGAATCGTCGAAGGAACCCTTAGAAAGATCGTGGCCAGGACCCCAATACAAGTCCCATAAACCTTCTACCCGTAACCTTCAGTCTTAAGTCCCTTCTACAACCCTCGAAGGAAGCATCAGCCTCACAGGACACAGTTAGCAAAATTGAACTAGCTTTGACACACGCCACAGGTCAGAGAGCCGAATGCACCGTAATTCTGGAACACACCACTTCTCACTGGACGCGCCTAGGAACATCTCCGATCAGAGGCCAAAGACTCCTTGGCAAAGCTCCTGGGGTCCCCGGCTTCACAGCGCGCAGCTCCTGCGCTGTGTCGTCGCAGGGTCTCAGGGCTGATAGGCCAAAGGCTTGGTTCTGCCGGGCCACAGAGCCCATCCCACCCCTAAACCCTAAACCCTAAACCCTAAACCCCTAAACCCTAAACCCTAACCCCTAACCCCTAAACCCTAAACCCTAAACCCTAAACCCTAAACCCTAAACCCCGTGCAAGAGGGATTTAAGTCGATGGAAACCACAATTCCCATGAGCTACCAGTGGAACACGTAAGGATGATAATATTCTAGACCCAAGAGTAGCCTAGGAACAAAAGGGGTGCCTTTTCTGGCTTAAAGGGGGTAAAAGGGAACCTAAACCCTGAGAAAGGGAATAAGGGCCTACTCTAGGTCCTACTGTTGATGATATAAACCCTGCATTAACCTAAGGACCCTAAATACTATGGGAATTATAGCCTGAAGCGTCTAGATCGAAGATTGCAAAGCTGACGGTGTGATGCAGGAACCCCCGACTACCCAGACCCCCGGGAGGATCTAGAAAGTAGATCCCCCAATATGTGCTATTAAGGGTACTTTAGGGATCTACTTTTTGGATCCTCCCGGGGGTCTGACTAAGAATCCCCTGAGTTTTGGGGGTTTGGGGTTTAGGGTTGAACGAGGGTTACCCCCAATAAATTGGCTCCATTCTTAGAGCTCTCATGAGAACCAGGCGATCTTAAGCAGATCCCTACATCCCTACACCCTAAACTTCCTATGCCTCATAACCCCTCAAACCCTTAAATATAGGGGCCTGATTAGAATAGAGCTTTGGGGCCCATTATACTATAATTATAGCTAAGGAACACCCAAAATAGTATTGGTAACGATTTAGGCCCCAGCTATAGTAAACGCTAAACCCTAAACCCTTTCAAGTCCTTTCGAAGTGCTGCGTTGGATCGCTCCAGTCGCCTCACTCTGAACGCCCGATTGGTTCACCGTAACACGGGGGCCTAAATACCTATAGTTTAGGGTTTAGGGTTTAGGGTTATAGTTTAGAAGCTGCCCCCACCCTGTAATAGTGACTGTAAGGATTATATAGGATAATACTAGGGCCCTAGTAATATATTCCTATTCTACCACTATTACAGGGTGGGGGCAGCTTCTAACCTGTATAGTCTCCAGGGTAGTTCCTTCTGGGGGTTAACCAAAATCTCTATTATAGGGTCCTAACTATAAAACTGTTTCACCAAAAAAGGGAACTATAATGGAGACTCTAGGTAGTTACCAATACAGGTTGTAGTATAATGATTGGCCCCGAAACCCTACTCCAATTATTAAGGCACCTATATTACTGCGCAGGCTTTCTGTCAATGCTCTTGCTTTCGGCACTCGTTTATGTAGATGTTCAGTCTCTGACACGATTCCCGGGTTGGGAATGGTTAGCGGACGCACTGACCCTGACAGCAGAAGTACGGCAATAATCAAACTCTGCCACGGATAGACACTGCAGACACCTGACCGCAACCGGTATTCCAAGGCCCCTGAAAGGGGCAAGCTGGGGCAAGCTCGAAGGTTGTGACAAGGTTACTGGGATTCCTCGTCCTTATCGAAAAAAGGAGCTTTCAAAGACCAACCAGGCGTTCCATGGAAAGTAGTCTCATGCGAGCCAGAACCGCATCGGCGCTGTGCTTGCCCATCTTCGGCAGCTCGCCCGCAAAGGAATAAACAGCGGCCGTTTGATCGTACCAGTCTGCGTGCTGTGGCCACCAGAAGAAAGGACTCAGTGGACTAGCGGCTTCCCAAAGATCCAGCACATGGTCTGGAAGGGCACCGTGATAGTCGACCATGCTGCCCTTCCTGACCGTCGTCCGAGCCTCGAAACGCAATCTGGTTTGTCTTCGAGGTAGGTTTCGGCTTTAGGCTTAAGGGTACAGCCACCTGCTGCCTTGCGACGAAGACTCGAAACTGCAGGCAACAGCCCAACAGTCGCAGAAGATGTAAGCCTTTGGTTTGCACACCCTGCAACCCACGCCCCAAAGCCCAAACCCGGGGCCCTAAACCCAAAACCCAAAACCGTTGATCGGTGAACCCCATAAGAAGGTGAGGACAACAAGGGGTCTCCTACGAAAGCAAGGACTTCGCAGAAAATGAACAAGGACGGGTTTATGAATCAGAAATCTTTAGGGTTTGTCTTTTAGGGTTTATTTCTTAGGTTTCAGGGTTTAGGGTTTAGGGCCTACTAAAACTCAAAACGAACTACCTGCAGTTCCTGCAAGTTGCCTACGCACCCGACACCACATGATCTTCTGAGTACCTGGGCCCGAAGCGATATGGGAGTTTCCAAAAATGGGGACCCCAACTTAGTACCCCAAATGGCAGGATCAATTCAGTACCCCAAATAGTAGGATCCCTACTGTATTATAAGGACCCCAGAAAAAGGAACCCCTAATTTTCGGAAACCCCTAAACCCTAAACCCTTTATAGAACCCTTATAGGATCCCTTTAAGGAGCCCTTCAAGCATCCCTTTAAAGGAACCCAGACACCCCCCATATGGAAACGATGGATTTCATCACACGCAAGGAACGGAAGCCCCGAGCTCCGAAGATCTCCATCCCTACGAAACCCCTGTACCCAGACCCCCGGGAGGATCTAGAAAGTAGGGTTTAGGGGTTTAGGGTTTAGGGTATAGGGTTTAGGGGTTTAGAGGGTTTAGGATCAGGATCATGGGACTCAGTAGGGCTCCTTTAAGGGCTCCTTTAGGGTTTATGGTTTAGGGATCTATAAGGGAAAGTAGGGATCTAGAAGGGCAAGCAGATCTCCTAATATGGGGCCCTATACTACTAAGGGTACTTTATACGGGGTTGTTCCCATTAGCTTGTTTTAGCTTCCTGATTGAGCGCCTGATTCGGTGGCTTGAAAGCTGCAGACGCCCAGACTTTTTCTTCAGCATTCAGGGTCGGATCACCGCGGGCGAAACGCACCTGGCCGGCAAAAGCAGCGGATTCCAGCTGAAAGGTTTGGGGTTTAATCTTTAGGCTTCGGGCTCTCGGTTCGATTCAGTGCAGGAGCCACGCTACTCTCACCAAAGTGTTTTGTGAATCCGTCTCTGGGGTTTAGAGTTTATCAGTGTCAAGGAGCAAGGAATGAACAGGTGCTTTGCAGAAGGCAAAGACAGATGGCGTGGGCCTTTCACCAGTCAAAGGCCTGAACTCCGAAAGGAGATCACCGGCAGCCAAATGCACCTGGCCAGCAACAAAAGCTGCGGATTCCCTCTGAGAGGCTTGGGGTTTAGGCTTTGGGCTCTCGCTTCGATTTGTGGGTGTCACCCTTGCGCGGTGCAGGAGCCATGCTACTCTCACCGAAAGTGTTTTGTGAACCCGTCTCTAGAATGCCACGAACAAGACACGTGCACCGTCCACCAATAATTTTCTGCCACACTGTTCAGCGTCTGCGGTCACCAACTCATTCACCAGCGTTTGCAAAAAGGACATCGCGCTCCTTTCTCCAGAGCTGGCCCTCTTCAGACTCCAACCAGTCTGCCAAGAGAGCCTTTTTAGTCGACGGTGCAGCCTTCGACTTTCGACTGAGCTTCACAGTCACCGCTGGGGGCTCCAAAACCGGCTTGTTCATCTCTGCTGTGACCGATTGCAAAACTGCAGGAGGCAGTTCAACGGGCAACGACCGACGATGGGCCTCACTTCGGGCAATCTTGAAAACACCGGGCGCCAAACGGGTCTGACCCTCCAGACGGAACTGTTCAGGCACAGCAATGCTATCGACGGCCTCACCCACGGACTGCATGCCAAACAGACCTGCCAAAAATTCGGTTTGTTAGCACCGAGAATATGGAAATCATCAAACCAAAACAGTATCTGGTGCTAAGTAAAACCCAGTGGCCGGTCTCTCTTCCAGTGTTGTCCAGGTCTCGACACAAGTCCACTATCTGTTGCAAGACTCGTGGGCCAGCTGCTCGACTCACCTTCTTACCAGATGACATCAAAAGCTTGGCGACGGTGTTGACTATGATCTCGTCACGCGGGCATCCTGACACACAGGACACCCTGGCCGCCCTTGGCTTGGAGCTCATACCCCGACAACAGAAACCCAGTTACGATAACTTTAAGCTGGGATAATACTGGCAGAAAGCTGTGATGATGATTGTGATTGTGACTATTGCCCTTCTTCTTGCTGTTTTTCTTTTATCATGTAAATTTAAACTGATACATATTTCAAACATCTGATTGCTTTTGCAACCCGCATGCTTGAGCAATGCTTGGTCCACCAGTGGTGCAGGAGACAGATTCTGGCTGTCGTGAAATGCGCCATGCAAGAGACTGCCAACGTGTTCGCAAGGAGCCTCTGGCGGGTCTATCAACCGGCAAGCATGGTGCAGTCTCACCACATGCCAGGCCACGTCGTCCGCATTGTTCGCATCGCCCAATGCGAAGAAGCTGTGCAAGTCCAGACTTCGACTCACCGCAGACACGTCCACCACGTAGTGCAAAGTCTGTACCATCACCAACTTCCAGGAATTGGTCCTCCAGTCTCTGGTGGCAAGAACTTGTCCAGGTGCAGGTCGGGCAGGCGCACGAAGAGACTTTTTCCCTGAGGTCCGTCGTCTCTGTCCCGGCATCACCTGCTGACAACACGAGGGTAATAGACAGAAGGCCCAATTTTGATAAACAACAAGAACAAAGATTTTTACATGTTCAACCGAAGCCGATGGGCCGTCTTCAGGTCCTCCACTCTCACCAGGAATGGTCGAAAGGTCGCAGCAGGCAGCTTGTAGTTCCGAAATTCGCCCAAACACTGAGAAACCAGGGATGCCAGCAAGGACAAACGGTGTCCCGCAACTTCTTGATTGTGAAACTTCGACTGCAGCAAACGAAATATCGTCCGAAAGACCCAAAGTGGCCGAGCCACACAAGTTGTCGGAGTTGACCACGACTGGGCAGACTCCAAGACCTCTTTTGGGATGTCGGTGTTGATCAAACCCTTCTCAATTGTCCTTTGCACCCTCCTGAGACGTGCCAGTAACACCAAGTACTGGCGTCCAAGCTGCTGTTTTGTGAGCTCCCAACTCCGTGTCACCAGGTTCCACTGTTGCCTCAAACCCGTCTGTCAGGTTGATGAAAAAATCCGAAGTGAATTTGGAACCAGCTCTGTAATTATACACGGAACTAAATCAAACAAGACTGCCGTTGGTCCCAGGCTGCTGGCTGGGCCAAAAAGAAGAAAGCATACGGGGCTTCAGGATCTTGAAAAGCTGGAGGATGGCATCACCATTGCTTTGTCCTGCTCGTTGGTGGAGCAGTGTCTTCCAATCAAACGCCTCGCAGCAGGCATCTCGCAACTGCAGCATCTCGTCGCTGAGCCCCTTTGACCCCAGCGAGAGTTCCAAACTGGCCCTGAGCTCAGCCAGGAAGCTCTGCCCAGTGCTCAAAGCCTTTAGGACTTCCTCCTGCTGCTTGTACACAGCCAAGGGCACCTGACACCTTGACAGTCCACTGTCCCATTTCTTGCGAAACATGTCCTTTTCTCCAATTGGTGGCCCTGGCTCACAGACATGATAGCGAGGGCCAACTTCATCATTCGACCGGAAGTCCGCTTTTTTTGCAAAGGCGACCCACAGAGGTATCTTCCAATCCCTCTTCAGTCGCTTGCTTCGACGATCACCTGTTGTCTTCCGCATCTCGAAAGATCGCTTGACAAGCCTGTCACCTGGCAATTCGTGTCGCGACCTCATTTGGGACGCCTCACCAAAGCATTGGCAATGTGGACCCAAGCACATGGTACCAGCTGGAAGTTCAACTTCTTGCTGCTGCAGCTGGCAGCCGTCGATGACAGGCGGGCTTGTGAGGAGAAGCCCTGGCAAGCGCCTCCAACTGAAAACCAGCGGAACACAGTCTTTTTTGCAGCTCCATGCCACAACCATTCTGCCTGCTTCTTGCTTGGTCAGATGCTGTCGCAGCAGCACCATGACCGACAGAAACCGTGCTGTAAAGTCCACAGCAGCAGACAGGCTCCCAACTTTCTGCAGAACTTCCAGCTCTGCTTTGCGAATGGCCCAGGGCTCCAGAGCTTGCTGGCTCTGAAGAGCAAGTGGACGGACACAGTTCTCGAAAACGGAGGTGAAGATTGTCAAGAAGAAGACCTCTGGGAAAGACGCAACTGTTAATTACCACCCACAAGCACCTTTCACAGCCTAAATGAGTCTAGTAAAAGATGCAGAGCCCCACACCAGAGGACAAGAACACCGTATTGCCAATGAGAACTAGTCACTAGTCGCGAAGCTGAGAGAACACAGCCGACGGCCAACGGCAGCGAGACTCGCCAAGCTTTGCTTGCCATGTCCTCGACATGATCTGCAACTCAGGTCTTAGGGTTCAGCTATTCTATCTTGGATCTACTGCATATATTGAAGCCGAGGGTCCACTCCTCTTCCAAGCCATGCGGCCATGCAGGCCCAATATGTAAAATTTCAGGTTGCTCAGCAAGTTCCCGGGCACTCCGGCCAGGTAGCCCACCTTTCTCGTGCCTCCAGCCCTTCTAGTAGTTTTTGGCTTCTCTCGAAGCAGGTCACCGATTCCTCGCAACATCGTTTTGCCTTCGTTGACACCAAAGAGAGAGTCCACGGCGGCTGCAAGATCGAAGACCTCCTCAGTCGCCGGGCAAGCCATAACACTCCGCCACACAGCATTGTCGATTCGATGAAATCTATCCCAGCTTGCCGTGGTGCTGGCCTGGGCGTGACCTTGAACTTCGTGAACGGCGTTGAAAATCTTCTCGCACGCTTGACTGCTGCTATGACGTGCCTCCCTGCCTCCACCACACAGAGCACCGTCTCCAGCGACGCACGCCAAGCGCCGTCGAAGGGAAAACAAGGAAAGGCCGCACGGGTGTCGACTGAGCCCTGACAGCGCCAGGGCTTTTATTCCTTCACCACTGTGCCCTTCCAATGGCAAAGTTGGAGCGGCGACGAAGGGAGTGTAAATTCTACCCGTCTTCGCCACCAAAGCAAGGCACATAACCAGCACAGTGTCGTGCCTGGCCATCGCCCCGTGTCCTAATGACACAGGGTCAATCATCAGCCCAATGTCCGACGGTATTCCCAGACCTGGCACCAGGTCATTCTCGATGCTGTAGCCATCCAAGGTCTCCAACACTCTCGCTCCCAAGAAAATCACCTGATTATAGAATTGTCGCGAGTGATGCTGATCACCGAAGATATCAGGCCCCACAATGCGCATCAAACTGGCCATATCTCGCTCGAATTCCAGACCGGTTTCGCCTTCATGTATGCAAAACAGTGCCCGAGCCACCAGATTGCACATGGTCTTCTCTTCACGGCTCACCACAGGCTCATCATGAGTGTTACCGCAAGCCTCGGCCTCAGCCAAAGCCACTTCCAGGCCTTCTCTGCATCGACTGGCTTTCTTCCAGGCAAATGGGGCTTGTTTCGACTTTGGCTTCCAGTCTGACTTCTTCAGCTCTTGCATCCATCGCCTGAGAGTACCAGGCGCCAAAGCCAGGAACTGGCCGGCGAGAGTAATTGCCCAATTGTTTGGACCTCGCTTGCTTCCTTTGCTTGAGAGTGTTGACCTGGGCAGGTGTTTGGAGACTTGTTTCAGCAACTCCGCTGGCACAGCAGTCAAATTTCGGACAGCATTGGCGATGAGGACGAGGCTCTGCTGTGTCAGTGGGGCAGAATTGTAATCCAAGTAAGGCCCACAGTTCTGGCCTGGCTTCCATGCCCGGCCGTCTGATGAATCTGCTCCGTCAGCAACTTCAACTTCAAGCACATCATCATCACGGTTTTCTGCTTGGCCTTGACCTTCTACTTCCAGAGCCTCAGAGTCACAGGATTCATAGTCTCCTTCATCTTCGGAAACGTCCAACTGATGAATCTCGTCCTCCGACTCCTGATCCTGACTGGCTGGCAGGCAATGCTTCGGAGCTTATGTGGTTTTTGAACAACAACACGGCAAACTGTCCATAACAACTGTTAGACAGAACTGTCCTCGCAACCGTGGCTGGCAACTAAGCTCACTTCACCATCACTGACCGGAAGGGCATCTTCAGAGGACATGATTGAAACATCCAACTCTTGCTTAATCTGCGGCTGGCTTTAGGTGTTTCACCCTAGCATCATCCGATAGCTTGGAGGTTCTGGGGCAACCCAAACAGTCGATGCAATCCTGGAGCTTTCAATCCTAAATAAAAAAACATGCCTGTTGCTTGAGCAATGGCAGCGCTGAGTATCACTGCGTCAATTTGCAATGCTACCTTACCTGCGAAGATCACTGCATGGATCCAACACAATGCCGGAGGTGCAGCATTGGCTCCGAGCACATCCCGGTGGCCCAAGTCTTGCCAGCATAACCTGGCAATGCAAAAAAAGCTTCATCACTTGCTGCTCGGAACTTCCCTTCCCTGGGCCAAAGCATGAGTCCACTCCTCTGTTGCACAAAGCACCAATTTTTGCTCCGGTCTTGAAATGCTGTCTGCAAGGACGGGCTGCACCACTTGAACAGTTTACTGTTAGCATGTCACCAAAGCACACAGTTCATGTCACCTGTGAAATCTTCTTGAAGAACCTAAGGTGCCGCATGGATTAGCCCAATGGGGTCCTACTATTTGTCAGACAGGTCCCCAACTCCGTGGCCAGGGAGAAAATTGAAAAAGTCATGTGTTGAGGATCAATGGAATTGTGACTTCGGATGATTCTTGTCATGTGTTGCAGGCCCTTTAGACTCTAGCCATGAAAAGGCACTCACAAATGCATGGTATGTACTGAGCATGTCCAGGAAGCGTCACAACTCCACGCGACGTTGCGTCGCACAACACATGGGCCATCACCGGGTCACTCAATGCAGCTGCACCCTATCCGTGCTCGGAACGGTGATTTGCTTGGCAGTGAAAACTGCAATGCCATACACCATGGCGACGGCGGTCTTGGTGTCAGCCTTGAGGATCCAGAGCACCTTCACCTGAAAGCAAGATATGTGACGGTGACTGCAAAAGTCTGAGCTTATACGCTGCCCGGCCTGTGACATCGTGTTCAAGAGTTTGATGAACTCACCTTCACCGTCGTCTTGGCAAAAGTAGCTGTAGGTGCCGCCGCCCTTCGGAACGAGCTTGGCTGGCACAGCCTCGCTGCTCCAACTCTCGTGGAATTGCAAGCCTTTGCATTTGGTCTTTTCCAGAAAGTTCCCCAAGCTCGTCACCGATGGTTTCTGAGCCATGCTTTTCCCGGAGTCGTAGTAGCTCACCATTGTCGTCGAAGAAGACGACATGCTGAACTTGAGAGAGGCAGCATCACCCATGATCTTCATCTTGCCGCTCCTGTGAGTGAACAGGAACGTATCCGCAGCCAACCTCTTGGCCGCGCCTCCTGACTCCATCAGGGCCACATAAAGGCCGCCCGCCTCACGCTCAAGCTTCACACCCTTGCCACCAACGTCCGTGGCGAGCACCTCCGCGATTGTCTTCGGTGCCGCCTGTGCACCGGCACCTGGCTTCTCATCACCTGTGTGTTCTGCTGCCGGTTTTGGCGGTTCTGCCGGCTTGGGTGCTGCTGGCTTGGGGTCTGCCGGCTTGGGGTCTGCCGGCTTGGGGTCTGCCGGCTTGGGGTCTGCCGGCTTGGGCACTGGCGGCACTGGTGTCGGCTTCGTCTCACCATTTGTATTTCCAGCCGGCGCGCCCGGCTGAGGTTTTGGCTTGACCGGACTGCAATCTGATGCACTTGCGACGTCCTCTTTGACATTCTGCACAAGCCACTTGTCCAAGGTTGTCTTCAACTTCTTGGCATTGTCGGCACCGTCTTGATCACCTGCCGGCCGTTTCTTCCTGGCACCCAGATCAAAGTCTGGGCCGAAGGAGATCAAAAGCAGTTTGCCGCTCGCGACTCCTGGAGCGGCAGGGCAAGGAACACAAACCCATGCCCATACCCTTTGAACTCAAGTCAATCATGCTCAAGCAGTCCTTGTTGGTTGGGTGTGCGAACATGAACGGACACGAATGAGTCCGACGGGCCAGCTCCACTGTCCACGGTCAACTCACAGTTTGGGGCACGTTTGCCGTGAACAGAATAGTGCTGCAGATACCCGGCAGCTCCCACCAGTGCACCAAACAGTTTATTCGCCTCACCCTCGTCTGCTTTCAGGCCTGCACAACACATCAGAAGCTGACTGCATTTGCAAAACCCTCCCATACCCACGCCTTGAACTTTGATCAGGCGATCCAAAAACACCTCATCAAAGTCCTCCTGGCTCAGGAACCAGAGGAGCTTGGACTTGTCTGTGAACCACAAAGCCGAGGCTTTGAGGGCCAGGTCACCGTCCCTGTCAGTAAGACACCAGCAAAAAAAGAACAGGCTGGGCAAGAACACTTGACAGCCTTACGTGCTCGCCTCAGTGGCTTCTCCGTCCGCAAGGCTTTGCCGTGGGGGGTGCTGACGATGGACAGCCCGAAAGACTCCAATTCAGCTCCCAAAAGTTCAGCCATCTTCTCGGCCAATCCGGGCACGCTGTGGTTCACGCCGCACCTCCATTGCGAAGCCTTATGCTGGACTCACGCACAGGAAAAACCGGCAAAAGGCCGACACACATTACGATGCAAGTCACCGAATCCGGAACCGCTTCATGCCACAGCACCATTTGATCGGAATCCTGACGTTGGCATGGAAGACTGAAGAGAGGAGCATGCGCAACGACGGCAAAGGCATGTCTCAGGTCCTCTGCGTCAGCAGTCATGAACTGGAGCTCGCTGGCTGCCGGCGGCTTCTTGATTGAGATTCCTTCTGCCAACAGCGCTTTCTCTGCTTCCGGTCGTTTCAATTGAGCCAACATGCTTTCCAGGAGTAGCTCCTTGGTTGGCAAGAGTTTGCTATGACATGACATCTGACATTACTTGCTCAGTCAGGGCCAAGATAAGAAAAGCAGACGAGCTTCACCGTGCTTCTGTGAGTGAAGCCTTGTGTGGTCGAAGTATGCCATGACTTTCAACCTGCAAACTCTTCCGGCAATGACCACTCCTGGGTGGGCTGTTCGACTCAGAACAATGAGGCGTGTCGCCGTCTCGGAGTGGCCCAAGAGCTCCAAGACACGCTTGCCTGCCAGGGCAGCCCATGAAAACCTCAATTCCATGACCAAAACTGCAAACCCTGGGCACGCTGGTCTTTGCCATGCTGTTTTTATGGAGTCGCTTTGCCTTGTTCGATCGGCCGTGTAAAAGGATACAACTCTTTCATCACCCTGCCAGGCTTGGTCGCCTTGGAGTCCTTGGAGTCACCAGCGTCATCTGGAATGGGAGCGGGATGGTCGTCGTCATCCTGGTCCTCTTCAGTAACATGACACAACTCCTCCTTGCACACCTCATCCTCATCCACGTCATTTTCAACCTTGGTTTCCGACTGGTTATCATCATCGGTCACAGGTTGCGCTGGCGGTCTGAGTTTGCAATCCGGATCCACACATCGTTGGCGCAAATATTCCCACGACCTGGCCCTCACCGAATTCACCGCCACATTTGCAGGAACACATTCGTGCTTCGCCAGGGCTTTCGTCTGCACGACAAGTCTGTAAGTTGGCAGCTGGCGGTCGCTCTGCAAAGCCCCCGCCGTGCATTGAACCATTAGAACACGGCAAGCCTTGCCGAACTCCACTGTGCAGATCCTGGGAAAACACTATACACATCATGTACATGTCAGAGTTTCACAGACACAGAGTTTGTGAGTGGGTGCATGTGAAAATGTCAATGTCGCTATCTATGCAAGTTGGTATGTATGTATGTATGTATGTAGGTATGTATGTATGTATGTGTGTCTTAAACAAAACATGCTTGCATGTGTACACCTATGCTGTAACGTAGGAAGGAATTACACAAGTATATGAGTTTCATAAGCCCGCGATAGATTTAAAAGGGACAGCCTGCTGCAAGGTCTAGAATAGACCAGACACTCGTGCACGGAAGCCAAGCAATCCAGCCGCCTGCCCAAGCAGCAAATGAGGACCCACCGATCCGAAGCACCAGCGGGGAGCACTGCCACCAGCGCTTTCACCTTCAGGATGAGATCACGGATCACAGAGACCTTGCTGGTCGTCGCCTCGACCATAAATATCAATTTCTCTGTAGTGCTGATCGACTCCTCTGGACGCTGTGGACACAATGCTGCAATTGAGAACTGATCACCAGGACACTGCTCTAGGCGCTACACCCCTCTCTCCTGGACACGTGTTGTAAAATCAGGAAAATCATCATGCACTATGTCCACATTCGCAAGGTCTTGTGTTGCCATGGCAGCAGCTCGAACTTGAATCGGATCCGGCGGATTGACAGGCGCCTTGAGCATGGGCAGGGTCATAATAAATAGCGCGGGACTCACACTCTTCACTCACATCTGCAGCCGAGGCACAACCTCATCCTCATCCATGTCGACAGCTAGCAGCTCTTCCTCTGCCGTGGCTTTATTGTCGTCACCCTCGGAGCCTTTCTTGTCCTCACCAGTCTCGGCCGAGGCGGTAGTGCCTGCACCACACACAGAAACACAATCTCCCGGTCTGTTTCTGTCTCTGCGAAAGCACATGCCTCTGGCCTGAAGTCGCATTGGATCGGTGCTCTCTGAGTTTCTGCAGCTCTTCGTAGAGGTTTCTGCACTCCAAGACACCGAGGTCGGAGCCTTTCCCGTGCAAAGGAACGCCTTTGCACTGGAGCACCTTCAAGCGGCCTCCTCCAGACAACGAGGAATAAGCAGAGAGTGCGCGATGACAAAGCAACAGCAGACCGCTCGATTCCCAAGTGCACCCCCGCACCTTCACTCTGAAGAAGCCGGATGCAGCGCTGCACGACGGGTTGCTTCACCGCTGCAGCTCCAAATTTTGACTGCAGGAATTTCACCCACTGGGCTGCTGCAAGCATCGGCTTGCAATACTCAGAGACGAACGTGTTCACGCTCACCGCTCTTCTCTTGCACAACGTCTCGTTGAGGAAGGAGATCGAGTGCCCAGAAGGCCCACTCCTGTCGGGTTAATGTGGGGGCCTGAATAATTAGAATAGGGTTTTGGGCCATTATACTATACTTAATAAGGAACTCTAACCATAATATTGGTAATTATTTCAGCTTCTGGTAGTAGCTGTCCTCCGGGAGGCGGGCGGAGGCCTCCTCACTCACAAAGTAGCGGTTGCCCATGATCTCGGGTTTGATATGCTTTGAACATGACAAGCAAGTGAGCCGCAGCTTTGTCTTTGAGTCCTGGACGTAACCGTGCTGCCAGTCACTCTTGTCTTTTAGAAAGGCCATGATCTTCGGGTCTTTGGAGAATGGTGCCTTTGCCATAGCCACCCACCGCAGAACGGTGGACTTCTTGCCGCTACCATAGAAGTTCACCAACTCCTGCAACGCAGCAGGGATGGGGACTGCCGTTCCAAATCAGTATGCATTCCTAGACAGTCCTTGATGACCTCTTGCCAATCACCCCCGCGGATTCGATCACGCATCGAATTGCAGACCTGGATTTTCGTTTCCAGGGATGTTGGACGATACCTTAGCAAGAGCCGCAGTGGTAAAGAGCTCGGTTGCCTACTGCTATGTGGCCAAGAAGCCGATTGCTCTCGGTATCGTGACAGAGCGCCTGCCAGGCGATGACAAACTCCAGGTCCAAAGAACCAGGACCGTAGCTCACCACGTCGTAGCGGAGTCCTGCGACACAGCACATAACATTGCGATAGAGGGCATGCTTCGCGAAACCAATGCCGCTCGCGACTCCTTCTTCCAAAGCTTCCTTCAATCGACCCGACCACCAGTCCTTGGCCATGCTTCTGCACATTTCGACATTCCTAGAACACGGACGAAAGCCCAAAAGCAGAGCCACACGGCAAAGACCAGTGCTAGCCGATGCACCAATTCGAGCCCGTCGCGCTTCGCACTTTCACCCTCTTCCAAGAGGACGCACAAGGCAGCTGTCAAATGCTTCCCATTGTCCAGCCGTGGCTGGCCGTCCTGAAACGCAATCAGTCAACCCTGAGGGAGAACACGACCGATCTGAATGCATGTGCAACCAGGAACAGAAATAACTCATTGCCAACCAAATGTGTAAACGAAGTCTCCAAGTTGAAGGCGTCACTGATGATGCTGGGAGGCGCAAGGGTGGATTGACCATATGACCCTCTCTTGAAGGAGTCAACCAATTCCTGTACCCTTGCTGGTTCCAGAGGTCTCCATCCGCTAGAGTCATCGATGGCGATGTCTGAGACTTTGTAAAGCGCGCTTTTCCTCAGCAGCTACAAAACGTTTCAGCCAAGCTACAACCCTCAACCGACCATGTGTGATCCAAAGCAGACATGACGCACGAACTTGGGAGCGCGGTCACTGTTTACCTGCTCCTGACCCTTCTTGGGCGGCATGCTTGCTATGATGCCTCTGCCTCTCTTTCAAGACTTGAACCCGGCTGCTGTAACCGGGCGATGTAGACATTTGCTCAGTACAAGGCAGCATGCACACGTACGAAAAACACTCCAAGGCCACATAGACAAACATGCCGCGAGGCCTGACGACAGTGGCCTGCACAAGTGCACGTGTGATGCTGCAAGTGAACGGGGTGATTCTCAGCACGTCGGGGGTGCTGACCCGTGCTCCGGCACTTGATTTTTCTCACATGTGGCACCCCTCGCCGTTTGCTTCACCGCTTTGCGATCTCTGCCGTCCCTCACCGGTTTCTTCACCGCTCAGCTCTGCGATCTAGGACCGGCACAGACTAGGGTTGTAGCAAGGATCAAGCCAATACTTGGCACGTGCACCGCATTGCCTAACAGTTCTGGGCTGTACAAAGCTGACCCTGCATCGACATGCTGAAGGTGTGCTGCCTGTGCCAAGCACTCCCTCACAGGGAGTCCGAGCGAGGCTGCAAGTTCAACCGGCAGCATCCACCGCTTGGAGGTCACGTGCCACAGAATAGAGCTTCTTGTCAAGCACGGCAGCCCATTCGCCGAATCACCATACACATTGTAGCCTCCTTGCTGCACTCCCAAGAAGGAGTCCAAACCACACAACTGCCTAGGGATTTTCATGCCTGTTGGCAGCCAAGACACTCAGGGAGTTTTGGCTGACGTCAAAAACCAGATCAGGCCTGCAGAAGGGGTCCTGCCCAACGTTCACTCTCTTCCAGGTGTCGAGGCTGAACGCAAGAGACCTCAATTCAGCGACCAACAGCCATAAGCTGGCCATGCCGAAGATACCAGCAAACAATGCGCAGAAACACAAATGGAACTTAGACTAGACAGGGAATCGAGACAAGACACCGTTGTCGACCAGGGGTGAGCAAGTATGTCCAGTCGCTGGAGCAAGCTGCCAGCGGTTCCAGCCCACGTTTCCGCCTATGACGATTCTCTTCTTGCAGAACCTCACTCTTCGAGGCTATCAGCAAATCCCTGGCACTGGGAGGCTCCGTGCTCTTCACCTTCAAGCATTCTGCGAGTTCTCGACACATCACCTGACAGAGAGACATGACGAATGAAGACGACTCCAGACAAACATGACCAACTACTGCCGCGACAGCTAGCCGAACGAAGCCTCGGGGTTCACCTTCACCTGGACGTCGCAGCGAAGGTACCCCACGGAGTAGACCCTGCTTCGACGAGTGCTCTCGCCCAAGTCCTTGGGCGAGAGCACAATGTGATACATGTCCTGGGCTTCGAAATAAACCCCGAGTCAAAAGAACAGACTTACTATACGAACGGATTCTTCAAGGACTAGGTCTAGGTCTAGGTAACACAACTAAATATTAAAGCACGGTACTCGCAGGCCCAGTCTCGTAATCTTCACCCAAGTAGGTGTCGAGCAACTTGGTATCGAAACCAGGCGTGTTTTCGTGTATCACCCACTTTCTTCTCTCCTTTCTCACTCTCACCATCCAAGCCATTGTCACCGCTGACCGATCATCGCACAGTCCGCGTCGGAGTCCGCGCTGGGACCATGGTTGGCAAGGCGAGCCAGTCAGGTCACCATCAGCTTTGAAGTGACAGCACGGCTGCAGGTGGCGATCACCTGACTTCAGATGAATTTCCAAGTCTTGCTTGAAGCCTTGATTGGGGTCCTTGAAAGCATTTGGGGCTAGGTTCCTGAAAATGAACCATCAAGGAAATACCGCACTCTTCCAAACTGCCAGCCAGCTTGGTTCCTGAGCATGCGCCATGAACTTAAGCTTCCACTTCGGACGAGGGACAGTGCGAGCCCAAGTCACCCTGGTAGAGGGCTTCCAACATCGCCAAGTTCTGAGCCGGTGTCCTCGTGCCCGACTTGCCGGGCCACCCAGGGAACGAAGTGAAGATGTCACCGAAGACATGTGAGGAAGCATCCCTGAGCAGGAGAATCTTTCGACAAGCAGAGCTGCTGTCGCAGGATGCGGACATGGTCAGCTTGAGGGACAGGTCCTGGGCATAGATTTCGGACGCGGCTTTCAGCAGTTCTAGCGCCACTTCAGCAGCACCAAGACCACTACAGTGAGTCGTCACCTGTCGACTGCTGCACCATAAGCTTGACCGTAGCTCTGCATGACTGAACTTCTCTTGCAGTGCCTCGACCAACACACAGGCCCACCGCATGCTTCGCTGCAACACACCCTCGTCAAGCGGTTTGCCGGGCTCGCTTTCGCGGGAATGCATCCTGAAGCTGGCCCTGCGGTCTGGTGGCTGACACTCACCATCCACCCCAAGGGAACTACTCTGAAGACTCACCGTGTGCGTTTCGCAGGAGCTGGCCAGGCTCATAGCGTCATCACTTCCGCTATGGACACTGCCCCCAGTAGGAGAAACCGCAAGGCCATCGTCACTCTCGCAGTCCTGATCAGAGGAAGCAGCAAGGCTCATAGCGTCATCCATGGCCCGCTCCGCAGCTCTACCGCGAGCTCAGGTGCCACCCCGAGGATCTACTTTTCACTCTGACTGTACGCGTGGACACAAAAACCTGCTCTGGCCAGTTGGCGGGCTGCTAACCCGGATTATCACCTTGGCGCTATGAAAACTAGATAACTTTGGTTAGCGGGCGGCCAACCCAGAACATCAGCTTAGGACAGGTAATCCAAAGGTATGAAGGCTACCAACAAACCTGCTCTTCCCAGTTAGCGGGCGGCCAACCCCAATTATCCCCTTGGCGCTATGAAAACTCTCTAACTGTGGTTAGCGGGCGGCCAACCGACAACATCAGGAGTTTGCTTGCACTGGCTCGGGTCAGCTGTTGCCGTGCTCAGGCCCAGAACATCACCTTTTCACTCTGAAGCATCCAGCTCGCTTTGCTCAGATGCATCCCACACACAGCACTGCTGGGCAGTCTCTGCGAAGAAGCCTGGCCTCTTCAACGTCAACCTCATTCTACAGGTTTCTCATGAATAAAGTGTGTGCACAGCAAGCTTCTCAGACTGGCTTAAACTGACGTATCGAATTGACGTTGCTGTTGACAAGTTGAGGAAGCAAAGACTTCACCCTGGAAAATGTTGCCCCTGCCACGAAACATTGCCACACAGCATGGCAAGCCCGGGCATGTCATAGACGATCATTGTACAAGTGTCACCGATGGTGTCAAAATCTTACTGGAAACTATCTCCAGACCAGCAGACGACATGTCTCGTCAAGCAGCTAGTTCGCGAGGCAACGGGCCTAGCAGAAAGTCCTGAAATGAGACTCGGTGACCGGGGTTTTTCTGAAGAAAATGCAAGCACACTTCCGAAACATTGTCAGGGAGCGCGCGAAGGGCAGGGGGCAGCCGGCTCCCATTGAAGTTTAAAATCATTGACATGCTTGGAAAGACCGTCTGGCCGGATGCGACTTCACCCAATGTGGCACCAAATGCCCAGGACTCTGCCTGGGCATTCAGTCGTAGTCCTCTAAGGCTACTCCAAAGTTCTGGCGCACGATATGGCCCAGTGTACGGTGACACTTTCAGATCATCATGCGGAAGGTCGACAGAAAACGCATACCTGGACAGGGGACCCAAAGATCTTCAAGCCCAACGCAGGTAAACCAAAAACAAACAAGGTCAGGACTTATAATCAATCCAAAGAGCCTGGCTATTTTCGCGCAGCGTTCTTGCGGATGGTAAAAGATGGTGGCAGGTCGCACATCACCATGGATCATGTTAATGCAATTGGTGAAGCCCCAATGCCAATTGCCTGGACATAGCTTGCAATTGCACCCCGGATACTGCACCATTTTGCAAGATGTATGTGTCAAGCCTTGGAAGCATTTCATAGATGACCGTCATGCAGGCTGAGTCCCAGCTAACGCAATCGTAGAAGTGGAGGTAAAGCTCTGCACGAAAGGTCTTGTCACCGTCTGCAGCTGAGGCAAGCTTGTGCAGACACTTGAGTTCTCGATTGAACGAAGCATTGTCCTCGAAAACAAATGCCTGTGCTGCGAACATCAGGTCGACCTCGTGCGCTTTCACCGCTTTGACTTCTTGTCCTTCCCAGACCACGGTGGCCTCGAGCTGGAAGGAGCCAACTTGTGCATGTGACCCTCTGTGTGCCCCTGCTCCGGATGCAGCTTCACCATCAGGCTGGAAGGTCGTGATGCGATTAATCGCCTCCCACCGAGCTTGCACTTCAAATGCGGACCTATCAGTCCACTCTTGCCGCTCATCTTCAGACAAGTTTCTCCACATCAGACTCACCTCTGAAATGGCTCGTCGTTGCGATTGGGCGACATCAGGATTCTCTTCCAGAATCCTGGAACGAACTCGCCGGAAATGCTCATGTAGGATGAGAGCATAGCCTGTCCGCTTTGGAGGCGCCATGGCCTTGGCCACGTTCTGCACCGATACCTTCTTTCGCCCCTGACCAGTTGCAGCAGGTTTCCGCTGCGCCTTTGTCACCATTGTCCCCCTACCCTGACTGTGCAGCCCGACTCTATGCGAACTGGGAGCCTCAATGCATTGCATGGTTTCTGCTGCCCTGGCACAAGAAGACCAACATGACGTTAGACAGTCATCAATCATACGTATTGAAGAAGCGTGCCTGCCACTGCTCGTGGCAGCATCGTCTCGTACAGACCTCAGTGAGCCAGCCAGCCAGGCAGTCATGTGGCACTGAAGATGAATCTCTTGCATACATTACAAGAAGATTGCTGCAACTGTTCGGAAGTCCATTTGGGATCGAACTGGGGGCTTACACCGCATAATTAACTACAAACACCAAAGGCCAACAGCAAAAAACAAGAGATGTGTGTTATACTGAAGTCCATTTGGATCTATACCGGGAGCTTGCCTCGCATCATTCAGTATGAACCCCAAATACCACCAGTATAAAATGAACTCCAAATAAGGTACAATATCTGCATTTTATACTGAAGCCCACTTGAATTTATACTGGGAGCTTAATGCATGCAAAACTTTTGATGACGAAACCAGGTCGCAGAGGGACTGCAAAGTGGATGCCTGCTGGAGAACACGTGTTTCTGAGATGTGTCGTCTTGGATGGCTTGAAGCATTGTTGTGAATGAATGTGCCTGTGATGTCTTGTGGCTCAGTTCCATTTGATTTCGCGTTCCTGAACGTAACTGTTTCCCGCTCTTGCCGGTCCTCTCATCGGTGATGGTACTATTTGTAAACCTTGGCACAGGTGTAGCTAAACCTTAAAGTCGGTGATTGCCAAACCCTTCATTCGAAGCTGCTTCGCGTGGCTCTTGCAAGTTGAAAACAGCGAAAAAACAAGAATTCGGGCACCGAATTCTTGGTTTCGGATGGTTTTGCATTGAGAAAGCACGGAATATCCTGAATTCGGATCTAGCTAAACCGTGCTTACGGGTTTAGCAACCTTCATCAATTTGAACTTTGCTTTCGTCCTTTAATTCGAGTTAAACGACACCTAAAGCTTTGCAGCTTTAGCTCAACCTTAAATTCTGTGATAGCTAAACCCTTCATGCCAAGCTGCTCGCGTGGCTCTTGCAAGTTGAAAACAGCGCGAAAACAAGAATTCGGGCACCGAATTCTTGATTTTGGATGGTTTGGGATTGAGAAAACACGGAATATCCTGAATTGGGGTCTAGCTAAACCCTACTTTCGGGTTTAGCAACCTTCATCAATTTGGACTTTGTTTTCGTCTTTATTTAATTCGGGTTAAAGGACACCTAAAGCTTTGCAGCTTTAGCTAAACCGTAAATTCGGTGATAGCTAAACCCTTCATTCGAAAATGCTTCGCGGGGCTCTTGCAAGTTGAGAACAGCGCATAAACAAGAATTGGGGCACCGAATTCTTGATTTTGGATATGTACCTTATTTGGAGCTCATTTTACACTGGTGGTATTTGGGGTTTATACTGAATGATGCGAGGCAAGCTCCCAGTA
>CAJNDT010000391.1:900930-981957 GCA_905221615.1 Symbiodinium sp. CCMP2592
ACAACAAAACGACAACACCACGACGTAACACCACCATAACAACAACGTAACAACAACACCACCAACAACAACACCAACATCAACACTAAGAGCAGCAGCACCACCACCAACAACAACCAACAACAGCAACAACAACAGAAAAAGCAAAGACAACGACAAAAAACAACAACCAGCCACGTCACCAAAAGCAGCATTCACGACTCATCGCAGCAGACCCTGCCCGACACAATAACACCCTCGCCACCACCCTCCGTGACCGACGCCAGGCTCGGAAGAAAGCAGCCCAGAACACTCCAGAAGGGTAGACCAAGCTCACTCGCCGTGAGTCTCACTCTTCCTCGCCGGCTCCGGGTCGTGTGTCCGGCCTCTCGGCGCTCTCGATCATGGACGGGCCATGGAAGCCAAACCAGAGGGCTCTCCCGCAAGGGTCGGCCATGGAGTTGCTTCCCCACAGGGCGCTGCCAAGAAAGAGGTCCACACTAGCATCACCGGGTCTTTGGATGAGCCCTCCTGCACGGCCAACCGCGAGGTCCAGCCCCACCCATCTCCCACAATCCAGTATTCGGAGTGGTTACCGACACGGGGCCAGCTGAGCTGCCTTTCGTGCCAGATGATGAGAGGACGGGTGGCTAACTGCAAGTGCCTGGCACCACGATTTTCTTCGCCAACAGCGCCAGTGCACAGAAGACCACACGCAGAACATCCCGATCACCCGTCATCACACCCCCCATATACCGAGCAAAGCAACAAGCAATGCAGCAACAAGGCAGGCAAACACGGACCACCAACAACATCGACAACAAAACAATCATTTCCTCCCCCCAAGGAACACAACATCCATCAAACAAGTAAACACCAAACAACACTGGCATAAACCCTAGCCGCCCGAAACAAAGAAACACAACTAATCCCTGAACTCTCGAATGCCAACCCTTAACAGACCCCTAACCTAAAACCTCCCGACACCTCAAAGGAATTTCGAACCTTCGAGCCAGCAACCAAGCCTTGGCTTTCACGTAGCTGTACTTACTTATACAGTCCGCCGAGATTCCAAGGTAAACCCAAAGTGAATATGTACCCCCAAGCCCTGCACTAGCTCATGCCAAGAAGTACTAATAAGCACCAAATTGCAAACCTGGGCCTTCAAGCAGTATAAGTAAGCCTCTGAATTGAAAGATCCGTGAAAGTAGACAATTTTATGACGATGACGGCGCCGACGACTACTACTTGCTTGCACTACTACTAATCTAAATCGGCTAATGGATTGGTTTCTCTGAAATGAGTGGGGTTCAGATTCGGTGCCTGTCCTCGATGGGAGCGATGCTGTGAGCTTCGGGAATGCTTCTAAGGACATGGGATTTGGGGGTCATGGTTTACGGACACTGCCTAAAACTTAGACGTTAGGGTTCAGGGCTTTGGGCTTCGGGTTAAACCTGACCCAAACCAAAACCTATGAACCCTAAATAAACCCCAAACCTAAACCGTAGACGCTAAACCTAAAACCCCGAACCTGAACCCTAGCGCCCCCGCCTACAAACCCCAAAAACAACCGCTATATTGTTTTAGGGTTAAGGTTTTGCTTGGTTAGAAACTTTATGAAGGATCTAGGTTTTTGGGTTCTTGTTTGAGGTTTAGGTTAGGGTCTAGGCCATAGGAAGTGGGAGTTTCGAACAATTAAGGTATCCGAATGCGACCCAGAATCATAAGGGCCTTCTTGTCAGCCGCCGGTCCTTTGTAGAGCTGTATACTACGCCCCAAGCCCAAGGCTTCGATAAGGTTGGGCTTTGTGCTTGCTTCAAGCTTTTGACGGCACTGAGTCGGACCTTGGGTTCAGGATGCTTTTTCTGAGGGGGCGGGCGGCTGCAGGGGGGTTCAGCCGGGAGCACGAGACGTTGTAAGGTAGATACCTGGGATAAAAAGGTTTAGGATTTGGGGTTCTCGACCTCGGTGTAAAAACCTGGCATATAAAAAAAGGCAAAAATCAACCAAGTCCCCCGATCGCCCACATCTCAGTAAGGCCCGAAACTCCTAAACCCTGTTCCCTTCTGTACCCTAAAATACAGCCCTAGACCTCAAATTCTACGCCCTGAGACCCAGACCCAGAAAAATTAAAGCCCAAAACAGCCGGTCTTGTGGAGATCGACGGGCTCCCGAGTCCTCCACCAGCAACTGTTCCGACGCCGGGGCTGTGCCCGTGACATGCCGGAGGACCATCTGCGCCAAGCCTCTGGGTTTGTTTGGAGTAGAATAGGCCTGAGGATTTAGGGTTATTGCCGGGTGTACTCTGATACATAGTTGTGCGGTTTCAGGGCTTGTAGCTGTTGTATGGCTTCAACGTGTAGGTTTATACTATAGGGCGTGCCAAATGGTAAATGAGTTGGCATGAGATGAGATTGTTGAGGCGCGAGAGGTAGAGTTGTGAAGTGTGGTGTGTAATGAAGGGGTGCGTGAGTGAGTGAGCAGGGGGCGTGCGGGAGAAAGCCGGAACCCATGCCCTGAAACCCCAGAGCCCTTGCTTAACTTCTAAACCCAAACCCGGAAGCCCGAAAGCCCAACCTAAGACCCCAGACACTGCAGCCCTGATCCTAAACTCGAAAGTCAACGACATGCTATGACCCCAAGCCCTGAATAAACACCAGACCCGACGTGCCAAACCCTCAAGCCGCAAGGACCTTGCCTGTATCGAAGAACTGTGATAAGAGATGATAAGAGTGCTAATCACAATAACCCGACGCCCTAAAACACAGTCACCGAAAAAGTTTAAGACGTTCGCTTTGCGCAGCCGGGTGTCAAGCAAACTCCAACCACCTGTAGTTTGTTAGGGCCTAATGAAAAGGGTTTAGGGTTTAGGGTTTAGGGTTTAGGGCTTTGGGCTTCGGGTTAAACCTGACCCAAACCAAAACCTATGAACCCTAAATAAACCCCAAACCTAAACCGTAGACGCTAAACCTAAAACCCCGAACCTGAACCCTAGCGCCCCCGCCTACAAACCCCAAAAACAACCGCTATATTGTTTTAGGGTTAAGGTTTTGCTTGGTTAGAAACTTTATGAAGGATCTAGGTTTTTGGGTTCTTGTTTGAGGTTTAGGTTAGGGTCTAGGCCATAGGAAGTGGGAGTTTCGAACAATTAAGGTATCCGAATGCGACCCAGAATCATAAGGGCCTTCTTGTCAGCCGCCGGTCCTTTGTAGAGCTGTATACTACGCCCCAAGCCCAAGGCTTCGATAAGGTTGGGCTTTGTGCTTGCTTCAAGCTTTTGACGGCACTGAGTCGGACCTTGGGTTCAGGATGCTTTTTCTGAGGGGGCGGGCGGCTGCAGGGGGGTTCAGCCGGGAGCACGAGACGTTGTAAGGTAGATACCTGGGATAAAAAGGTTTAGGATTTGGGGTTCTCGACCTCGGTGTAAAAACCTGGCATATAAAAAAAGGCAAAAATCAACCAAGTCCCCCGATCGCCCACATCTCAGTAAGGCCCGAAACTCCTAAACCCTGTTCCCTTCTGTACCCTAAAATACAGCCCTAGACCTCAAATTCTACGCCCTGAGACCCAGACCCAGAAAAATTAAAGCCCAAAACAGCCGGTCTTGTGGAGATCGACGGGCTCCCGAGTCCTCCACCAGCAACTGTTCCGACGCCGGGGCTGTGCCCGTGACATGCCGGAGGACCATCTGCGCCAAGCCTCTGGGTTTGTTTGGAGTAGAATAGGCCTGAGGATTTAGGGTTATTGCCGGGTGTACTCTGATACATAGTTGTGCGGTTTCAGGGCTTGTAGCTGTTGTATGGCTTCAACGTGTAGGTTTATACTATAGGGCGTGCCAAATGGTAAATGAGTTGGCATGAGATGAGATTGTTGAGGCGCGAGAGGTAGAGTTGTGAAGTGTGGTGTGTAATGAAGGGGTGCGTGAGTGAGTGAGCAGGGGGCGTGCGGGAGAAAGCCGGAACCCATGCCCTGAAACCCCAGAGCCCTTGCTTAACTTCTAAACCCAAACCCGGAAGCCCGAAAGCCCAACCTAAGACCCCAGACACTGCAGCCCTGATCCTAAACTCGAAAGTCAACGACATGCTATGACCCCAAGCCCTGAATAAACACCAGACCCGACGTGCCAAACCCTCAAGCCGCAAGGACCTTGCCTGTATCGAAGAACTGTGATAAGAGATGATAAGAGTGCTAATCACAATAACCCGACGCCCTAAAACACAGTCACCGAAAAAGTTTAAGACGTTCGCTTTGCGCAGCCGGGTGTCAAGCAAACTCCAACCACCTGTAGTTTGTTAGGGCCTAATGAAAATCCTTGAGGCCCCGAAAGGATGGATCCCTCAACCCTACACGCCTTGAAACCAACCCTTATGACTATGATGAAAGAACCGTTCTAGAATTTGAACCCGACAAGGAATCCAGACAAAAAAACGCAGAGGAGCCCTAGCCCTAGCAACGAATTCTCAGAGCCAAAGAGCCATGTCCAGGTCAACGACTCCTTCGAGAGGACTGGGTTTTCTGAATAACTTAGGGCTCGGGGCTTTAGCTTTGACGTTCGGAGCCAGCTCTGAATCACCCCGTTGCCAGGAGGCAGGCATACTAGCCTGACTGACAAACAGCCCACAGAGGAGAGCATTCGGCAAGAAAAGCAAAGGGCTCAGGGCTCAGAGTTTCGGGTCAGGGTTGAGGTGTTTTCTTTTCACCCTCTTTTCCGTCTGCCCAGAGGTTAGTTGGAATGCCAAGTCTGGCGGAGGGGTGGTTTCGGAAAGCCTCCAGGGGGATTGATTCATCACCATAACCACATACCCCATTACAGGCAACCCAGGCTTCCCAAAAGCATTCCACAGCGCTCTCAACCCTTCTGAGTGCCAGTGCAATACAGCAACACGTAGGTTGATTCAGACATAATGATCGAAACATGGACCCAACTAGCACTCAGGATTGTGGCGTGGACGATTCTCAACGTTTGGGGCTTAGGGTCCAGGGTTAAGGTTTAAGTGCTTGAGGGCTCGGGGACACCTTTGCGGTTTCAGGCTTTGCAGGCCTCGATGGAACGTATCTAGCGGCCTCAATAATTACTGAGAGTAGGGATTTGGCATATTATGCGATGTTGACAAAGTAAGATTAGGGGGGTTCTGTACAAGTGGATAAACATGCTACACTGCTAAATAGTCTGACCGCTGTGCTCGCCCGAACTGCAGGAACTAAACTCGACATGTATTTGTCCACCAGAATCGTGGAGGGCTTTTCTCTACTATACTCGAAATCTCGCGAACCCAACACCCTGCGAACTTTCAATTCACATCCGTGAATTCTGCCGCAAACCAGCGCAGTATATCAAGTCTTTGAAGCATCCCAAAATATCAAACGTCTCACATTTAGGAGCGCGTGCTGAAAACACATGGACAACAACAGGCATGGACAATAACTGCAGGAACCTAAAACCCGCAGAGTCCAAACGAAACCGAGCGAACTCCGCTCCTCGCAGTTCTGCTTCAGCTCGGCGCTTTGCGCTTTCACGTCCGGCCACCATTTGCCTAAGAGCCCAGGCCCAGGTGTCTAGGGAGGAACGAGTGCCAGTGGCAAAGGAAGTCAGCAGCAGAAGGAGCATAGGCGGAAGCAGCAGCAGCAGTAGGAGCAGTAAGCGTCGCGATGGTTGTCGTCGTCCTCATCCTTCTCCTCCTCATCCTCGTCGTGGTCGCAGGTGGAAGCTGACGTAGCACCACCAGAAGCAGAATGATGGCAATACTAATTTGAGGAGGAAGCTTTGGATCTTGTTTTGTGCCTAAGCCTGAGTACAAGGAGTATCCGACCTTACGTCGATTTCTGCAATGTTCGCCTCGCTCCAGTGAGAACAGACAAGACCAGTATCGCGTCCGGGTTGGCCTGAAGGCTTTGAGAGATGAAGATTATCTGAGTTGAGGTTGGGGGAGGGACATGGACGGACAATGTTGATGGAACACAAACGAGAGATGGAATGGAAGAGGCGCCTAGTTCGTAACTGCAGCACCATTTCTGTCCCGAGGAGGCTCAGAGGCCAGCTCTGGGTAACGGGCTTTAGGGTTTAGGGTTGGGCACAGACAACGAGAACGTGATCTGCTGCGTAGAGGTTTCTGGTTTTTTGTTTGGAGCTTCTGGGTTCGGGGTCGGGGATTTAAGGGTTTAGCGCTGCGGCGGTAACAAGTTCGCAAAAGTAGCATGCCGAGAGAGACGAATTGGAGCTCCGGACGCCTGTAGTCAGCGTTCGGGTCTCGCAGTCTCGCATTCCGACCTGCCCCAACTCGAAGCAGTATCCTTAACCCCAAACACTTATGTGTCTTCCGACCCATGTGTCCTTCGTGCAGCTGGCTCGGCTCTCTGCCACCGCTTTTACGAGACAGCTTTCACCATGTACTTGCCTGGGAATAGAACACTTAAGGACTGCATGCCCGCGAGTTCCTCTCCATACCCGGTGGACGAAAAGGTGATTCGGTCAGGCTTTCTTGCTGTCTGATGTAGGAGGCTCCTCAGGTGAAGACTATTGCCCGTTCGCGAGGGTGGCACCAGCGCACTACGTGCCAGGAGCCGCTGATGCATACAAAAAGCCGCCGCTTCGGCAAAGCAGGTTAGGCGCAACAACACACTGTCGGCAAAGGACTGCACGCACGACCAAACTCCAAGCCCTACACTCTAAACCTCTTCAACCTTGCAGATGAGCACTGCGTGTATGCTTTTGTTTTTCCTCAGGCAAGTTAATCACCAGAATCTAACTGTTGGTCGCCAGCACTTTGCCGGTGTCGGAACTCCTGCTGCATCGAGGGGCGCACTCTGGGTTACGAGGCTACGCAACAACAGCCTACGTCGAGACGACTTGCTGGATTTGTTAGAAGGTTACAGATGTTGATTAGCCCTTGTCCTTGCCCTTCTCGAAGAAGCCCTCGTCCGACCATAGAGGCCAGCAGTTCCTCGATTCCTCATGCCTGCATGCCGGATGTA
This sequence comes from Symbiodinium sp. CCMP2592, assembly GCA_905221615.1. Lineage (NCBI taxonomy): Eukaryota > Dinophyceae > Suessiales > Symbiodiniaceae > Symbiodinium > Symbiodinium sp. CCMP2592. Next base: position 907,882 of record CAJNDT010000391.1, read on the forward strand.
TCATGGAAGTGCATATGCAGCTAACGGGAAGCCACAGAAAATCAACACCGAACAAGCTGCTTGGAAACACGAACCAACCCAAGAATCGCGTACTGGGGAGTCTCCATCAACTAATAATGTTTCGCTGCAGCCAAGAACGAGCAAGATAGTCACAAGGACTATTCTAAGTAAGCATCAAGAAAGCCAAGCAGCACTTCGAATCCAGCCAAATCGGGGCACAGGCGATGCTTCAGCACCTGAGCTCAGCTCGTGCAGTACACAAGCATGATCTAACTCAACCGACGATCAAAAGTACTTGGACTGGTGCCCTCGAACCAGGATTGTCGCAGACGCACGTGCTGGGTCAATCAATCGGTCCATGTGCTAGCAGTCCGGCGATAAACAGGGATTGTGAGCAACGGTGCACTTCTTGCCGAGCAACATAAATCGGATTGGTATTCCACCAGGATACGCCAGATTTCTCCATGATCGCCATATACCCAGGATCGTTCCCCGACACATTCTCGTCGTCTAGTGTCTTTCCCATTTTCCGAAAATGATACCTTGGTCCGTTGCAATTGATACACAAGCTTTCTTCAACATCCAGAAACCATGACCTTGTCACTGGCTGCTTGCTCTTCGCTCTCTCCAGAAATCAGTCACACAGTCTAGGTGGCCGCCTCTACGCTGGTTATTTTGGTAGCCGGCCCGTGGACTTTTGATTTGGCTACATACCAGATGACCATAGCTGACCTGAGTTCTGAAGCTGGTCAATGTTTAGCTCTCGCTTGCTTGACATCTGAGCTGCTCGATCGAAAGGATGCCGGCAACATAGATAAAATAAGTCAGCATGAAGATGAGAACGAAGATCAACACGGCGAAAGGTCGCTCGGTGATTTGATCCAACCTGAGCTCACGCTTCAAATCATCCGCTTGACATGGAAGCCTCACAGACACTGAACACGACGCAAACACTGGCAGCTAGCCAACCCCGAGGATGCACACAGCTTTCAGCTTTTTGGGGGGACCTGGCCATACCGGGCCACTGGGCCAAGGAGCCTATATGCCCAAAAGGCAAAGGAAGAAGCAGCCATCGATAGCACCAGGCCCCACACCTCAAGCTGCTCTGTTTCAAGGAGCTATGGCCCTTGAGTGTTGTTGCCCTTTTTTTTTTGAGGGCTGTTGCCCTTTAACCTTCAAGGCATTTCAACTCCTCCCAGGCCGAGGTCTCGAAGTTCCAACACAACTGAACTTGTCAACCAAGCTGCTGAGGAGATGTCGTGCAGCATAATTGCCAGACAAATTCACTGACCCTGAACATAAAGGTGTACTTTAGAGGGCAAGCCGGTTTGGCTGCTCTTCTCACTTCTCTTTGCCAGCTATGCCCGCAAGTTCCAAAAGATGGCAAAGCAGAACTAACACACAACAGACACAGAGCTGATGGCTTCCCATGTCCGACAGCAGACGACAATGAAGGAGAAGTATGTGCCGTCGGAGTCAAACTCGGATTTCCCGTACCTCGCCAGCTCTCTACGCCCTCTACAAACCTGCAATGCAATGAGCTCATGAAGCACACGACAGATCTCACCTTTGAGTGTCGGCATGCCAGTGTCCGTGGGTCTTGCAAGCGGCTTTTCACTTGACGGATGTGTTAAGTACCGTTCGATCTTCACAACAGGCCAGGCGCAGCCAAAGCATCACGTAGCGCTGCCACAGGAAGAAAAGAATGCTGAATGCCAACCTCAGACGTGGAAAATTCTCGGATTCGGATTCTGGATAAGTGGACCATGGGACCATGTTCGACCGCGGTTGCGGTTCGCCTCCTGGGCTGGAGAGTTGCATCTTCGAAGGACGAAGAGCTCCACGGGGCCAAGAGGAACTCTGCACGTTGAAATCAATGTAGATTACTTAACCACTAATCCACTAAGCAAGAGCGAAAGCTCTCTGCTAATGGCCTCGCAATGCGCAGTCGCTCCGGGTGACACTGCTGGCACAGTAGGACTGCCCATGATCCACAAGCCCACGGCTCGTTCTGTTCGCCTGGTCGCGTGTTGTTGCCACTGCTGGCACTACTCTGTGGTTCACCGGATCGTCCTGCACCGCTTGCTTGCTTTGCAGCCGTAATTCAGCAACAGGCTTTGATCCTGCCGCAGTCTGCTTCGCAAGATCGCCTTCAAATGCATGGACAAATCCTCTGAAAGCGGCTCAGGTGCGCTTGCATTCGATTTGCTGGGCATGCTCTCTGAACTCTAAACCTCGCACTGCTCCCAATTGCACTTTCGTGTGGCTCTCGCCCCTGCAATCTTCAAGCACAGCCGGCTGCTTCAAGGTGTACAATACGGGTGACTCGCAACCCAGTTCTCTCTGAAAAGAAGTCACGGGTTGCAACAACAGCAGTTTGTTCAACACGTTTCTTTGTGGTCCCTTCGAAATACGGTGCCTCAAAAGCCCACGCACTGTCAGAAGCTGTCTTCGCGACACCCCAAGTTCAGCACGAAGAAAAGTCCAACTCTGCATCTTCAGATCCAAGGCACTGGGCAAGCCAAATTCGCATGCTGTAATCGATGAAATAGCAAGCCGTGAGAGCAATTCCTTGAGCAGGCCCATGCTTTTGCTAATGGATTGAGCTAGCTTGGCCTGAAGCAAAGCGCTTCAGTGCCTATCAAGACATATCAAGGCTGGAACCGTGCTTTCCCGGCAAACCAAAACAGTGATGCCTCAAGAACAGACTGCAAGCCCTAAAAGCCTAGAACGGTTCTTCCAAAGCACCTGGAAAGATGACAACGTAGGTGTACTCCATCCACAACAGCAGCGGCACCAAACTTTGGGCCTTCTCTGCTTCTCCTCAAGAACGATGCGCTGTACTGCCAGTTTCGTGGACTTCGAGTAATCCATCGAAGGAAAAGAAACCCCGTAGCGGTTTGCTAATATCTGCCAACATAGCATTATCAGTGAGACTCTTGATATATGGATGTTCTTCGAAGGCCGTCACGACCTACTTCAGTTGGTTACTGCCACTACTACAACTACTGCTGCTGCTACTACTACTACTACTACTACTTCTACTTGTACTACTGCTAGTACTAGTCTAGTACTAGTACTAGTACTAGTACGAGTACTAGTACGAGTACTAGTACTAGTCATGCTGCTGCTACTACTACTACTACTACTCCTACTAGTACTAGTACTACTATTTTTTGGTATTTGTTCTCCTACATTCACCACGGTGTCACAGCTGCACGAAGCTTGAGATAAAAGTAATTGCACAACCAAAAGTGCAGATTACCCGACCAAAGGGGCTGATTCCTCAACCAAGAGGCCCAGTTGGGCAACCAAGACAGCCGATGAGCCAACCATGATAGGAGCTAGATTCTACCAAGCAGGGGCCCAGGGGCGATTGCTTAGGCTTAATCAAAACCTTGCATCATCCAACCACCCACCCCGACCAAACTCTGAGGCCAAGAGACCCCGCCACAGCCTCACCGTCACCTGCACCGGACCTCCAAACCCAACCTGACCCCACACCGCCAACCTAACCCGGACCTAGGCTCGAACCTGACCCAACTTAGCTTAACTAACGTAGCCCGATCTAACCTAGACCGACCCAGCCCAACCCCAAAAAGTACCATACCTTGCTTGACTTCATCCGGATCGTAACCAAACCAAACCAACCCCAACAACACCCCGTTCCGCCCGACCCGCTTCTTGCGGGCCCACCCGTTTACAAAATCCTGAACCAATCTTTAACAGCGGCTTCAAGTCCAGGGCACAACATCGAATGTATCTAGTTACTGCAGAGCTCCCACCCCAACTGACCACAGGCTAGCATGGAGGAAGCCGTAGGCACCATCATGTACTGATATGTGGAGGCTCGGGACATCTAATGTCTACGTGCAAGGGAACTGTCTAGACACAAGTCCAAACGGCAGACAAGTGGCCCGAGAACAGGGCCGAAAAGACCCCGTGTCTGCTTCGGAACCGTCCGAACCACATGTTAGAGCAAAGAGGCACGATCTCGATTGCGGAAACGAATAAAAGGCTGTGCGTGACAGGATCTTGAATACACCAGAAGCATGCTCTAATCTAAGCTTTTCCAGCTATTCGAAGTGCTGGACAACACAGTGAGCAAAGAAGGAGTAAGTTGGAGATGCACCCTGGGCTCGCATCCAACGAACTCAGGACGGGAGGAACTGAACCCACCCTAACCCACCCCAGCCCCTGACATAACTGACATAACCTGACCCAGCCCAGCCCAACCCGCCGTGACCCAAGCCAACCTTACTTTACTTCAGTTTGCGAACTTTTTCTGTATCAGCTGGGGTTAGGTTAGTCTGACAGGGTCAGGGTGGGGTTGGGTTGAGGCTATGTCAAGTTAGGCTCGGGGTTGCGGTGGGGTACGGTACTGTACGCTTGTCTCAGGTTCCGTTGGGTTAGGTTAGGTCGGGGTTAGGTTGGGACGAATTGGGTCAGGCTCGTTGCATTAGGTTCGATCAGGTCAGGGTCGGGGCTGCGTACGGCAGGTTTGGGTTAGGCTAGGTCTAGGTTGGGTCGAGTCGGGGTTAGGTTGGGACGGATTGCGTCAAGTTGGGTCAGGCTTGGTGGCTCGCATTTTCTCAGCTTGGGGTTAGGTTTGGTTCCAGGTTGAATCAATCAGTTTTGCTTACGATCGGGATTAAGGTAGCTGGGTTGTGTTAGACCGGGTCAAACACATCCTGGGCGCAGGTCAGGTCAAGGTTAACCGTTAGCTTAGATCGGAGGATCTTGGTTAGGACTTGCTTGACTGAGCAATCTGTTATGAGTAATCTGTCTCTAGATCCGAAGCTTGAATACAAACGTCTTGTCGAGATGCTGGCTGTCAGCATCATGGTTGACCGTGTCTTCGGCAGCATCTTGCGCAGTACTTGCTGGATTCTTGCCTGCATCTTGCAAGGAAGCTGAAACAGCAAGCGTGCAACAGAAACTAGCTGCAAACTGTCTCCTGGTTGAACAAACCCAGATTTGCAACGGCACCAGACAAGAATGTGATAGTCACCCACCGACTGCATTGTGCTCGTGCACGCCTTCGGAGAGCCACCGATGTTTTGGATGAACACCGCCCGAAGGGCGAGCCAGAAAAAGGCAACTGGCCTCTGCAGCATGTTCTGGAGCGCTTGGGAGTCAAGGCATGATGCCACTTTTCGTCGGCACCGAATTCTTCGACGAGCTAGCAGCGCTACGGCCAATCGACCCGAAGGCTTCAGCACCTGGTTTCTGCGAACAGGAGCGAACTGGCAAAGCGCCATCAAGCCTTGCTGTGGAAGAACAACCGCTTTTGCATTTCCCTACGTGCGGCTTCGCACTCGCAATTCGTCAAAGGGGCAGTTCCCTTGGCTGGGATAGTTGGTACCCTGCGATCGGTGCTGATACGTGTTGCAGTGTTCATACAGGATGGAGGGGTGCAATGAGATCAGAGCCTGCGATAAGCTCCCCCGTGCTGCTGCGCATGAAAACTATGGGCCGAGCCCAATGACATTGCCAACCTCGCCGAGCACATAGAGCCTCGTTGAAGGGCGAGGGTTCTGCGATGCTCTGACTTTGTCTACGACCAAGGCATAGAAGGCCAAAACCTAGATCGTGTCTTCAAGCTCTTTGGCTAAACAACCTCGTCAGAGTTCACAGCCTGACGCAGCCCTTTGTTGCTGTCCAACCACTCTTAATCCAGCAAGGGCGGCATTATGGTCTGCTCAGTAAAGACGGACCTCGCATGTTCCGAGGCGGAAAGGGTGACTTGCTGCTGCGACGGGACTGCTTGCAGGCATGACTTCGAATCTCAAAAAACGATGAGCTCAACAACTTCGGAAATGATGCATCTTCTAGTTCCGGGCTGCTGTGAGACAACAACGTTTGCCGAACACTGTGCAGCGATTGCACACCGGAAGCGGCAATACTTCACCGAAACTTTCGCAACTCCACTTTCAGACAGACGTTGAAAGCATATCTGTCTACAACCAATGTGAACAAAATACCAGTCCAGCTTCACGGGATCGGTTGCTCAGTTTTCATTCTGCGGCTGAAAGGCAGAAGCGAGTCGTAAGCTTGGATCTCTGCCAGGACAGATCGGAACAGGCCTCGCCGCCACAGCCACCATGCTTCGGAGTATGCCTGGAGAGAGGTGCATCTACCGGCACGAGTGCAGTTAGGAATCGGTTGCAGGCTACATAGCAAAAGTATGATGCCGGGACTGTTGGGCGCAGTCCCAGACCTGCTGTCGAACCTCACTTCTTGCGCGGTGCTATCTTTTCGGTTTATGTACTACCTCCAATGCATTCGGTCTTACGGATGTCAACATTCTGACGAAGACAGGAGGTGTGGGAAACAAAGTAAGGACGCGTCAGCATGGTGAGAGGCGTCTTCTGCTTCCCCTACAGCCTAGATTCTGAAGCAGCCTTGTCAAATGGAGAGCTTTGTTCACGGGTGGATTGATGAAGCACATTGTCTGAAGCCTTTGAGCATGTCTCTGATCGGATGTGCACTGCTTCAAAGCTGCAGTGCATGGCTCCACTTGTGCCACCACACTGGGGTCTTCGTATTCGGATGCCCCCAGATCAAGAAAGGGAGGCTTCGGGCCAGATCTGAAGCCTGACACTCCAGCCACAAACCCGCCAATCCATGCCTCGCTGGGAGGCAAGAACGTCGGGCTCATGCCGGCTTTGTCACACTCCTCACATTGCCGTTCTGCTTTTGAGAAATTGGTCAAGTACTTCGTGGGATGTCTTTGTTTTGCTTCTCACTTGCCGTGGTTATCTCTTGCCGTCACGCCTGAGAGACATTCCGATTAACTGAGAGTCGCACTTGGATCAAGACGTAGAGCAGTGTTATGGCCTCGGCAGGTATAGGCTGGCAAAGCTGCCATCAATCATGAATTTCTTTGCAACCCGACAAGCGCTCCTTGCATAACTCACCAGCTTGAATTGGTGTGCTCCGACATCTGGGGGTGCGGCCATCAGCAGGGTGTTCCAAAGGAAAGTGATCTCATCGACCTCAGGCATGCAACCCCGGTTGGCAAATTCCTGCAGGCCGAAGCTCGCCTTCGATATGCGGATAATCTTGGCTTCGTCCACGTCGAAGGCGACGGCGGTTTGAATAGCGAAGTTCACGAGCAAGACTCCTAAGCTCAGCTACATGCCGCCAGGCTTCTATGAGTGACAACAATCCGGACCCGCTCTTGGACACAAGCTGGATTCGCCGAGTGGCCCTTGCCCGCAAGCTGCACACCCTTAGCCCCGCTGGCACCTTCCAGTGAGGAGTCGTGCCACGGCTTCTGCCTCGCACTGCTCGCATCTTCCCGTTGACACACTTGCAGAAGCTTACAGAGGAACAGCACTAAGCCAAGCTTAACACCTTCCTTCTGGCAAAACCTGGTCTTTGCATGATGTGACTGGATCTACTCGACCAGCAATGAACGGAGGTGGCTCTTAGTACCTAACATGGCCAAGCCACTTCGACATGCAGGATACTTTCTGCAAGGTCACGAAATGTGAGCAACTTTGAGGCTAACATGCGGTGTCTCAAGCACTCACGAAAGTTTTGTCGGGCATGGCGTTCAAGAGTTTCACACGGGCATTGGCACTGCTGAGGCTCGCAAAGCTGCCCGTGGTGGAGGCGCAGCAGTGCTTTGTTTCGCAGTTACATATGCTGATTACATGCTTGGTTTACAATCTCTCACACGACGATTCGACGTGAATGTGCACAAACCTGGTTTGACAATTATCAAACAGGCCCTGCTGACTAGCTCGAGATCCCACCGAAGTCTGCTCGAAGGCCTCGTCACGTCCTTTGCACATCCAAATCTCAAAGCGAAAATGGTGCAGTCAATAGCAGACTGGGCCGCATGAAATAGAAGAACAGCTGGGCCACGATGATGTAAACAAGGATGTACGCAAACCTTGGGTAGTACGAACGAAACACAGCTCAACCAGCTTCCTTAGCTTCGTCATACCTGACCAGTCTGTCAGGCTTGCGTGGCGTCGGCGGGAGCATTGTCGAGAAGCGAAGAACTAAACAAGCGCGACACTCCATCAGGCCTTCCGCCTACACATCTGGGCGAAGGAGTGTGCAAATGCGGAACCTGGTAACAAGCCCATCATGGTTTGAAGGCAGAAGGGCAGGATATTCCGCACTCTGCTGACTCTACTGTTGGCCTGATGTTGGGACGAGAATCAGTTCTCCTGAATGAAGGTTCGTGCACTTCTCGGCTCGTGTGGTCTGACCCCAGGGTATTGGAGTAAGCCAACAAAGCATGTGTAGAGAGAGGGAACAGAACCCCTCACATCGCCCGACTCGTAGGGTGAAGCGATGCGAACCCACATGGTATTCATGCAGTGGGCAACCACAGGACAAGCTAGTAACAGCTTAATTGCTGTGGCACGTCGTATTTCGCGGGCATGCACGCGCTTTATTTACTCTGTCGAGCCGCTGGCGTGCTGGCAGGACTGACAGAGTGACCCGTCGCTCTGCCGGAGTTTCCTGTGCAAGCATCGCTTCGCTGCGGATTCTCTCCTTGAGGCATTAAGGCTGGCTCCAAGCCAACAACTCAGCAGAGCTGTTCGAAACAGCAGTTTGCCTTCACACTAGAAACACCACAGACCTCGGCTTTCCAGAAGCGGAGACCATCTGGCTGGTCCCCGCGCCAGCGAATGCCAGCCATTCTGATCTCCTCCCGGGCTTAAGGAGGCCCTAATTCCGGTAACTCTTTGTTCACATCCGTGGGATCGAACAAGAGGGACATGAGGAACGAAAACACAGACAAGAATGCATGCACAAATCTCGCTCATGGCTTGTTGAATCAACTACTACGCGTTAAAACGCGCAGTCTCTTAGGGTTCTGTCTTGTCAGTTTCGAATTATTCGGATTCGCTGTTGGAAAAGCTAGGACTGAAAGTAAACAGTGAATGGTAATGTGACAAGATTATTAGTTACAAACGAACCCTGAATTCATTCCTTTTCTTGGAAACAGCACACCAAATAAGAGAAAGTAGTGCACAAGGGCTGCAACTTCTTAAAAATTTCGTTCTCTCTTTGCTTTGCTTTGCTCTCGGGGTTCTCTCTCGCTCTCTCTCTCTCTCTCTCTCTCCGTGCTTGGGCTTGGTCGTGAGCTGGGGCTTGCCAGGTGGCTAGCGGAGGGCTGGCACATACTTATTGACTGTTTGACGGCATGCATCCTCACGTTTACGAGCGCACGACACTGCTCGTCCTTGGCATCCGCATCTGTTTCAGCAGACGGCGCAAGCACGTTCTTGCGAATGCCTGGGTTTGCTCTGGTGTCTATACGGTGGTGTTGTTGTTCTTGGAACCTTGAAAGCATTAGTTACGAGTGGTATCGGCTGCAAGTCTGCGAGTGGCCGTATGATGACCTGATACGATCTGATATGCTTTACACCCTTCTGGCTGAGGCCCTTCAACCCATGCTCAAGTCACCAGCTCAGATGCCACGTCTCTCGCGGAGGATCCGAATCATGGACACCTGTTGGCGGCGGCAGTGGTTGGTGGCAGCTGCTGTGCTGCTGATGGCGATGATGACTGCTGATGATGACGAGTAGGACGGGGATGGCAAGGACGACGATGATGCTCTAAGGGGGCGGTGGGTGATCGTCGATTTCGGATGTGTAACGAGCCATGCGTAACACAACACATTTGCCTAGGGCGTGGAAGAAGTTCGAACTTGAATTTCCAGGCGACAGGAGGGGAGGTTTCACATAAAGGATTCCCGAATTCCGGACTACTAGCACGTCACCGGTGGTGGTGGTGGTGGTGGTGGTGGTGGCGGTGGTGGTGCGAGTGCTGGTGGCCAATTTTTTCCGTGGATTTTTGAAAAAGTCATAGGCGAAAACCTCCGCAGGGAAGGCACATCAGCGACGTCTTTTCGCGCGAGCGTCCAGTTCGTCCGTTCGTGAGAGCATCCCGTTCCTACAGTCCTACAGAGCATCAGCATACGGTTCACCATAATAACGCCCCTTCGCGACAGCATCCGGTTCCCAAACCCTCCGCGGCCAAAGCATGACAAAGCTCAAGGCTCACAGCTGTCACTCCCTCCCGCCGTCCTCTCACACTCACCGCAGTAACGCAGCTTTCTCTTTCGAGAGGTGCGCACGCAGGTCTGTCGCTTCTGACCCTTCGCGTGGCCTCACGCCCAACCCACGGCCAGTGATAGCATAGCCGATGAGGCATCAGGCTTGAACCTGCTACGTAGACGCATTCGACGCCGCGTAAAGACAAAATGCAAGTTGCAATTTGGTTCTGGTGCTGGTGCTGGTGCTGCTGGTGGTGGTAGCAGTGGTGGTGTTGTTGTTGCTGCTGCTGGTGCTGTTGCTGTAGCTGTAAGCCTCTCGGCTCAGGAAAGGTCAGGCTAGTACAGTGCCTTTTTCCTTTCTCGCCATGGCATTTGTCAGCGCCTGAGCAGTCCCGGTCCCAAGTCCGGGAGGGAGTATTTAGACTTACAGCTCTCTAACATCTCCCAGAGGTGAGGGTTGTCGGTATTGCGAAGCCGACAGGAGCCGTACTCAACATGAGTGCTGCGAAACAGCCTAGTGGTTCGACCAAGCATCAGCCCGTTCCTAAAGGGAAGGGTAAACGCTCTTATCAAAGGGCAGCACGTAAAGCTCTGCTTGAAGGTAGTGCGGTCTACAAGGGAAAGACGATGTCGTCAACAGAGCTTGGAGTTGCTCCGGCACATGTAAAGCCCACCAATCCCGGCAGAAGGACTCGGCCTTCGAAATTTACAGAAGATAAGAATCTCAGCTATCTATCCTGGAACGCAGGATCTCTCACAACAGCAGTTTGGGAAGAGTTACTCTCCGTACTGCAAAGTGCCGCATTTCAGGATGTGAAGTTGGTAGCAATACAGGAAACACACTGGAGGGGCTCTTGGCAATTCAGCAAGTCAGGCTGGCACGTGATCAGCTCTGGTTCCACAGGGGAGAAGGGAGCCGGGGTCCTCATAATGGTGCACTCCACCCTGTGCAAGTCACAGGATCTTCGCTACAACGAGGTCGTTCCAGGAAGAGTTCTCCAGGTCCGGGTGCCGAGCAACGGCATCTCACTGGATGTCTTCAGCTGCTATCAATACGTTTGGCGCTCTAAGGAGACAGTTGTTCAGAATAAGGAAACCCGGAAGCAGACCCTTCACGCCCTAAGTAAGTCCATCCGAGCTGTTCCCAATCGCAACACTCTCCTTGTGCTAGGAGATTTTAACTCCTCGCTCAAAACCGACAACAAACACGTAGGGCCATGCACGATCCAGGCTTGCAGACTCGGGCATCGCGGATCTAAGGATCTCCAGACCCTACTGTCGGAGCACCAGCTAGTCGCAACCAACACTTGGGGAGTGCATAGACCAGCCACCCACGAACAAGGCAATTCTGTTTCACAGATTGACTTCTCGTTTTTCAGGATTGCACAGTCCCAAGGCCCCGCCAGGTTTTGCCGGCCACTAAGGACCTTCTCAGTTGCATCCTGGAGGGATGGTAGTAGGCATTTCCCTCTTCTTGGTAAACTGAGGCACAGCAGGAGATACTCCGCCCAAGCCTCAAAACCCTATGACCAGCAGGCAATGGAGGACTGCTACAGACACCGTTCCCCGAAAATACAGGCATTTGCCAGGGAGGTAGACTCCCTCCTTCAGGATCATCCCCAAACCTGGCAGAGTCTCCATCAAGCAATGAACTCAGCCCTCGCGACTCACTTTCCCAAGAGAAAGGAAGCAGCACAAAGATCAGATCTCAGCATCTGGGAAGAGCGCTCTGCGTTGCGCTCACTCCCACTAGCAGTCAGGGTCTTAGCAGAGTTCTTGCCCGAGCTGCAGGTCCGTATGGTGTTCCGATGCTGGTGCACGTTTTCCCAGCAAATTGCACAGGCGAGGGTAGCAAAGCGTCACAGGCAGGAGCGGCGGCGGCAGGAAATAGATGAACAACTCCAGCAGGCAGAGCTTAAGTCCAAGCAGGACGGGAGTCACTCCCTTTACAAGGTAATCAAGCGCTTCAGGTCGGGGAGGCCCCAGGAAAGAGTTCAGCTTCGTGATTCTGAGGGTCGCTTCCTTACTGCCAAGGAAGAAAGAAGACAATTAAAGGAATATTCCCTAGACCTGTTTGGAGCAGGGGATGACTTCCCGCTTTCAGGGATACAAGGCAGCCTACACATCACTGAGCAAGAAGTGCAAGAACAGCTTGGCACAATAAAGCTGGGCAAGGCGGTTCCTAAAGAGAGTCCTCCCGTAGTAGCCTGGCGCTCCCTAGGTCCCCAAGCAATCCGGCTAATCTCGGACACCCTTAATAGGGAAGTCACTGCAGGAAGGCTCTCGGACAGTGTCACCTCGTCACAGATCTCCTGGCTCCCAAAGTTTTCCAAGAAGCCAGACAAACCAACCTCACTCCGTCCGATCGGGGTGATAGCACCTGAGGGTAAGGTCCTAGCCGGACTCGTGAGAGCAATGACCGGCGTCTCTCAGTTCGGCTTTGTCCCAGGCAGGGGCACAGAGGAGGCTATCTGCAAGGCTTGATACATGTGGACCAGGCCAGGTTCAGACAGGCCCTCACCACTAGGGCTGCAGGTAAAGGACAACAGGGGCTCAAGCTCAGAGGCAGTCTCACCATGAGCGTGGACATGAGCAAAGCCTTTGACACTGTCAACAGGCTGCGACTAAGAGAGGCCCTGGAAGCCGAACAAGCAGATCCTCTTCTGATAGAGGTGGTAGGCCATCTCCACATCAAAGACTTGTACAAGATGACAGCCAGCGATCAGAGCTTTGAGATAGCCACACGCAGGGGAATCAAGCAGGGATGTAAGCTAGCACCCTCTTTATTCGCCTTTGCATCAGGGCTTCTCTTTAGGAAGCTCTCTGGGAAAATCAGCCCAGCAGAACTAGTGAAGCTCCTCACAATGTACGCTGACGATAGCTTGATCCAGTCGCATTTCGACTCTGCGGCCGGCCTCATGACAGCACTAGGGTACTGCGACATGCTTCTGGATCAGCTGGTAGAGCTTGGGTTCAAGGTCAATCCGTCCAAGTCAGCAATTCTGCTACAGCTGCAAGGGGGCTCAGCCTCGACCATTAGGAAGAAACTCTTTCGCCAGGTCGAGGGAGAGAAGTATGTTGAACTCCCTTCGGGCAGGCTGATATCGCTGCGCTATCAGGTTCCATACTTGGGGGTCATTCTTTCTTATCACGACTATGAAATGAAGACTCTCAAACATCGGCTGTCATCCAGTAAGCTTGCAATGTCAGAAGTAGCCCATGCAGTTCGGAACCACCGAGTCTTATCAGACAGACGTCGTCTGTCGATTTGGACAATAACTGCGTGGGCCTCTGCTCTGTATGCACTTCACGTGGTGGGGATGACACAGCAGGGATTGCAAAAGCTCCATTCACACATGATGTACCAACTCAGATTCGTCCTGCGGAGTTACTCCCAGGAAACGAAGGAATCAAACCAGGAGTTACTCCGGAGATTACGGATTCCTCACGTGAAGGAGCAGCTGCAAAAGAGAATGACCCAGTTTATAAAGAGACAGCAACACTCCGATCCCCAGCTTCTCCCACACTATAAGTTGCGTGCTGAGGCAGTTAGCCAGGCATTGGAAGGCCTCTCCACGGACTTCTCCTCGCACCATGTGGAGGATAGGCTTCTGACCTGCGGTGAATGTGGAGCATGTCTCTCTGGCACCGGAGCACTCCGTCGCCACCTGCAGAAGGCTCACCCAGATTCTCAGCAGTGCCTGAAAGGACCCAAATTTGATCCTATTTTGCATTCAATGCCAGGGTCAGCAACTTGCATCGCCTGTCGAGCAACATTCCGAACAGTGTTTTATCTGCGCAAACATGTCGAAGCATCTACCTGCCCTAGGGTAGAGCTTTTGCTTAGACAGCAGGAAGAGCTACCCTTAGAAGCACAGAACCGGATCTCACTCGTAGAAAGTCTACAGTCTGATGCCCAGGACAATCCAGAAGGCGCCGCTCGAAATCCGGCGTTCCATGATTACCTGATGGAACACTGCGCACTCTGTGGTCAGGTCCTCGTAGGCCAGAAAGGAGCCAAACAGCATTTAAACAAGCAGCATCCTGAGGTGATGGCCAAGCTGGAGAAAACTCTCCAACCAAGACTCAATCAATTCAAGGTCTTCTTCCACAAAGGAGATAGCTGTCGATACTGCAAACTTCGTGTGGATGCCCTTGGTAGACATGCTCAGCAGTGCGTTCCATTACTGCAGGTGCACGTACTGCAGGAGGTAGCGCGCCAGCAGCTCAGCAAGCAGCCCCGCGAATATACTCGAGCAAAGTCCACGGCATCGGCGAAGACAGTCACACAGAAGCCTTCAGATTCAACGCCAGGAATTCCTCACCCCGTGTTTAGACTGGAAGGCTTTCTCCTGCTAGCCAATACTCGCAACCACTGCTATGCCAACTCAGGTCTGCAGTGTCTCCACTGGCTATCAGATCCTTCAGAGGCGACTTTTCAAGAGGCATCCCGGATCAGTCAGCTTGCGAGAATAACCCCTGAACACAGAGTCTTCTCGGAGCTCACCATGGGCTGGCTCTTTGACGGAGGCCAGCACGACTCTGCTGAGTTCCTGCAGCAAGTGTTTCGGAATCTCTCTGCATCAAGATTTGGACAGTGGGAAACTAGAGCCTCAGTACCGGAAGGCGTGATAGTGGACGAAGAAGGGGGCTCTCCCATTCATCTTGCCACGGCGATCAAGACCAACTTACAGGACATGCTAGTGGCATGGTCGTCTCAGGAGCGCTCATGTGCTCTCATAGAAGCTGCACAGCAGGTGTGCTTAGCCTTGCCGAGATTCGCAGGTGAAGCTAAGGATCACACTCGCATCACAATCCCACAGCAAGTCCAGATCCCTGTCTTCCTGGACCACACATCCCGAGTTTCGTTCTGTACCTACACAGTAGAGGCAGTGATCATTCACCTAGGAATGGAGTCCACTAGTGGCCATTACCGTGCAGCTGTACGTACAGCAGATGCCTGGTATGTTGGTGATGACTCCCACCCCCCTAGTCCCTGTACCCTCGAAGATCCCCTGCTTCAAGAAAATAGCTACGTCATCTTCCTAGCTCGCAGCGCCGTCTCTCACGAGCCCCAGGACGTAGCCAATCTCCCGAGTAATGTCTCTGCAAGAGCTCTTCCAGCGAGCCTTGCGGAGATGCTCCCTTAGGAGGAGACTCTCCCCAACAATCGGAGGAGTTTCTCCCCTTGCCATGTGTGTACAGCTGGTGGAGTTTCTCCCCAGGGGTTTTTAAACAGTAGGAGAACATCAGGTGGAGCTTCTCACCTCGGGTGGAGTCACTCCCCCTCCTCCTCCTTCCAAAAAGAGAAGCACTGGGCAAAGCGAGGGTGGAGATACTCCCCCTGCAGCAAAGGCCAAGAGTGGAGATCCTCCCTCAGGGGACCCCTCTCCACAACAGGCCACCGATGCCGCATAAGACTCTGAAGACACATTCGCTTCCCACTTCACAGCTTGCAGCCCTGAGGGCGGAGCGTGTGCAAGTGCAGCGCTGAGGCACGGCTTGCCGTGAAGAGTGACCGCGCAAGTAGAAAGCAGGGCACTAGGTCGATCCCTCGCAAAGCGTGGACGATAAGTTTCACCACAGACAGTCCTCCCCCGCTGCGTGTGAATGAAATGCTGTAGCTGTAGCTGTTGGTTGGTGTTGGTGTTGTTGTTGTCGCTGCTGATGCTGCTGGCGCTGGTGCTGTTGTTGGTGGTGCTGTAGTGGTTACACCCTGACAGCTAAACTAAGGCTTCTCTGCGAAGCAGTTTGCAGGGGGGCACGGCATCAGATTCCAGACCGTGCCTAACAAAGCTATGGAATCTGATGAAAATCAAGTGCTCATCACCCTTGTGTACCTGCAATATTTTTTACTATATTTTCTGTTGCTTGGTCTTGCAGTGCCTTGTTTCCGTCGTGCAACACTTTTACTTCTTTGCAGCTTTTGCAACTGGATGGCGTGGGGCCAAGCCGAGAACCCCACTCTACAGTTTCTGATGAGTTAGTTCAGGGGCTGATTCTGTGGCTTACCTGGGACTCAGCGAAACTATGGCAGACAAGTGCAATTAGCGATACCACCAGTGCAGCTTTACCTGTTGTTGGGCCCCGCGAGGCCCGATCGGTACACCCCTGTGCGTTGTGTTGTGATCTGCACCCTGGTGTGAACGGCAAGTCGCCAAATTCAGAATGTCGTGATTCTTCCTTGATCGATTGATGTCATAAGCGGGCTAGCAGAAAGGTCTGACCTTTCGCCATGTTGTCTCGTCCAAGAAGATGCAGTCAGCAACAAACGGTGTATCCATTGTGCTACAAGCACACGGTGCCATTCAGAGCTACAGCCTCAGAGTGTTTGTGCATTTTGTCCAGTGTCGAATTGCTGGACAAATGCATGTGCTCGGTCAGTTCATATTCATGTTCATGAAGTATGCAACATGAGGACATGCGGGTTAACTTGGTTCATGTCAGCTGTCGTGTGGCTTCTAGATCATGAGTTCATGTGCTTGGTTCCACTTTTTGATCTGCACATTATGCACCGTGCTTGTTACGAGTCCTTACCTCGTGATCTGAACTTGAAATTACAGTGCCTCGCACAGTGGGGCTTTTGCTGTTGTTACACCCTGCCAGCTAAACTAAGGCTTCTCTCGAAGCAGTTTGCAGGGGGGAACTGCATCAGATTCGAGACCGTGCGTAACAAAGCTATGGAATCTGATCAAAATCAAGTGCTCATCACCCTTGTGTACCTGCAATATTGTTTGTGACGTCATGCTTGGTCTTGCTGTGCATTGGTTCCGTCCCAGCACTCTTACTTCTTTGCAGCTTTTGCAACTGGATGGCGTGGGGCCAAGCCGAGAACCCCACTCTACAGCTTTTGATGAAGCCGGCTCAGGTGCTGAATCTGTGGCTTATGTAGGACTCGGCGAAACTATGGCAGATAAGCGCAATCAGCAATACCACCAGTGGTTTTGGTTTTGGTTTCGGTGCTGGTGTTGTTGTTGTTGCTGCTAGGAGTAGTTGTTGTGGTTGTAGGCTGTAGGCTGTAGGCTGTTGGATGGTGGTTGTTGGTTGTTGGTTAATGGTTGTTGGTTAATGGCTGTTGGTTGATGGCTGTTGGTTCATGGTTCCTGGTTGTTGGTGGCTGTTGTTGGTTGTTGTTGTTGTTGTTGTTGGTTGGCAGCGTGTGTCACGCGGGGTGGTGCGATTTCTTTGCTAGCATGTGCGGAAGCTCGAGTTTCGGCACTTTGCCCACCCGGAATTGAACTTGCGTTTTGTGTTCGCATCGGTTTTTGTGGTGTTTTCGAGCAAAAAATATGCGACAGCCGGCGAGCTACACTGTACAAAAAATGCTAAGATCTCCATTTCGCATCGGTGTTCTCGGTGTTTTCCTATGTGTGTCGCATGTCGCATCGGTTTTTACGGTGCTTTTGTCGACTCCCGACGTTGTGCACATGCCAGATTGGAGTGGCATTGTCTTTCAGTGCGGGGGAGGGGGGATGGGGGGAGATGGATACAACGGGGTTGTTCCCATTAGCTTGTTTTAGCTTCCTGATTGAGCGCCTGATTCGGTGGCTTGAAAGCTGCAGACGCCCAGACTTTTTCTTCAGCATTCAGGGTCGGATCACCGCGGGCGAAACGCACCTGGCCGGCAAAAGCAGCGGATTCCAGCTGAAAGGTTTGGGGTTTAATCTTTAGGCTTCGGGCTCTCGGTTCGATTCAGTGCAGGAGCCACGCTACTCTCACCAAAGTGTTTTGTGAATCCGTCTCTGGGGTTTAGAGTTTATCAGTGTCAAGGAGCAAGGAATGAACAGGTGCTTTGCAGAAGGCAAAGACAGATGGCGTGGGCCTTTCACCAGTCAAAGGCCTGAAGTCCGAAAGGAGATCACCGGCAGCCAAATGCACCTGGCCAGCAAAAGCTGCGGATTCCCTCTGAGAGGCTTGGGGTTTAGGCTTTGGGCTCTCGCTTCGATTTGTGGGTGTCACCCTTGCGCGGTGCAGGAGCCATGCTACTCTCACCGAAAGTGTTTTGTGAACCCGTCTCTAGAATGCCACGAACAAGACACGTGCACCGTCCACCAATAATTTTCTGCCACACTGTTCAGCGTCTGCGGTCACCAACTCATTCACCAGCTTTTGCAAAAAGGACATCGCGCTCCTTTCTCCAGAGCTGGCCCTCTTCAGACTCCAACCAGTCTGCCAAGAGAGCCTTTTTAGTCGACGGTGCAGCCTTCGACTTTCGACTGAGCTTCACAGTCACCGCTGGGGGCTCCAAAACCGGCTTGTTCATCTCTGCTGTGACCGATTGCAAAACTGCAGGAGGCAGTTCAACGGGCAACGACCGACGATGGGCCTCACTTCGGGCAATCTTGAAAACACCGGGCGCCAAACGGGTCTGACCCTCCAGACGGAACTGTTCAGGCACAGCAATGCTATCGACGGCCTCACCCACGGACTGCATGCCAAACAGACCTGCCAAAAATTCGGTTTGTTAGCACCGAGAATATGGAAATCATCAAACCAAAACAGTATCTGGTGCTAAGTAAAACCCAGTGGCCGGTCTCTCTTCCAGTGTTGTCCAGGTCTCGACACAAGTCCACTATCTGTTGCAAGACTCGTGGGCCAGCTGCTCGACTCACCTTCTTACCAGATGACATCAAAAGCTTGGCGACGGTGTTGACTATGATCTCGTCACGCGGGCATCCTGACACACAGGACACCCTGGCCGCCCTTGGCTTGGAGCTCATACCCCGACAACAGAAACCCAGTTACGATAACTTTAAGCTGGGATAATACTGGCAGAAAGCTGTGATGATGATTGTGATTGTGACTATTGCCCTTCTTCTTGCTGTTTTTCTTTTATCATGTAAATTTAAACTGATACATATTTCAAACATCTGATTGCTTTTGCAACCCGCATGCTTGAGCAATGCTTGGTCCACCAGTGGTGCAGGAGACAGATTCTGGCTGTCGTGAAATGCGCCATGCAAGAGACTGCCAACGTGTTCGCAAGGAGCCTCTGGCGGGTCTATCAACCGGCAAGCATGGTGCAGTCTCACCACATGCCAGGCCACGTCGTCCGCATTGTTCGCATCGCCCAATGCGAAGAAGCTGTGCAAGTCCAGACTTCGACTCACCGCAGACACGTCCACCACGTAGTGCAAAGTCTGTACCATCACCAGCTTCCAGGAATTGGTCCTCCAGTCTCTGGTGGCAAGAACTTGTCCAGGTGCAGGTCGGGCAGGCGCACGAAGAGACTTTTTCCCTGAGGTCCGTCGTCTCTGTCCCGGCATCACCTGCTGACAACACGAGGGTAATAGACAGAAGGCCCAATTTTGATAAACAACAAGAACAAAGATTTTTACATGTTCAACCGAAGCCGATGGGCCGTCTTCAGGTCCTCCACTCTCACCAGGAATGGTCGAAAGGTCGCAGCAGGCAGCTTGTAGTTCCGAAATTCGCCCAAACACTGAGAAACCAGGGATGCCAGCAAGGACAAACGGTGTCCCGCAACTTCTTGATTGTGAAACTTCGACTGCAGCAAACGAAATATCGTCCGAAAGACCCAAAGTGGCCGAGCCACACAAGTTGTCGGAGTTGACCACGACTGGGCAGACTCCAAGACCTCTTTTGGGATGTCGGTGTTGATCAAACCCTTCTCAATTGTCCTTTGCACCCTCCTGAGACGTGCCAGTAACACCAAGTACTGGCGTCCAAGCTGCTGTTTTGTGAGCTCCCAACTCCGTGTCACCAGGTTCCACTGTTGCCTCAAACCCGTCTGTCAGGTTGATGAAAAAATCCGAAGTGAATTTGGAACCAGCTCTGTAATTATACACGGAACTAAATCAAACAAGACTGCCGTTGGTCCCAGGCTGCTGGCTGGGCCAAAAAGAAGAAAGCATACGGGGCTTCAGGATCTTGAAAAGCTGGAGGATGGCATCACCATTGCTTTGTCCTGCTCGTTGGTGGAGCAGTGTCTTCCAATCAAACGCCTCGCAGCAGGCATCTCGCAACTGCAGCATCTCGTCGCTGAGCCCCTTTGACCCCAGCGAGAGTTCCAAACTGGCCCTGAGCTCAGCCAGGAAGCTCTGCCCAGTGCTCAAAGCCTTTAGGACTTCCTCCTGCTGCTTGTACACAGCCAAGGGCACCTGACACCTTGACAGTCCACTGTCCCATTTCTTGCGAAACATGTCCTTTTCTCCAATTGGTGGCCCTGGCTCACAGACTTGATAGCGAGGGCCAACTTCATCATTCGACCGGAAGTCCGCTTTTTTTGCAAAGGCGACCCACAGAGGTATCTTCCAATCCCTCTTCAGTCGCTTGCTTCGACGATCACCTGTTGTCTTCCGCATCTCGAAAGATCGCTTGACAAGCCTGTCACCTGGCAATTCGTGTCGCGACCTCATTTGGGACGCCTCACCAAAGCATTGGCAATGTGGACCCAAGCACATGGTACCAGCTGGAAGTTCAACTTCTTGCTGCTGCAGCTGGCAGCCGTCGATGACAGGCGGGCTTGTGAGGAGAAGCCCTGGCAAGCGCCTCCAACTGAAAACCAGCGGAACACAGTCTTTTTTGCAGCTCCATGCCACAACCATTCTGCCTGCTTCTTGCTTGGTCAGATGCTGTCGCAGCAGCACCATGACCGACAGAAACCGTGCTGTAAAGTCCACAGCAGCAGACAGGCTCCCAACTTTCTGCAGAACTTCCAGCTCTGCTTTGCGAATGGCCCAGGGCTCCAGAGCTTGCTGGCTCTGAAGAGCAAGTGGACGGACACAGTTCTCGAAAACGGAGGTGAAGATTGTCAAGAAGAAGACCTCTGGGAAAGACGCAACTGTTAATTACCACCCACAAGCACCTTTCACAGCCTAAATGAGTCTAGTAAAAGATGCAGAGCCCCACACCAGAGGACAAGAACACCGTATTGCCAATGAGAACTAGTCACTAGTCGCGAAGCTGAGAGAACACAGCCGACGGCCAACGGCAGCGAGACTCGCCAAGCTTTGCTTGCCATGTCCTCGACATGATCTGCAACTCAGGTCTTAGGGTTCAGCTATTCTATCTTGGATCTACTGCATATATTGAAGCCGAGGGTCCACTCCTCTTCCAAGCCATGCGGCCATGCAGGCCCAATATGTAAAATTTCAGGTTGCTCAGCAAGTTCCCGGGCACTCCGGCCAGGTAGCCCACCTTTCTCGTGCCTCCAGCCCTTCTAGTAGTTTTTGGCTTCTCTCGAAGCAGGTCACCGATTCCTCGCAACATCGTTTTGCCTTCGTTGACACCAAAGAGAGAGTCCACGGCGGCTGCAAGATCGAAGACCTCCTCAGTCGCCGGGCAAGCCATAACACTCCGCCACACAGCATTGTCGATTCGATGAAATCTATCCCAGCTTGCCGTGGTGCTGGCCTGGGCGTGACCTTGAACTTCGTGAACGGCGTTGAAAATCTTCTCGCACGCTTGACTGCTGCTATGACGTGCCTCCCTGCCTCCACCACACAGAGCACCGTCTCCAGCGACGCACGCCAAGCGCCGTCGAAGGGAAAACAAGGAAAGGCCGCACGGGTGTCGACTGAGCCCTGACAGCGCCAGGGCTTTTATTCCTTCACCACTGTGCCCTTCCAATGGCAAAGTTGGAGCGGCGACGAAGGGAGTGTAAATTCTACCCGTCTTCGCCACCAAAGCAAGGCACATAACCAGCACAGTGTCGTGCCTGGCCATCGCCCCGTGTCCTAATGACACAGGGTCAATCATCAGCCCAATGTCCGACGGTATTCCCAGACCTGGCACCAGGTCATTCTCGATGCTGTAGCCATCCAAGGTCTCCAACACTCTCGCTCCCAAGAAAATCACCTGATTATAGAATTGTCGCGAGTGATGCTGATCACCGAAGATATCAGGCCCCACAATGCGCATCAAACTGGCCATATCTCGCTCGAATTCCAGACCGGTTTCGCCTTCATGTATGCAAAACAGTGCCCGAGCCACCAGATTGCACATGGTCTTCTCTTCACGGCTCACCACAGGCTCATCATGAGTGTTACCGCAAGCCTCGGCCTCAGCCAAAGCCACTTCCAGGCCTTCTCTGCATCGACTGGCTTTCTTCCAAGCAAATGGGGCTTGTTTCGACTTTGGCTTCCAGTCTGACTTCTTCAGCTCTTGCATCCATCGCCTGAGAGTACCAGGCGCCAAAGCCAGGAACTGGCCGGCGAGAGTAATTGCCCAATTGTTTGGACCTCGCTTGCTTCCTTTGCTTGAGAGTGTTGACCTGGGCAGGTGTTTGGAGACTTGTTTCAGCAACTCCGCTGGCACAGCAGTCAAATTTCGGACAGCATTGGCGATGAGGACGAGGCTCTGCTGTGTCAGTGGGGCAGAATTGTAATCCAAGTAAGGCCCACAGTTCTGGCCTGGCTTCCATGCCCGGCCGTCTGATGAATCTGCTCCGTCAGCAACTTCAACTTCAAGCACATCATCATCACGGTTTTCTGCTTGGCCTTGACCTTCTACTTCCAGAGCCTCAGAGTCACAGGATTCATAGTCTCCTTCATCTTCGGAAACGTCCAACTGATGAATCTCGTCCTCCGACTCCTGATCCTGACTGGCTGGCAGGCAATGCTTCGGAGCTTATGTGGTTTTTGAACAACAACACGGCAAACTGTCCATAACAACTGTTAGACAGAACTGTCCTCGCAACCGTGGCTGGCAACTAAGCTCACTTCACCATCACTGACCGGAAGGGCATCTTCAGAGGACATGATTGAAACATCCAACTCTTGCTTAATCTGCGGCTGGCTTTAGGTGTTTCACCCTAGCATCATCCGATAGCTTGGAGGTTCTGGGGCAACCCAAACAGTCGATGCAATCCTGGAGCTTTCAATCCTAAATAAAAAAACATGCCTGTTGCTTGAGCAATGGCAGCGCTGAGTATCACTGCGTCAATTTGCAATGCTACCTTACCTGCGAAGATCACTGCATGGATCCAACACAATGCCGGAGGTGCAGCATTGGCTCCGAGCACATCCCGGTGGCCCAAGTCTTGCCAGCATAACCTGGCAATGCAAAAAAAGCTTCATCACTTGCTGCTCGGAACTTCCCTTCCCTGGGCCAAAGCATGAGTCCACTCCTCTGTTGCACAAAGCACCAATTTTTGCTCCGGTCTTGAAATGCTGTCTGCAAGGACGGGCTGCACCACTTGAACAGTTTACTGTTAGCATGTCACCAAAGCACACAGTTCATGTCACCTGTGAAATCTTCTTGAAGAACCTAAGGTGCCGCATGGATTAGCCCAATGGGGTCCTACTATTTGTCAGACAGGTCCCCAACTCCGTGGCCAGGGAGAAAATTGAAAAAGTCATGTGTTGAGGATCAATGGAATTGTGACTTCGGATGATTCTTGTCATGTGTTGCAGGCCCTTTAGACTCTAGCCATGAAAAGGCACTCACAAATGCATGGTATGTACTGAGCATGTCAAGGAAGCGTCACAACTCCACGCGACGTTGCGTCGCACAACACATGGGCCATCACCGGGTCACTCAATGCAGCTGCACCCTATCCGTGCTCGGAACGGTGATTTGCTTGGCAGTGAAAACTGCAATGCCATACACCATGGCGACGGCGGTCTTGGTGTCAGCCTTGAGGATCCAGAGCACCTTCACCTGAAAGCAAGATATGTGACGGTGACTGCAAAAGTCTGAGCTTATACGCTGCCCGGCCTGTGACATCGTGTTCAAGAGTTTGATGAACTCACCTTCACCGTCGTCTTGGCAAAAGTAGCTGTAGGTGCCGCCGCCCTTCGGAACGAGCTTGGCTGGCACAGCCTCGCTGCTCCAACTCTCGTGGAATTGCAAGCCTTTGCATTTGGTCTTTTCCAGAAAGTTCCCCAAGCTCGTCACCGATGGTTTCTGAGCCATGCTTTTCCCGGAGTCGTAGTAGCTCACCATTGTCGTCGAAGAAGACGACATGCTGAACTTGAGAGAGGCAGCATCACCCATGATCTTCATCTTGCCGCTCCTGTGAGTGAACAGGAACGTATCCGCAGCCAACCTCTTGGCCGCGCCTCCTGACTCCATCAGGGCCACATAAAGGCCGCCCGCCTCACGCTCAAGCTTCACACCCTTGCCACCAACGTCCGTGGCGAGCACCTCCGCGATTGTCTTCGGTGCCGCCTGTGCACCGGCACCTGGCTTCTCATCACCTGTGTGTTCTGCTGCCGGTTTTGGCGGTTCTGCCGGCTTGGGTGCTGCTGGCTTGGGGTCTGCCGGCTTGGGGTCTGCCGGCTTGGGGTCTGCCGGCTTGGGGTCTGCCGGCTTGGGGTCTGCCGGCTTGGGCACTGGCGGCACTGGTGTCGGCTTCGTCTCACCATTTGTATTTCCAGCCGGCGCGCCCGGCTGAGGTTTTGGCTTGACCGGACTGCAATCTGATGCACTTGCGACGTCCTCTTTGACATTCTGCACAAGCCACTTGTCCAAGGTTGTCTTCAACTTCTTGGCATTGTCGGCACCGTCTTGATCACCTGCCGGCCGTTTCTTCCTGGCACCCAGATCAAAGTCTGGGCCGAAGGAGATCAAAAGCAGTTTGCCGCTCGCGACTCCTGGAGCGGCAGGGCAAGGAACACAAACCCATGCCCATACCCTTTGAACTCAAGTCAATCATGCTCAAGCAGTCCTTGTTGGTTGGGTGTGCGAACATGAACGGACACGAATGAGTCCGACGGGCCAGCTCCACTGTCCACGGTCAACTCACAGTTTGGGGCACGTTTGCCGTGAACAGAATAGTGCTGCAGATACCCGGCAGCTCCCACCAGTGCACCAAACAGTTTATTCGCCTCACCCTCGTCTGCTTTCAGGCCTGCACAACACATCAGAAGCTGACTGCATTTGCAAAACCCTCCCATACCCACGCCTTGAACTTTGATCAGGCGATCCAAAAACACCTCATCAAAGTCCTCCTGGCTCAGGAACCAGAGGAGCTTGGACTTGTCTGTGAACCACAAAGCCGAGGCTTTGAGGGCCAGGTCACCGTCCCTGTCAGTAAGACACCAGCAAAAAAAGAACAGGCTGGGCAAGAACACTTGACAGCCTTACGTGCTCGCCTCAGTGGCTTCTCCGTCCGCAAGGCTTTGCCGTGGGGGGTGCTGACGATGGACAGCCCGAAAGACTCCAATTCAGCTCCCAAAAGTTCAGCCATCTTCTCGGCCAATCCGGGCACGCTGTGGTTCACGCCGCACCTCCATTGCGAAGCCTTATGCTGGACTCACGCACAGGAAAAACCGGCAAAAGGCCGACACACATTACGATGCAAGTCACCGAATCCGGAACCGCTTCATGCCACAGCACCATTTGATCGGAATCCTGACGTTGGCATGGAAGACTGAAGAGAGGAGCATGCGCAACGACGGCAAAGGCATGTCTCAGGTCCTCTGCGTCAGCAGTCATGAACTGGAGCTCGCTGGCTGCCGGCGGCTTCTTGATTGAGATTCCTTCTGCCAACAGCGCTTTCTCTGCTTCCGGTCGTTTCAATTGAGCCAACATGCTTTCCAGGAGTAGCTCCTTGGTTGGCAAGAGTTTGCTATGACATGACATCTGACATTACTTGCTCAGTCAGGGCCAAGATAAGAAAAGCAGACGAGCTTCACCGTGCTTCTGTGAGTGAAGCCTTGTGTGGTCGAAGTATGCCATGACTTTCAACCTGCAAAGTCTTCCGGCAATGACCACTCCTGGGTGGGCTGTTCGACTCAGAACAATGAGGCGTGTCGCCGTCTCGGAGTGGCCCAAGAGCTCCAAGACACGCTTGCCTGTCAGGGCAGCCCATGAAAACCTCAATTCCATGACCAAAACTGCAAACCCTGGGCACGCTGGTCTTTGCCATGCTGTTTTTATGGAGTCGCTTTGCCTTGTTCGATCGGCCGTGTAAAAGGATACAACTCTTTCATCACCCTGCCAGGCTTGGTCGCCTTGGAGTCCTTGGAGTCACCAGCGTCATCTGGAATGGGAGCGGGATGGTCGTCGTCATCCTGGTCCTCTTCAGTAACATGACACAACTCCTCCTTGCACACCTCATCCTCATCCACGTCATTTTCAACCTTGGTTTCCGACTGGTTATCATCATCGGTCACAGGTTGCGCTGGCGGTCTGAGTTTGCAATCCGGATCCACACATCGTTGGCGCAAATATTCCCACGACCTGGCCCTCACCGAATTCACCGCCACATTTGCAGGAACACATTCGTGCTTCGCCAGGGCTTTCGTCTGCACGACAAGTCTGTAAGTTGGCAGCTGGCGGTCGCTCTGCAAAGCCCCCGCCGTGCATTGAACCATTAGAACACGGCAAGCCTTGCCGAACTCCACTGTGCAGATCCTGGGAAAACACTATACACATCATGTACATGTCAGAGTTTCACAGACACAGAGTTTGTGAGTGGGTGCATGTGAAAATGTCAATGTCGCTATCTATGCAAGTTGGTATGTATGTATGTATGTATGTAGGTATGTATGTATGTATGTGTGTCTTAAACAAAACATGCTTGCATGTGTACACCTATGCTGTAACGTAGGAAGGAATTACACAAGTATATGAGTTTCATAAGCCCGCGATAGATTTAAAAGGGACAGCCTGCTGCAAGGTCTAGAATAGACCAGACACTCGTGCACGGAAGCCAAGCAATCCAGCCGCCTGCCCAAGCAGCAAATGAGGACCCACCGATCCGAAGCACCAGCGGGGAGCACTGCCACCAGCGCTTTCACCTTCAGGATGAGATCACGGATCACAGAGACCTTGCTGGTCGTCGCCTCGACCATAAATATCAATTTCTCTGTAGTGCTGATCGACTCCTCTGGACGCTGTGGACACAATGCTGCAATTGAGAACTGATCACCAGGACACTGCTCTAGGCGCTACACCCCTCTCTCCTGGACACGTGTTGTAAAATCAGGAAAATCATCATGCACTATGTCCACATTCGCAAGGTCTTGTGTTGCCATGGCAGCAGCTCGAACTTGAATCGGATCCGGCGGATTGACAGGCGCCTTGAGCATGGGCAGGGTCATAATAAATAGCGCGGGACTCACACTCTTCACTCACATCTGCAGCCGAGGCACAACCTCATCCTCATCCATGTCGACAGCTAGCAGCTCTTCCTCTGCCGTGGCTTTATTGTCGTCACCCTCGGAGCCTTTCTTGTCCTCACCAGTCTCGGCCGAGGCGGTAGTGCCTGCACCACACACAGAAACACAATCTCCCGGTCTGTTTCTGTCTCTGCGAAAGCACATGCCTCTGGCCTGAAGTCGCATTGGATCGGTGCTCTCTGAGTTTCTGCAGCTCTTCGTAGAGGTTTCTGCACTCCAAGACACCGAGGTCGGAGCCTTTCCCGTGCAAAGGAACGCCTTTGCACTGGAGCACCTTCAAGCGGCCTCCTCCAGACAACGAGGAATAAGCAGAGAGTGCGCGATGACAAAGCAACAGCAGACCGCTCGATTCCCAAGTGCACCCCCGCACCTTCACTCTGAAGAAGCCGGATGCAGCGCTGCACGACGGGTTGCTTCACCGCTGCAGCTCCAAATTTTGACTGCAGGAATTTCACCCACTGGGCTGCTGCAAGCATCGGCTTGCAATACTCAGAGACGAACGTGTTCACGCTCACCGCTCTTCTCTTGCACAACGTCTCGTTGAGGAAGGAGATCGAGTGCCCAGAAGGCCCACTCCTGTCGGGTTAATGTGGGGGCCTGAATAATTAGAATAGGGTTTTGGGCCATTATACTATACTTAATAAGGAACTCTAACCATAATATTGGTAATTATTTCAGCTTCTGGTAGTAGCTGTCCTCCGGGAGGCGGGCGGAGGCCTCCTCACTCACAAAGTAGCGGTTGCCCATGATCTCGGGTTTGATATGCTTTGAACATGACAAGCAAGTGAGCCGCAGCTTTGTCTTTGAGTCCTGGACGTAACCGTGCTGCCAGTCACTCTTGTCTTTTAGAAAGGCCATGATCTTCGGGTCTTTGGAGAATGGTGCCTTTGCCATAGCCACCCACCGCAGAACGGTGGACTTCTTGCCGCTACCATAGAAGTTCACCAACTCCTGCAACGCAGCAGGGATGGGGACTGCCGTTCCAAATCAGTATGCATTCCTAGACAGTCCTTGATGACCTCTTGCCAATCACCCCCGCGGATTCGATCACGCATCGAATTGCAGACCTGGATTTTCGTTTCCAGGGATGTTGGACGATACCTTAGCAAGAGCCGCAGTGGTAAAGAGCTCGGTTGCCTACTGCTATGTGGCCAAGAAGCCGATTGCTCTCGGTATCGTGACAGAGCGCCTGCCAGGCGATGACAAACTCCAGGTCCAAAGAACCAGGACCGTAGCTCACCACGTCGTAGCGGAGTCCTGCGACACAGCACATAACATTGCGATAGAGGGCATGCTTCGCGAAACCAATGCCGCTCGCGACTCCTTCTTCCAAAGCTTCCTTCAATCGACCCGACCACCAGTCCTTGGCCATGCTTCTGCACATTTCGACATTCCTAGAACACGGACGAAAGCCCAAAAGCAGAGCCACACGGCAAAGACCAGTGCTAGCCGATGCACCAATTCGAGCCCGTCGCGCTTCGCACTTTCACCCTCTTCCAAGAGGACGCACAAGGCAGCTGTCAAATGCTTCCCATTGTCCAGCCGTGGCTGGCCGTCCTGAAACGCAATCAGTCAACCCTGAGGGAGAACACGACCGATCTGAATGCATGTGCAACCAGGAACAGAAATAACTCATTGCCAACCAAATGTGTAAACGAAGTCTCCAAGTTGAAGGCGTCACTGATGATGCTGGGAGGCGCAAGGGTGGATTGACCATATGACCCTCTCTTGAAGGAGTCAACCAATTCCTGTACCCTTGCTGGTTCCAGAGGTCTCCATCCGCTAGAGTCATCGATGGCGATGTCTGAGACTTTGTAAAGCGCGCTTTTCCTCAGCAGCTACAAAACGTTTCAGCCAAGCTACAACCCTCAACCGACCATGTGTGATCCAAAGCAGACATGACGCACGAACTTGGGAGCGCGGTCACTGTTTACCTGCTCCTGACCCTTCTTGGGCGGCATGCTTGCTATGATGCCTCTGCCTCTCTTTCAAGACTTGAACCCGGCTGCTGTAACCGGGCGATGTAGACATTTGCTCAGTACAAGGCAGCATGCACACGTACGAAAAACACTCCAAGGCCACATAGACAAACATGCCGCGAGGCCTGACGACAGTGGCCTGCACAAGTGCACGTGTGATGCTGCAAGTGAACGGGGTGATTCTCAGCACGTCGGGGGTGCTGACCCGTGCTCCGGCACTTGATTTTTCTCACATGTGGCACCCCTCGCCGTTTGCTTCACCGCTTTGCGATCTCTGCCGTCCCTCACCGGTTTCTTCACCGCTCAGCTCTGCGATCTAGGACCGGCACAGACTAGGGTTGTAGCAAGGATCAAGCCAATACTTGGCACGTGCACCGCATTGCCTAACAGTTCTGGGCTGTACAAAGCTGACCCTGCATCGACATGCTGAAGGTGTGCTGCCTGTGCCAAGCACTCCCTCACAGGGAGTCCGAGCGAGGCTGCAAGTTCAACCGGCAGCATCCACCGCTTGGAGGTCACGTGCCACAGAATAGAGCTTCTTGTCAAGCACGGCAGCCCATTCGCCGAATCACCATACACATTGTAGCCTCCTTGCTGCACTCCCAAGAAGGAGTCCAAACCACACAACTGCCTAGGGATTTTCATGCCTGTTGGCAGCCAAGACACTCAGGGAGTTTTGGCTGACGTCAAAAACCAGATCAGGCCTGCAGAAGGGGTCCTGCCCAACGTTCACTCTCTTCCAGGTGTCGAGGCTGAACGCAAGAGACCTCAATTCAGCGACCAACAGCCATAAGCTGGCCATGCCGAAGATACCAGCAAACAATGCGCAGAAACACAAATGGAACTTAGACTAGACAGGGAATCGAGACAAGACACCGTTGTCGACCAGGGGTGAGCAAGTATGTCCAGTCGCTGGAGCAAGCTGCCAGCGGTTCCAGCCCACGTTTCCGCCTATGACGATTCTCTTCTTGCAGAACCTCACTCTTCGAGGCTATCAGCAAATCCCTGGCACTGGGAGGCTCCGTGTTCTTCACCTTCAAGCATTCTGCGAGTTCTCGACACATCACCTGACAGAGAGACATGACGAATGAAGACGACTCCAGACAAACATGACCAACTACTGCCGCGACAGCTAGCCGAACGAAGCCTCGGGGTTCACCTTCACCTGGACGTCGCAGCGAAGGTACCCCACGGAGTAGACCCTGCTTCGACGAGTGCTCTCGCCCAAGTCCTTGGGCGAGAGCACAATGTGATACATGTCCTGGGCTTCGAAATAAACCCCGAGTCAAAAGAACAGACTTACTATACGAACGGATTCTTCAAGGACTAGGTCTAGGTCTAGGTAACACAACTAAATATTAAAGCACGGTACTCGCAGGCCCAGTCTCGTAATCTTCACCCAAGTAGGTGTCGAGCAACTTGGTATCGAAACCAGGCGTGTTTTCGTGTATCACCCACTTTCTTCTCTCCTTTCTCACTCTCACCATCCAAGCCATTGTCACCGCTGACCGATCATCGCACAGTCCGCGTCGGAGTCCGCGCTGGGACCATGGTTGGCAAGGCGAGCCAGTCAGGTCACCATCAGCTTTGAAGTGACAGCACGGCTGCAGGTGGCGATCACCTGACTTCAGATGAATTTCCAAGTCTTGCTTGAAGCCTTGATTGGGGTCCTTGAAAGCATTTGGGGCTAGGTTCCTGAAAATGAACCATCAAGGAAATACCGCACTCTTCCAAACTGCCAGCCAGCTTGGTTCCTGAGCATGCGCCATGAACTTAAGCTTCCACTTCGGACGAGGGACAGTGCGAGCCCAAGTCACCCTGGTAGAGGGCTTCCAACATCGCCAAGTTCTGAGCCGGTGTCCTCGTGCCCGACTTGCCGGGCCACCCAGGGAACGAAGTGAAGATGTCACCGAAGACATGTGAGGAAGCATCCCTGAGCAGGAGAATCTTTCGACAAGCAGAGCTGCTGTCGCAGGATGCGGACATGGTCAGCTTGAGGGACAGGTCCTGGGCATAGATTTCGGACGCGGCTTTCAGCAGTTCTAGCGCCACTTCAGCAGCACCAAGACCACTACAGTGAGTCGTCACCTGTCGACTGCTGCACCATAAGCTTGACCGTAGCTCTGCATGACTGAACTTCTCTTGCAGTGCCTCGACCAACACACAGGCCCACCGCATGCTTCGCTGCAACACACCCTCGTCAAGCGGTTTGCCGGGCTCGCTTTCGCGGGAATGCATCCTGAAGCTGGCCCTGCGGTCTGGTGGCTGACACTCACCATCCACCCCAAGGGAACTACTCTGAAGACTCACCGTGTGCGTTTCGCAGGAGCTGGCCAGGCTCATAGCGTCATCACTTCCGCTATGGACACTGCCCCCAGTAGGAGAAACCGCAAGGCCATCGTCACTCTCGCAGTCCTGATCAGAGGAAGCAGCAAGGCTCATAGCGTCATCCATGGCCCGCTCCGCAGCTCTACCGCGAGCTCAGGTGCCACCCCGAGGATCTACTTTTCACTCTGACTGTACGCGTGGACACAAAAACCTGCTCTGGCCAGTTGGCGGGCTGCTAACCCGGATTATCACCTTGGCGCTATGAAAACTAGATAACTTTGGTTAGCGGGCGGCCAACCCAGAACATCAGCTTAGGACAGGTAATCCAAAGGTATGAAGGCTACCAACAAACCTGCTCTTCCCAGTTAGCGGGCGGCCAACCCCAATTATCCCCTTGGCGCTATGAAAACTCTCTAACTGTGGTTAGCGGGCGGCCAACCGACAACATCAGGAGTTTGCTTGCACTGGCCCGGGTCAGCTGTTGCCGTGCTCAGGCCCAGAACATCACCTTTTCACTCTGAAGCATCCAGCTCGCTTTGCTCAGATGCATCCCACACACAGCACTGCTGGGCAGTCTCTGCGAAGAAGCCTGGCCTCTTCAACGTCAACCTCATTCTACAGGTTTCTCATGAATAAAGTGTGTGCACAGCAAGCTTCTCAGACTGGCTTAAACTGACGTATCGAATTGACGTTGCTGTTGACAAGTTGAGGAAGCAAAGACTTCACCCTGGAAAATGTTGCCCCTGCCACGAAACATTGCCACACAGCATGGCAAGCCCGGGCATGTCATAGACGATCATTGTACAAGTGTCACCGATGGTGTCAAAATCTTACTGGAAACTATCTCCAGACCAGCAGACGACATGTCTCGTCAAGCAGCTAGTTCGCGAGGCAACGGGCCTAGCAGAAAGTCCTGAAATGAGACTCGGTGAACGGGGTTTTTCTGAAGAAAATGCAAGCACACTTCCGAAACATTGTCAGGGAGCGCGCGAAGGGCAGGGGGCAGCCGGCTCCCATTGAAGTTTAAAATCATTGACATGCTTGGAAAGACCGTCTGGCCGGATGCGACTTCACCCAATGTGGCACCAAATGCCCAGGACTCTGCCTGGGCATTCAGTCGTAGTCCTCTAAGGCTACTCCAAAGTTCTGGCGCACGATATGGCCCAGTGTACGGTGACACTTTCAGATCATCATGCGGAAGGTCGACAGAAAACGCATACCTGGACAGGGGACCCAAAGATCTTCAAGCCCAACGCAGGTAAACCAAAAACAAACAAGGTCAGGACTTATAATCAATCCAAAGAGCCTGGCTATTTTCGCGCAGCGTTCTTGCGGATGGTAAAAGATGGTGGCAGGTCGCACATCACCATGGATCATGTTAATCTTGTGCAATTGGTGAAGCCCCAATGCCAATTGCCTGGACATAGCTTGCAATTGCACCCCGGATACTGCACCATTTTGCAAGATGTATGTGTCAAGCCTTGGAAGCATTTCATAGATGACCGTCATGCAGGCTGAGTCCCAGCTCACGCAATCGTAGAAGTGGAGGTAAAGCTCTGCACGAAAGGTCTTGTCACCGTCTGCAGCTGAGGCAAGCTTGTGCAGACACTTGAGTTCTCGATTGAACGAAGCATTGTCCTCGAAAACAAATGCCTGTGCTGCGAACATCAGGTCGACCTCGTGCGCTTTCACCGCTTTGACTTCTTGTCCTTCCCAGACCACGGTGGCCTCGAGCTGGAAGGAGCCAACTTGTGCATGTGACCCTCTGTGTGCCCCTGCTCCGGATGCAGCTTCACCATCAGGCTGGAAGGTCGTGATGCGATTAATCGCCTCCCACCGAGCTTGCACTTCAAATGCGGACCTATCAGTCCACTCTTGCCGCTCATCTTCAGACAAGTTTCTCCACATCAGACTCACCTCTGAAATGGCTCGTCGTTGCGATTGGGCGACATCAGGATTCTCTTCCAGAATCCTGGAACGAACTCGCCGGAAATGCTCATGTAGGATGAGAGCATAGCCTGTCCGCTTTGGAGGCGCCATGGCCTTGGCCACGTTCTGCACCGATACCTTCTTTCGCCCCTGACCAGTTGCAGCAGGTTTCCGCTGCGCCTTTGTCACCATTGTCCCCCTACCCTGACTGTGCAGCCCGACTCTATGCGAACTGGGAGCCTCAATGCATTGCATGGTTTCTGCTGCCCTGGCACAAGAAGACCAACATGACGTTAGACAGTCATCAATCATACGTATTGAAGAAGCGTGCCTGCCACTGCTCGTGGCAGCATCGTCTCGTACAGACCTCAGTGAGCCAGCCAGCCAGGCAGTCATGTGGCACTGAAGATGAATCTCTTGCATACATTACAAGAAGATTGCTGCAACTGTTCGGAAGTCCATTTGGGATCGAACTGGGGGCTTACACCGCATAATTAACTACAAACACCAAAGGCCACCAGCAAAAAACAAGAGATGTGTGTTATACTGAAGTCCATTTGGATCTATACCGGGAGCTTGCCTCGCATCATTCAGTATAAACCCCAAATACCACCAGTATAAAATGAACTCCAAATAAGGTACAATATCTGCATTTTATACTGAAGCCCACTTGAATTTATACTGGGAGCTTAATGCATGCAAAACTTTTGATGACGAAACCAGGTCGCAGAGGGACTGCAAAGTGGATGCCTGCTGGAGAACACGTGTTTCTGAGATGTGTCGTCTTGGATGGCTTGAAGCATTGTTGTGAATGAATGTGCCTGTGATGTCTTGTGGCTCAGTTCCATTTGATTTCGCGTTCCTGAACGTAACTGTTTCCCGCTCTTGCCGGTCCTCTCATCGGTGATGGTACTATTTGTAAACCTTGGCACAGGTGTAGCTAAACCTTAAAGTCGGTGATTGCCAAACCCTTCATTCGAAGCTGCTTCGCGTGGCTCTTGCAAGTTGAAAACAGCGAAAAAACAAGAATTCGGGCACCGAATTCTTGGTTTCGGATGGTTTTGCATTGAGAAAGCACGGAATATCCTGAATTCGGATCTAGCTAAACCGTGCTTACGGGTTTAGCAACCTTCATCAATTTGAACTTTGCTTTCGTCCTTTAATTCGAGTTAAACGACACCTAAAGCTTTGCAGCTTTAGCTCAACCTTAAATTCTGTGATAGCTAAACCCTTCATGCCAAGCTGCTCGCGTGGCTCTTGCAAGTTGAAAACAGCGCGAAAACAAGAATTCGGGCACCGAATTCTTGATTTTGGATGGTTTGGGATTGAGAAAACACGGAATATCCTGAATTGGGGTCTAGCTAAACCCTACTTTCGGGTTTAGCAACCTTCATCAATTTGGACTTTGTTTTCGTCTTTATTTAATTCGGGTTAAAGGACACCTAAAGCTTTGCAGCTTTAGCTAAACCGTAAATTCGGTGATAGCTAAACCCTTCATTCGAAAATGCTTCGCGGGGCTCTTGCAAGTTGAGAACAGCGCATAAACAAGAATTGGGGCACCGAATTCTTGATTTTGGATATGTACCTTATTTGGAGCTCATTTTACACTGGTGGTATTTGGGGTTTATACTGAATGATGCGAGGCAAGCTCCCAGTATAAATCCAAATGGACTTCAGTATAAAATACAGATATTGTACCTTATTTGGAGCTCATTTTATACTGGTGGTATTTGGGGTTTATACTGAATGATGCGAGGCAAGCTCCCAGTATAAATCCAAATGGACTTCAGTATAAAATACAGATATTGTACCTTATTTGGAGCTCATTTTATACTGGTGGTATTTGGGGTTTATACTGAATGATGCGAGGCAAGCTCCCAGTATAAATCCAAATGGACTTCAGTATAAAATACAGATATTGTACCTTATTTGGAGCTCATTTTATACTGGTGGTATTTGGGGTTTATACTGAATGATTCGAGGCAAGCTCCCAGTATAAATCCAAATGGAGTTCAGTATAAAATACAGATATTGTACCTTATTTGGAGCTCATTTTATACTGGTGGTATTTGGGGTTTATACTGAATGATGCGGGGCAAGCTCCCAGTATAAATCCAAATGGACTTCAGTATAAAAACATTGCTTTACAGTCTCAGAATACTAGTTTATACTGGTGGGCTTTTGTGTTTATACTGAATGGTGGTTTGTGGCCAACTATGTTTTGGTGGCTTGCTCAACAAGTCTTAACTGTATTTTATACTGGTGGTATTTGGGGTTTATACTGAATGATGCGAGGCAAGCTCCCAGTATAAATCCAAATGGACTTCAGTATAAAATACAGATATTGTACCTTATTTGGAGCTCATTTTATACTGGTGGTATTTGGGGTTTATACTGAATGATGCGGGGCAAGCTCCCAGTATAAATCCAAATGGACTTCAGTATAAAAACATTGCTTTACAGTCTCAGAATACTAGTTTATACTGGTGGGCTTTTGTGTTTATACTGAATGGTGGTTTGTGGCCAACTATGTTTTGGTGGCTTGCTCAACAAGTCTTAACTGTATTTTATACTGGTGGTATTTGGGGTTTATACTGAATGATGCGAGGCAAGCTCCCAGTATAAATCCAAATGGACTTCAGTATAAAATACAGATATTGTACCTTATTTGGAGCTCATTTTATACTGGTGGTATTTTGGGTTTATACTGAATGATGCGGGGCAAGCTCCCAGTATAAATCCAAATGGACTTCAGTATAAAAACATTGCTTTACAGTCTCAGAATACTAGTTTATACTGGTGGGCTTTTGTGTTTATACTGAATGGTGGTTTGTGGCCAACTATGTTTGGTTATTCGGTCATCCCTCTATTTGATACTGGTGGCCTCTTGTATTTATACTGAACGATGGGGTGTAACTTGCTCGACAAGTCTTAACTGTATTTTATACTGGCGGGATTGGGGGTTTATACTGAACGAGAAACATAGTTGACTTGACACACAGCGGCAAACCTAACACGGGAAATCCAGAATCTAAATTGAGGAATCAATATTGCATCCCAGCTTAGCTCGAAACGGAAACTCCGGCACATCAGCTGCAGCGGCCACACTGACCTCAGACAGTGGCTTTGCGAAAACCAATCAAATATTTAAGATGCTCCCTAGACAGCTGTGTGCAGAATGTCACGTCACTATTTCCTTTGCCGCACACCTGCGACAGCAACGGAGGCTGTCACCGGTTAACAAAAAACAGTCGGCCGACAGCAGCCGGCCGACAGCCTTTAGGGCAGGCCTACAGGGCGGCAGTGCGCATCATGAAAATTGCCATCAAGTTGCTCCCTAGATCGCTGGGCGCATGCCTGTAACACTCACCAGTCCAATCGTTTCTGACACACCACCGCAATCAAAAAAACCTTCCAGGGAAGTGAATCGGCAACACAGTCTCCAGACCCTGGAAAATCTGAACACAAGGGCGACGGCCGACATGCAGCTTCACCAGTTAATGTAGCAACAGCTTCAGAACGCACACATGCAATGCCTTACAGTTTACGGCTTCAAAACTGGTTCACTCTCATGCGCATCATATCGGCCTGCTCACCCTTATGCTGCATCACCCTCAGCCTGCTCAGCCTTGCGATTCAGGCTTGCATCACCCTCAGCCTGCTCAGCCTTGCGCTTCAGGCTTGGCTCGAGACCACGCTTCGCGTGCAGGAGTTCGTCCTCCTCCTTCTTCAAATGGGCCAGGCGCACGTTGATCTCGTCGATCATGAGGTTCGCCTCCCTGGCCTTCACCTTTTCGGCGAGTTCCGCCAGAGTCACCTCTAGTGTTTTCCTGCTATGCGTTTCGAAGCCTATTTTCAGGTCTCCGGCTTTGATCTCGGACACGTCCTCACCCTCACCCTGCTTCATGGAGTTCTCGGCCTGCTGCTGCGTGGAGTTCTCGTCCGGCTGCTGCGTGGAGTTCTCGTCCGGCTGCTGCGTGGAGTTGTCACCCATGGAGTTCTCCGACGGCTGCCGGGAGTGCTTAGCCAACTGCGTGGAGGTCAAGAACGGGGTGTTCGCATACCAAAACTCCTTGGCCAGACACATACACACACACAGACACATGCGCGCACGCAGCAGAATCATGGCCTCCCAGGCTACCTGCTCCTGTTTCACTTATCGAGCAATGACGGATGATTACGCTGGTGTGAGGAACCAAGGCGCGCAAACAGGTGAAGTCTGGTAATCGAAATGGACGAGATTGGATGGCAACTTGTCGAACAGGAATGCTGTCACCGGAAACCTGGCTCTGGCTCTCACAGCGTTGTTCTTCTGCTGACACTCACTTGTGACCAACAAAG
This sequence comes from Symbiodinium sp. CCMP2592, assembly GCA_905221615.1. Lineage (NCBI taxonomy): Eukaryota > Dinophyceae > Suessiales > Symbiodiniaceae > Symbiodinium > Symbiodinium sp. CCMP2592. The sequence continues at coordinate 945,576 of CAJNDT010000391.1, forward strand.
CTAAGCAACTCCAAGCGCTGCCCATTGAACGCCAAGAAGGACGTCCAAGCCAGCTGGTCCTGCGAACCATAGTACATCTGCTTCGCGACGCAAGGGCGGTCACTCTTCTTCATCGTTGGCGGAAACCTGTTTCGAGAGATCCTACTTGACCTGTATGTGAATACAGAGCTTACTTCGAGCGAGATTCCACGAGCCATACTTACGTCGTGCGTGCCATAATTCCAATCAAGTGGCAACGCATTCTTGAGAACGTTGCTAGACACCGTCTCGTGGGCGGGTGTCTCCAAGTCCAGCTGAAGCACGCACCAGGCAGCCTTGGATCTGTCCACACCTTCAATCCTGGTGTTCACCGTCATAACATCCAGCGAGACGTTCGGGGTCAACCTCTTCAGCACAAAAGAGCCGTCATCTTGAACGTGTATCTTCCTTAGTTTCGATGCTCTCTTCTTTTCTGCTTTCCCAACACAACTGTGACCACTGCAACCGGGTGTCTTGCTTTCCACGAGGCTCTGCAAGTGCTCCTTTGGAACCCTGGCTTCCACAATCTGGAATTGGCGCATCTCAGTCACAATCATCAACCCTCGGCGATTTCCCATTCGCAGATTGTGCCCAGCCACATCGGCGGCATTGGTCGCCGTCACCCTGTAGCCGAGCCTGAGATTCCACGAAAAGGACTCACTTCAGATCACACGCTGGCACAAAGCAGTGGCTACATAACACCCAGTCGTCGTGCAACCCAAGAACTGCCGAACCCGTTGCTTCGACTGTTTCGCGACGGCCTCACCGATGGTGGGAACGAAGAGCGCGGGCAGGTGGCTGGGATACAGCGACTCACCGGGGAACAGCATGTAGCCCAACATGTTGATTGTCGTTCAAGACAGCAACAAATGCACGCCGAGGACAAAGGGGAGGGCACTGCCTGTACTCGAAGCTGCGGCTGCGATGCACATGAGCTGGCATGTAGACACTCTGACCGTCTGAGATACGTGTTCAAATGTCGCAATCGAAGGCCATCAAGATTTCAAGACCTGGTCCATCTGGTGGTTTTACCATAAATACTATACCCAGCATCCAAACATAACTAAACCTAAACCCCTTGACATGGACCTATAGCTCTGAGACAATCATCCGCCCAAGCACCCGGAACCTGACCTGCCATCAATCAAGGAATGCCCAAACCCACAGGTGTCGAGTGCCCAGCACTCACTCTGGCGAGGTGAAGAGTCTGATGACCTGAGAGCAGGAGCAAGTACGGTCAATATCCATGGGCATGTGGAGTTCACATGGTTCACATTCCATGGCCCTCCTGCTGCCAGAATCCATGAACCCGGACTGCTTTTGCGGTATGTGCCTGCTCAGCATGCAATGAGTCCAAGGCCCGAGCAATGTGTCTCGATGAGGCCAGATCCTGGCGGCAGCGGAAAGAAGCCAGCAAAGCAGGGCACTTTCACACGTCAAGTGTACAAGGGAGCTCTGGGGAGCTTCGGCTTTGCACTCCTTCCAGGCACTTTAGACATTACTTGAATCCCTCATGACCAGCTCTGCACTTGCGAAAACCGCGCAGGAGTTTGCCCCAGAAGGATAATCAAGTTAGCAACTGCGGTTCTTACCCCTTTCAAAGCGTCAACGCACTACCTCCCTTGCGGCGTGGCCTTGTCCAGCAGCCAGAGCACCTGCGAGCATCGCAGATTGCATCAGTGGCACAGTGGCTGCAAGGAGCACCGCATGCAAATCACTCGCGGCAGCAATTCTTTTCTGAGAGGTCTGCGGAGGCCATTGGCTTCAGAAAGGACCCCTTGCTTTTGCAGCTTCTGCAAGCACGGATTGGATAAGCCACCCTAATGCCGCAAGCTAATCTAAAGCTGGAAGTCACCCTAAAGCTGGAAGTCGCCTGAAGCTGCAAGTCACACTAGAGCTGGAAGACGGAGGATGGTCATTTTGCAGCTTCTGCAAGCACAAATTGGATAAGCCACCCTAGTGCCGCAAGCTAGTCTAAAGCTGGAAGTCACCCTAAAGCTGGAAGTCGGCTGAAGCTGCAAGCCACCCTAGAAGATGGAGGAGGGTTTTTTTTTGCAGCTTCTGCAAGCACAGATTGGATAAACCACCCTAGTGCCGCAAGCTAGTCTAAAGCTGGAAGTCACTCTAAAGCTGGACGTCGGCTGAAGCTGCAATCCACCCTAGAGCTGGAAGACGGAGGAGGGTTTTTTGCAGCTTCTGCAAGCACAGATTGGATAAACCACCCTAGTGGCGCAAGCTAGTCTAAAGCTGGAAGTCACCCTAAAGCTGGAAGTCGCCTGAAGCTGCAAGTCACCCTAGAGCTGGAACTCGGAGGAGGGCCAGGAACATTAAGGCTGAAAGGGTTATCTATTATATGACAAGGTGGCTAGTCTACTAGTCGTGGGACTAGTAACCCCTGGTTCCGCTAGGGATACGTCCTCCATCCCGAAAGGAACCAGGGGTTCCTGCCCTCCTCCTGCCGGTGCAGCGTGTGACACTCTTCCATGCTCCGGGACAGCAGCCACCCGTCCAATGACTGGCCCGGCCTGTTGTAGGCAGCACGGATCACCTGCATCCTCAGGAAGGCAAGGGAAGGACGGCGAAAAGTCCAGGATTCGCGGCTCTGTTTTTAGGGGCTGTGTGTGCTGCCAAGCTACATCAGGAGCGCGAGTCTCACCCTTCCGGGCTCACCGAAGTTCATGAGGTGCAGGACCGAGGTCTGTGTCACCGGAGCAGCGTTGACGTCCTGGAGGATCTCGATCCTGGGACGGTTCAAGCTGCTCTGAAGGCAAAGAAATAAAAGAGAGAGAGAGAGGGAGAGAGAAACAAAGAGAGAGAGAGAGAGAGCAATTCTCTGATGCAGAGCGAAGCTCACCACTTGGCGGAAGCCGGGATGATTGTGGAGGCTATTGCCTCTTAGATAGGCAGTCGCATCAAAATCATCGTCGCCTTTCTTGCCGCCCCCTTTACCACCATCACCTTTGGAGCCGCCACCTCCTCCTTTGCTCCCCTTACTCGAGCTGCCTGTGCCACCATCACCTTTGTGGCCGCGACCGCCCTGCTTTCCGGAGCCACCTGTGCCACCGTCACCTTTGCGGCCACCTCCTTTGGTACCGTCACCTTTGCCGCCACCTCCTTTACCGTCACCTTTGCCGCCACTTCCTTTGGTACCATCACCTTTGCCGCCACCTCCTTTACCGTCACCTTTGCCGCCAGCTCCTTTAGTACCGTCACCTTTGCCGCCACCTCCTTTGGTACCTTTGCCGCCACCTCCTTTACCATCACCTTTGCTGGGAACTCCTTTAGTGACAGCTTTGCTTATGGGCACAATCGCCCTACTGTGGCCATCACCCTTGGGGCCACCTTTTCCTTGCGCAGGGTCACCCTGAACACCACCTCCTCCTTGCTCACCGTCACCCTGGGGGCCATCTGGTTCATAAAACTCAGGAGCTGCACCGGTGTCTGCGTCATCCCGATCGCGGCCCATCTGGACTCAGCGGCCACTCACCGGAGTGCTGCTGGTTCCTGAGTTTTCACACACGTTCACTCTTTCAGTTGAAAAGGCTGCACAAGTGCATTCTCCCACACTCAGTAAAAGCGATCAAGACACAGCGCTTTGATCACCCTCTCCGAAGAGCTGATAATCCAGGAGGAGTTTTCAGCCTTGGCTGAGGTCCTCAAATGCCGAGCCAAGTCCGCACTGGCCTGCGGATGCAGGCAGTGGAGGAGGGCGAACACCTGAGATCATGCCAAGGTTCATGCCTTTCACTACAGACTACACCTCTCGATTAAGTGCATGTCATCTATGCGCCAAGCTGCCTGGGTGGCACCCCTGTCGCAGGAGTCACCGATAGCCCAGGCCTCTCTCTGCGGCAACACCCGAAGTGCGACGCTCATCGCACGTCACTGTCACTCTGAGATGAAATTTTGCGGCGGGGCTTCACCGTTCACCATGCTCAAGGCTGCTCACGTCAATGCGCAACCAATGACTGACCAATGACTCGACTCAACCGGCATGCAAGGGAGGGAAGTGGCACCTTCAGTCGTCACCCGGCCCAGGATCAATGGTCTGCTGGCCTGGAAGCGGCAGAGGAAGCAGGGCGAGCGATTATTACAACTGCGGAAACCTTGTTACGACTTCTCCTTCTTCTAAGTGCTATGCACACGCACTCGCACTCCAGACGAGGTCTCTCAAAGTGATAAGGTTCCAAAAGCTGAAAATCCTATAACCCACGTCACACCTGGGCCTGCCGCTGCCAGGCGGCCACCAGCAGAATGCCTGGGCTGCAGTCTGTGACTATCTAGTTCATTGTTGAATCACTAACCACCCTTCTAGTCATTAACAAGTCACCCTTGTAAGTTCATATCTTCATCACCCTGGCAGCTGTTTTTAAAGTACATGTATATGTGCATGTACATGTACATGCATGTGTATGTGTGCGGATGTGCAAGTGTGGTGGTGTGTGCATACATTTAAACGAAGAAATACATGTGTATGCGTGTGTGCATGTCTAATATGGGCATTCGCTTGCTTGCATGCATGCGGACATACGTACACCCAAGTTGCGACTTGCACCCTGACCCCAACCACATAAGGTATATCATACCGGTATTTCACCCGCAAAGCTGACCAAGTCGCACCGCAAGGAAGTTCGTCCGAAGCCAAACCGAAACTACAGGCAAACCCAAACCCCAGGGAACCGCGCACTCGTTCAACGCAGGCACGGCTTCGGAAAGGCTTGGGGTTCGGGGCTTAGGCTCATGTTTCTTGCCGGCCCGATGGTTTAGGGTTTAGGGTAGGGTGCTCACACTGACTGAAGTCGAAAGCAAGCACGTCTTTTTCAATCACCGGACCAATGGAGCTCGCGAAATCACCTGTGCCTTTGCTCCAGGTCCTGGTTCACCAATGGAGCTTGTGCCATCACCTGTGTTGCTGAAAAGCGAACCGGTCTTTGCCTCAACCAGCTCCTTCTCCGTCTTCTCGAGCTTCACCTTCACCTCTTGGAGCTCCACACGTAAGCCCTGGCGAACGTCGTACTCCGCTTCCTGGTTCCTCTTCATCTTCTGTCGTTCCTGCTTGTGCTCGTCCAAGGCTTTGAGAAGTCTCTTGTTCTCACCCTTGAGCTGGTCCAGGTCTCTTTCGAGGACTGCCGCCGTCTCCGCTAAGGCTTTGGCTTTGTCACCCTTCATCTGGTCGATCACCTTCTCGTGCTCGCGATGGATCCTGGCGATCTCTTTATCATGGAGATCTTGTTCCTTCACCCTGCGAGCCTCGGCAGCGTTCAACTCATTGGTTTTCTCCTCCTTGCAAGCCTTCAGCTCATCGTCCTTGGCCTTCAAGGCGTCTTCCAGCTCCGTCACCCTTTGGGTCGCCCAAGAATACATCGATCCCCTCAAACGTGACGTTGTGGTCCCTCAGTGCAGGGCTGAAGGCTATTAGATTAGGCGTTTGATTTGGAGTTTAAAGTAGGGGAAACCGAAAATCATTCAAATCAGTCCAGTCACCCTTGCCCTTGCCCGTGGGGTTGTCTGTGTCACCCTTGCCCTTGCCGGTGTCGCCCTTGTTGCCTGAGTGCAGGATTAAAGACTGTTAGGCGTTTGGTTTCGAGTTTAAACTAAGTAGGGGAAACCCACAAGCATTGAAATCAGTCCAGTCACGGGTGTCTGTGTCACCCTTTGCGGGGTGTGGGCCATCGCCCTTGCCGAAGGCCATATCACCCTGAAAGCTGTGGAGGAAGTCACCTTTGCCAAAGCCAGGGCCGTGCCAGTCACCCTTGCCGAAAAAAGGGTCGCCTTGAAACGCATCGTAGTGCCAGTCACCCTTGCCGAAAAAAGGGTCGCCTTGAAAGGCATCGTAGTGCCACTCACCTTTGCCGAAAGAAGGGTCGCCTTGAAAGGCATCATGCTGGAAGTCACCCTTGCCGAATCCAGAAAAAAAAGGACCATAGTCGCCCTTGAAGCCATGGCCGCCTTTGTAGGGATGGTAACCCCGGTCCATGGCGACGGCTCTTCAAATGAGGCTAGCACTTGGAACTCTTCAAATGTTGGCCCACATATTAATCACTGCCCTTTCCCTCGTCACTAGTGTTAGTGTCGGCCCTTGACGATGAATTTTCGAACCTTGAAAAACCTTTCACAGTTGACTCATGCATGTTTGAGCACAGAAGATTCTGCCGAGTGTCGGTGCAGTGCTCTGCAATCACTCAATCAGCAGCGCAGTGCAAATGTGAGTGCTAATGCAGCCGAGGATACGCAAAAATCACCCTGGAAGCGATGAAGCCGCGGCGCAGCCTGCAGCAAGTGGGGGAATGAAAAGGTTACACGACAACCCTAATTGAGTCACCAGAAGCCTGCAAGTTCACATACGGAAAGCTTGTGACGATTCTCGTTCCTCTAAGTGATACGGTTCATGACATTTTCCAACACAACATCCAGAAGCTGAGCAATGTGTCAGTCCGCATAACTCACCGAATCATTCAATCTGTCGGAGTGAGGGGCAGTGTACCCAAAGGGCAGGGACATAATCAGCACGAGCTATGACTCAGACTCTATAACCCCACAGGCCTAGTTCACTAAGGCTACCAAAAACCAGACTTCCGCATGTTCACGGAAACCTTGTTACGACTTCTCCGAGTGCTAAGGTTCATGAAAATTTCCAACACAACATCCAGAAGCTGAGCACTGAGCCAGTGACGGGTGGGGTGTACAAATGGCCTGGCAGGGACGTCATCAGCACGAGCTTATGAATCACACCCGAAAACCCACAACCCCAATTAATTACGGCAACAAGCCGCCCTTCTGCAGGTTCGCCTGCGGAAACCTTATTACGACTTTTCTCCTTCCTCCAAGTGATAAGGTTCATGAAATTTTCCAACACAACATCCAGAAGCTGAGCACTGCGCCAGTCCCAAGAATGCATCGAATCGGAGTGACAGACGGGCGGTGTGTACAGAGGGCAGGGATGTAATCAGCACGAGCTATGACTCACACAACCCCTACGGAAACCTTGTGACGACTTCTCCAAGTGATGAGGTTCATGAAAGCTTCCAACACAACATCCAGAAGCTGAGCACTGCGCCAGTCCGAGGAATTCACCGAGTCATTCAATCTGTCGGAGTGACAGGCGGTGTGTACAAAGGGCAGGGGCATAATCAGCACGAGCTATGACTCACACAATCCCACAGCCCTAGTTAGTTAAGGCTACCAATTTCAAAAGCCTCCCTTCTGCAGGTTCACCTACGCAAACCTTTTTTCGACTTCTTCAAGTGACAAGGTTCATGAAAGCTTCCAACACAACATGCAGAAGCTGAGCACTGCGCCAGTCCGAAGACTTCACCGAATCATTCAATCTGTCGGAGTGACGGGCGGTGTGTGCAAAGGCCAGGGACGTGATCAGCACGAGCTATAATGACTCACTTACTAACTAGGACTTCCTCCTTCAAGATGACGATGCATTTTAGACAGATTGCAGTATTACACGGCCATGTCGTGCAAGAATGCAAACTCGTTGAGTGCATCGGTCTGGCATGGTGCACGTGCAGCCGACGACATATTAGAATTTCACAGACCTGGGATTGCCTCAAAATTCCTTGATTCCTTGTGTTACACACACAATGACAACCCGAACTCCGACTCATCTGCGAACCCCCCCCCCGCCCTCCCGCACCCGGATATTCACCCTCCCAACCTTCCAATCTACTTGATTCGGCTCTAGCCCTGCACCTACACTAAAACCTACCTACAGTCTACTCACCCTCTAGGTAGCGGCGAATGTCGCATGCCGTTCTACTCTACACCTACACTAAAACCTACCTGCAGTCTAGTCACCCTACACTAAGGTAGCGGCGAATGTCGCATGCCGTTACACCTACACTCAAATCTGCAATCTAGTGACCCTACACTACTCTAATTAGCGGCGAATGTCGCATGCCGACCTACCCGACACCCTACCCTACCTTGACAAGACTAGTGTCTAGTCACCCTACACTAGTTACCGGCGGATTTCACGTGCCACCCTACCCTATCCTACACCTACACCTAAAAGCTTGACTCCCTACCCTACACTTGAAAGACTAGTGACACTACTTTACTTTAGTTACCGGCGAATTTCACGTGCCACCCTACCCTATCCTACCTACACCTAAAAGCTTTAAAATTAAAACTAAACAATCTAGTCACCCTATGCCCTATGCAAACGCACCCGGCCTCGTCGTCGTGGCACGCCGGTCCAGGGCGAGAAGGGGGGTTTGGGGTTTAGGGTTTAGTAATTTAGGGTATAGGGGGCCTGGGGTGGAATCAGGAGTACAGGGTTTCACCTTTTAAGGTTGGAAAACGGAGCCTGCGTGAGCTACGGGGCCGATCGATGTGATGACTTAACAAACGTCTGAGGTTAGGGGTTCTACTACTGTATTTAACTACATATTAGGAGGGGCATCTGCTGCTCACTCTTGGGGGGGCAAAAACATAAGCCAGAACGCCCCTGTTATAGGAGGCCCTATTAAGGGATCGACTTTTTGGATCCTCCCGGGGCTCTGGGTAAGCCGCCATAATCACATAAAGAACCCCACAAAACATTACACGGCCTGTATATCCCCAAACCCGAAAGCCCGGAACAAGTCCGAAAGCTCTCTGCGAAGCCGCGATGTGACAGCGGGTCTACGATCAACGTGGTATAAGGCCATTCTCCCAATACCAACATGTAGGAGCCAAAATTATAAGCAACGAGAATATAGGCTTTGCAATCGTAGCGCAACTGTCAGGGCTGCTCTAATCAATTAAGGGCTCCAGGACGCTAGGATTTCAGGTTGGGGGGCTTTGCATATCGGTCTGGGTGCAATTATCTCCCAACTCAAGCGCTTTGCGCAGAAACTATCAGAGAATACTCGTGCAGATTGCTGTCCCGTACAGCTCCCTAGATCAGCTACTGGAATCCTGCGAGCTTTGGGTTCACTGGCTGTGGTGGTTCAACGGCTAGGGGCGACTAAGTCTAAGTTGCTTCGGCGAGCCACTACGTTTAGTCAAGCACTTTGACGAGGATGCCCGGTAACCTAGGAATAAAAAGGGCTCCCGTTTTAGTATGGGGTAGCTTGATAAGGAACCTAGGACTACAAGAAGGGAATAAGGGTACTGACGAGGCTTTACCTGGATATCCAAGCAGGTCGGGTTTGAGAGTCTGGGAAACCAGCTTGAAGGTGTCGATAAGCAGCTCCTCCGGGACAGACTTGTGAAGCAGGGAAGGGCTTGGGGGTTTTGGCTTAGAATTGAAAGGGAACTGCTTAATTATCCTTCTACTGCCCGCTGCTGCCGGGAGTTGCTGCTGCCGAAGTGGTGACTGTGATGTAGTGACTCGTTGGGATGACAGCGGTTCTAGTGAGCACCTTATCTAATCCTGTTCGTGACACAGCTGCCGGATGCTGATACTTCGCGTAAACCCGAGCACCTCCACAGGGCCTGCCCCAACACTGTCAACCCTAAGCATCTATGTAACCTTAGCTGAACCCTAACCCTAAGACTCCAAGTATACAAATGGTACCTACAGTTGGTACCTACTTCGGGGTCTAAATAAAGAGTCTATAAATACTACCTACTTTGGGCTATTGGGAGTCTTGGGGTAAACTAATAGAGAGTCGGGAGGGCACCCTGAAACGCTGCGGCCAACTTCTCAGTTCTACCGAACCGTGAAGCCGGTCAAGCGTGGATGGTTGCGAAACCCAGCATGAAACACCCTAAGGCTCCATGTGCCCATATAGTACTTTCTTAGGCCTTAAAGTACCTTTTTAGGGACCCCTTTAAGGCTTAAGTATCTACTATATGGGTACATGGAGCCTCAGGGACAAACTTCTGCGGGACACGGGCGAAAGACAAGGCCCCTGGTCCGACTCGGAACCTCCAAAACCCCGAACCCTAAACCCCCTAAGCCCTAAACCCTAAATCCCCAAAAGCCCCGAACCCGGCCTGGCTCGGTCGGCGGTCTAAGCTCGCAAGGCCAAGCTGGACCCTAAGGAACCTACCTTTTTAGGGCCCCCTTTAATAGGATTTCTTTATATAAGTCCTGAAAAAGGTAGGTTATTTGGGGTTAAGGAAGCCCATACTAAGCCGCACTCGGAAGGGCAGGGGACTTAGTAAGTAGATAATAAGTAGGGTTATACTTGGGGTAACTCCATTTAGGGTACTTATAACTCTACTTATAACCTACTTGCTAAGTCCCCTGCCCTTCCAAGGACTAAGCCGCACAACCCCCAATCCTCGATTTATATGGTAGCTGGTAGCTCCCTTCAGGGCCCTTTCAAACCTTGGATGCTCAGAAGCAACTCTAGAGCCCTGAACCTAAAACATCCGAAGCCGAAAAACTTCAACCTCCATCCCTTACCGCGTCAACCCTTGCATAAACCCGGAAAGGGGGCGTTCAAGGAAGCCGAACCGGTATGTCCTCCATTACGCTCCAGCTGCCGGCCGGCCAATCACACACAATCAAAAGCACGGAAAGGTTTCGGCTTTACTGTTTATTGGGTTTGAGGCAGACAGGTGCATGGGATTCTCAGGGTTCCTACGCAGGGTCTATAAGGGTTTCTATACAGGGATACAGATATACCGGGTCAGTATAGGTTATTCAAGGTACAGGTGCCTCATTCATTTCACTACTAGTGTCTTTAGATGTATCCTGCAGGATTAGGAACGCTTGCAACTAGCAGTAGAGCTGCGCGCGCATTTCGCAATACGGGAAGTTGCTGCCAGTGCTAAAGCTGCTAAAACCTACCTACGACCACTTTGCTGTCTGGCCTCATCAGTATTTAGGGCTTAGGGCATCCTCTTGGGACAGGCAATGGACGTCAGGTCAACTTGCTGACTGCAATATCGCTCTCTGTCACCCTCAGCTGCGAGAAACCGTGAGAAGTCATGCAGGATGTAGCGGCTTTGGGTTCATGGGCTCAGTGCTTAGGGACGGACGGGTTTTGAAGCAAGAGGTTGCTAATTACTACCAAGCTTCCAGGAGTCATAGTTGAGTGCTATCTCCAGCCTCACAATTGCCACTGTATAGGTACCAATGAAAACCCCCTCTGCTACTACGTTCTTAGCAGAAATACCATCAGTGCTGACAACATGAATGCCAAATGGTACAGAGCTAGCAGCTAGCATCCAGTTTCACTGATTGTTGTTACTTTGAGCTGAGACGAACTATGAAACGTAAACAGTGACTAAAACCTCTTGCCGTTGAGGTGGAGCCCGCTCAACAGCTGCTTCACGAACGTAAGCCACAAAAGAAATACAGCAACATGAGTTATTGGATGAAACCCTAAGGGTCCATGTACCCATATAGAGATACATGGGCCTCAAAGTACCTATATAGGGACTACATTGAGGCCAATGTATATACTATATGAAACATCAAAGGTCTCGGTCCAGGGGCGTAGGGTGTGGGCTTCGGCCCTCCAGTTGTCTAGCGTGTAGGATGTAGGATTTTGGTTCAGGGTCTTTGACTTTAGGGTTTAGGGCATTTAGGGCGATGGTCTAGGGTGCAGGATGTCGATGCCAAGGTTCATGGTGCGAGGTTGCAGGGCACTTGCCTTCGGTTGTTAGGGGACTTTAGACCAGGAACCTGCCTAGCTTCCAGGGTTCGTTTGGGGTTTGGGGGTTTGACTATGTCTACGGATTACCACAAAAAGGTAGCCAGAGTACCTTGTGTTCTTGTTCAGTTTATGCATCCCACCACACAAGCGCCTTACTTTTTTAAATGGTGCTATTCAGCTCAAAAGCTAGTTTTCTCATGAACTTCATTGGCACTCTTTGCCGTTTGCACTGTAATTGGGGTACTTCAGCTCATAAGCTAGGCTTCCCCTGAACCTCCCCTAAACCTTCAACTCTCATTGGCACTCTTTGCCTTTTGCTCTCTCCTCCAAACATCACAGCAGGTCTTCGTCTCTTCGACGAACACCTACAGCATTGAGCCGGGGATCCTCCCCAAACTGCTTTTTCCTGTCTTTCTAGGGTTTCGGGTTTAGGGTTTTAGGGCTTTAGGGTTTAGGGCTTAGGGTTGTGGGTTTTGGGCACAAACTTCTTGAAGACCCTACACCCTAATTAAAATCCTAAGTTGTTCATGTCTTTTGACCCCTATTTCCTGGAACGTCCAGGGGATGGATCCTGGCCGGCCCGACACCCAGCTTTCAAATTCAGCACCGTAGATCCGTGATCCTAGACCCAGGGTGTCACAATGGATATCATGACGTGTAATACAGGGGACCTAAAAATTAGAATAAGGCACTGGGGAATCTTCGTGTAGGTAGAATAAGGAGCCAATACTAGGCTGTTCAGTAACCCACCGGGAAAAGTATACACTTTTTTAGGCTTCTCATTTTATCAGAGGAACCCAGAAACCTGAAAGTATAAAAGTGTACCACTGAACAGCCTGGAAGAACGGTAGTTATTCAGGCTTCCATGCTAGGGTGTTACCAGGAGTGTCGTAAGGGCTGGTCGGTCGGTCGGTGGGATCAAAGGTCTTTCGTTTCGGAAGTCTCGGTGGCGACCAGGGCCACAGAAGCTCCAATGATATAATATCGGGCCTTAACAATTAGAATGGGGTTTTGGCGTAAATTATAGTACAAATATAATAAGGAGGCCCCCCAAATAGTGTTGTAATTATTTAGGCCCTTAGGTTAAACGTGGGGCTTGTTTGTTTAGGGTTTAGGAATTTAGGGCCTCGAGTTTAACAGGTAGTAGGTACGAAGATACTGCAAAGGACCCTTCAAACAGTAAGGATTTCATCTGGGTTCGCAGCTGGAACTGTTGTTGTGGTGCACTACAGATCGGAAGCGAAATATACGGAGACTCCAAATTAAGAAACATACGTTAAACATCGTCAAACCATCTAGGGCCCAAGGTAGCTTCCTTGTGTAAGAGGTTTGGAGTGTGGCTCCGCAGCCCGAGACCAGGAAAGCAACACACTGTGAGAAGTGCAGCTCCCCCCGGACAAAAGGTTCTTAGAAACCCAATATATATGGGCACTCTTAAAAGTGCTAACGTACTCGTCTTAAGCCCTAGCCCTAATTCGCTACAGGGACTCCAACCCTGAAACAATCTTTGGGTGGTAGGATAGAGTTCGCAATAACTTTCAACAGTGGCCATTTATAAAGTCCCAACAGAACCATGACAGTGCGATGTACCCACCCCACTCTCATTCGTGTCCCTCTACCTGACGACTTTCAAATCCGAGTGAACTCGTGCCAAAACATCTGTACAATCTCAACAAACTAAGATGCGCTGTAAAACTCAATCACTAAAAGGCCTGCTACAAAGACGAAACGCTGCACAGCCCCATCCATCTACCTATCGAAAACTACCTACCTACCTACTTATCTACGCATCTACCTAACTACAAATATCTACATCTACATCCAATGATCTATATCGATACCTATACTTACACCTGTAACTATATTAAAATCTATATCTGTACCAATACCTATATCTACCCACTCAAACAGACAGACACAGAGAGAGCGAGAGAGAGAGAGAGAGAGAGAGAGAGATATATATATATATATATATACACACATGCATTGCAATATGTAGCAAGCGACCGAGACTTCCACGGCCCTGGGCCGAAAGAGATCGGGCACTTCACTGCCAGCGGTTGGCCACGCAAAGGCGCGTCAAAGCCTACAGCGACGGATCCATGGAGCCCAAAGGCCCAAGTATCATTATATATATATATATTTATTTATTTATTTATTTATATATATATAATATATATGTTTATATATATGTATATGGTATATACTTAGACCACCAGAATACCCTATAAGTATATACCATAAGGATATATATATATATATATATACTTGAACCCTTTGGGGAGTGGTTCGGGGGCTTTGGGTTTCGGGTTGTGGGGTTGAGGGCTTCAGGGGTTCAAGGGCTTTGAAGCTTCAGGCTGCAGGGCTTCGAACTTCGCGGGTTTAGGGTTTAGGGTTTAGGGTTTAGACCTGTCGCTCAGAAAACCTAGGTATGAGGCCTCCGTCTTATTGCGCCTTAGCACACCTCCTGGAAGAAGGAAGGTGTTTCTAACCACCCTAAACCCCAAACCATCTCAAACCATCCTAAACCCCAAACCATTTAATTAAGATCATAGGATGCTTCTTACGGTTAAGCCCTTCATTTTGAAAGGATCCACGGAACAGCGGATTGAACGGTGCAGAGATGGGGATTCAGGATATCACGTTCGGGCTTTGGGTCTCCATGTTGGCTTGGACCTAAACCTAAACCTCAAACCCCTAAACCCTAAACCCTTCCCTCTTCTAATTATCTAGGCCCCTATATTAGGGCCGAAGCTTTGAACCCCGTGTGACCACAGCTTCGAGGCCTCAACTGAGTGCTTTGCGTTGCAAGACTCCTCCCCAACCCTGAAGGTCCATGCACCCAAATAGTATATACGGTGGCCTTAAAGTAGTTCCTTTTTGGGGTTCGTATATAGAAACCTATAAGGTAACCCCAAAAAGGAACTACTTTGGGGCCTATGGGGTACTGTGGCCGTAAAGTAGTCCCTATATAGGTACTTTGGGGCCGGAGTATATAATATTTGGGTACATGGACCCTTAGGGCAAGGCCCTGTCAGGGCAAAGGGTGCAAACTTTACCCATAGGCCCCAAAGTATTCCCTTTTTGGGATTACCTTATAGGATTCTATATACGAACCCCCAAAAGGAACTACTTTGGGGCCTTGGGGTAGGGCTTCAAGGCGCGGGGCTGCGGAATCCAAGAAAAAGCTGTTGCCTGCGTGCTCCCAATGTCGCGCTTTCTGTGTTCGTATGATTTTGTTGTCAGGGGACTACGGAGGAATGGGCTCATGAGAATAAGAAACTAGCTGCTAATCTCCAAAGTGAAAACTACCCTAACTAAGTGCTACGTCATGCTGCTATGTCCAAGCTACAACCGACATCATGCTTGTTTGGTAGAAAAGGCAGGAACTTCAAGTAAAACCTCGATCCAGGAACCTTTCAATACAAGTTTTCATACTTTAGGGTTCCTTTATTAAGGGATTTATACGGGTTCCTTTAAAGGGATCTATAAGGGTTCCTTTCAGGGTATAGGGATGTTAAACCCGTGACCACGAGACACCGGGTGTCCCGCAGGAAGGAGCTCCATGTCGACTTTGGCGCTCACCTCATCCTGCACCCAAAGGGTCCTAGGTACTGTTATGGAGAATCCCCAAATCATAATAGCAATTCTGGGGAACACAATGATGCAGAGATGCGAGCATCTTCAATAGAGTACCACACAACACAGAAAAACACGATGCCATGAAAAGACAGCAGTACGAACAAAAAAAATACGCAACACAAGCTTGAGTACTGCTAGAGGTGTCAGTGTTGGGCCCCAAACTCTAAAGCCCAAACCGTAAAGGGCAGTCCAGGGCTTCGTTCGGATACACAAATACAAATATATCAACAAGAGCAAAAATCATCATTATTAAAGACAGAAATATTTCTTAGCATTAATACTGCTAAGATATAATTATAACGTGTGTGTATATATATATAGAAATATCATGTATCATATATCATATATCATATCATATATATATATATATATATATTACATATACATACACACATACATACATAAATAAATATATATATATATATATATATAATATATAGAGAGAGAGAGAGAGAGCCAGTAACATTCAAAACTGGCACTGACAGAGAGATCGAATACCTTAAGCTACCATCGCCGACTTGTTTGTAATTCTTGTTATACGATTATACACCCTGGTGTGGAATGTATAGGAACCCTACAAAACGTACTAGTAGGTTCTGGTAAGTGGAGGTATAGGTCAGCCATTGAAAGCTGGGCCACACTACTAGTCTCGCTCGAGCCACAATCCCTCAACCGTCAAGTCTTTTGATACGTTGAGTACACGGTTCCGAGCCCCAGATTTAAACGAAGACCTAATCCCGATCGGCTTGAGGCACTTGGGGTGCAGAGTTTGATCGCTTCGCGTTGTGCTGTGAAACACAGCACGTCCAACCCTGTATGTGAACCTTTAAACCCCAAACTCTGGGCCCTAAACCTTTTGAGTATAAGGGCGGGCTGCTTGCATTCACCATTCTTCAGGTGTACGATAGCCTACCTTACGTTCACTAAACCTCCCCATGTAAAATTCAACCCATTTTGAACCTACCTCCTTCTCGTTTGTTTCTCATGCTTGAATTGCTCACGTTGCTTAGTGCTGACTGTGAAAGTACTTTAGGGTTGCTTAGATTTAGACAGGTATACCGTACTATGACGATAGGGTCCACGGTGCTACGTGTCCTTACTCATCCCGGCTATATTAATATCAGGTCCTGGGAAGTGTTGAATCTTGACATGAACACGAAGCACTTAAAGCTCTAATGTAGGGGCCTTACGAATTACAATAGGGTTTGGGGGCTCAAAATACTACATTTATAACAAGGAACCGCGAAAATAGTAATTATTCAAGCCCCTATAATATAGTACCCTTATACAACCCTTATAGACCCCTTTAAGGATCCCTGCAAAGGGAACCCTACTTTTCTGATTCTGAGCAGACTGTCGAGCCAATATTGGCGCGTCCCAAAGGGAACCCTAGGCCCTAGGTAATTATTGCGGCCCCTCTTTTTTGGGTGGGGCCTTCTTCCGGCCGTTGGCAGCACCACGCTTGCCCTTGCCATCGGCAGGCGGTCCTGGAGTGTGGAGACTCGTGGGTTACTACAGGAGTCTTAACAATTAGACTAGGGTTTTGGGGCACATTATACTACAATTATAATAAGGAACCCCCCAAAATAGTATAGTGCAGAATTCCCTTTCGACCGAGATGTATGTGCTCGAAGCTTGCATGTGTCAAGGCATAGATGAAGTCACGTCGTGCTCAGCTTAATCATAGCTACGCATGGCATAGGACGAAATCATAGTTGCTTTGCGGAAAAACAGTATCGTGGAAGCCCTGCTTTGCCATGGTTTTCGCTTGAATTCGGTGCTTCAGGAAGCTTGTATTGAGGGCATGGAGTCTGCCTTTCAAAGCCCTGTAAGCCCTTCAGCGGACCCAGATCAAGGAGCTACCCAACGTCAGGTTATGAGCGCCCAACCCACGCGTGTTCTAGAGGGCGAAGCTTCGGGGCCAGACTATAGCTTGACAGAACCAGCTGCTGCTCAGAACGGCGGCGAACACGGAAGACCCAGGGAACAGCTGCCGAATGGGGTGCAGCGTCAACTACCTGTACAAGGCCAGGGGTCGCCGGTGACTGTGCAAGCGAGTCTCGACGCTGTGATGTCGGGCAGTGAAAGGCAAGAGGCTGCAAGTGCGAGTCGGGATGAGAGTGGGGCTGGCATCGGAGTACAGGGTGGGTTAAGCGCGAATGCACATCCGCCTACATATGCAATCCACACACCACGACAAGCAACTCCTGAGCAGCCAACAACACTGCCGCAGCAAAGCAGAGAGAGAGCGGAGCTTGAAGAAACTCTGCCTCCACCGCCTCCGTACGCATCTTCCCGAAGGTCAATGGAGACTCCGACTTTAGGAGGAGGTGGAGATGTACCGTTGTCGGGTGGAGAAAGAGAGTTTCAGTCGATGCTCAGTGACCTTCAAGGGCGGCCTTACTTCGGAGAACCTCCTTACTTCCAACCTCAGGGTGATCCTCCTAGACTACCTCAACATCTGAGAGAACCGGAACGGCAAGGAATGTGGTCTGGGTTGGCAAGAGCTGGCCAAGCTTTGAGAAGGAGAATGACGGGAAGCGCGCCTGCCTCTCCTGAGGCATATCCGTCACCAGACCGGTTGCCAACGCCTGGAAGCTTGATGAATCCAGCGATGGCGAGGGCGATGTATGAGTGGACAACGAGGCAGTCTCTGTTGACCCCCGCCCCGCCACCACGACCGCGAGAACCGGAACAAGCGAGCCATACCAGCTCCATACCCCAAGAGGTGATCATGCAGGAAGTTCGGAACCAAGTGAATGAGGCGATGAAGTCCAAGGAAGGTGAGCTACGAGAGCTGCGAGCACAGAACGAAGAGCTACGTGGTGCTCTTCGGGAGTCTTTGGATATGGTCAGAGACTTAAAGCGTGAAGATGGACCGCGTCATGGAGATCCACAGCCTGTCCTACCAGGAGCATCTGGCCGAGAACCTGGTGAAGCTTCGGGAGGAGGTGAGGTATCGAGTGACACAAAGGGTCCGCGGGAGCTTCATGAACCGGAGAGCGGAGGTGATCCCAGCAAGAACTCCTTTTCACAGGGCGAGGCCAATCCGGACCCGAAGGCAACTGGAGAGGACTTGTTGGGGCTTCGGAGGTTGATTGACGGAAGCTACGGAGAGGAGGCCCGAGCCTCCAAGCCTTCCGAGCCTGTGCAGGAGACCCCGAAGGTTGTGAAGGATGAAGTGCAGGAACCGTTGCACTTGCTTGTTCAAGGGATGAGACAGTTACAGCAGGCGTTCCTTGGGAAATCGGAGACCAAGGACAATGATTTGAAGGGATCAGTTCAGATCCCACAGATGCCAGAGGCTGGCCCGGAGTCGGCCGTGGAGTACGCAGACTGGTTGTTCGAAGCGGAGCAGGCCATTGGAGGCCTGTCGGACCGCTCGGCATTGTGGTTTTCGGCGTGTCTGTCGGTTGCGAGGCGGACCTACCGGGAGTATGTGAACGCTTCTCCGATTGCCAGGCTTACGCTGGAGGTGAACATCCCTGCAGAGCTGAAGGCGGAGCGATGGTCACGCTTGGAGCGCAGGACGATGACTTTGTTGCTGGGTTCCATGACAAAGACAATGAAGGATGATGTCATCACCCACAGAGTGGACAACGTGCCCACCTTGCTGTACCGGATGTTCGTGATATACCAACCAGGAGGAGCCTCGGAGCGAGCTTCGATCTTGAAGCATTTGGAAGGGGCTTCTGCGGGAGATGGCATTCACGACGCCGTCCAAGCCCTCCGGAGATGGCGACGCTACTTGCAGCGCGCCGAGGAGATGGGTGTGGCAGTACCGGATGCTTCAATCTTGTTGCGGAGCGTCGAGCTGATCGTGGCAAAGACCTTGGAGGCCAATCCGGACATCCGCTTCAGATTGTCCCTTGTCAAGAATGAGCTCCAACTACAAAGCAGACCGACGCAGGACAGCGTGATCCGGTATCACAGCCATGCTTTGGCTGAGCTTCAGCAAGCAGCGCCGGCACGGACAAGGCCAACTTCGACTACCTCTACTACCTCGCAAGCCGAAGCCTTAAAGCTCAAGGCCGTGACGACTTCAGGGGGCACAGGTGATACAGCACCGCCTGGTGGTTCGCCTACGAGAAAGCATGGAAACAAGACACCGTGCAAGTTTTTCCAGACGGACGCCGGCTGCAAGAGGGGATCTTCGTGCAAGTTTGACCACGTCTTTGACAGCAAGGAGGCCAAGCGAAGCAGATGTTGGGAGTGCGGGGCTACAACTCACCGAAGGACAGATTGTCCTGTGGCCCAGAAGAATGGGAAGGGTGGAAAGGGAGCAAGGGCAGATCATGGAGAAGGCGGGGGAGCTTCAGCGTCCTCTACGACTTCGGGACCAACCCCTTCGGTGGCAGCTTTAGCGGCTGCACAACCACCCATCCCTCTAGCTTCCCAGCAGGCTTTGCTGGAATCTATCCAGCAATTGGGGAGCGCCACTTCCACGGCATCTACTACCTTGGAGCCTACAGCTACGGAAGCTACGAGAACCCAGGATGTGCAAGCCCTCTTGCAGGAAGCCAATGCGATGTTGAGCAAGCTTACCAAGCTGGCAGCGATGAAAGTGAATCCGGACCTCAACGAGATCCAGGTGCACATGGAGCGTGTGGAGTCGGAGGACGAAAGGAGAGCCGCTTTGCTTGATACTGGTGCTTCGCATTCTTTCAGACCTACTTTGAGCAAGGAGGAAGCGGATGAGGCTCTACCTGTGCGAGTTGAACTAGCGGGAGGCCAGTTCATCACTCTGAAGCAGAACCGCGGAGGAACCCTTTTGGCTGCTCGAGATGATCCTACGGCACCGGCGGCACCAGCTATACTGCCCCTAGGGGCGATGGTCCAAAAGTTGGGGTGCGAGTTACAGTGGACTCGTCAAGGCGGACTTAGAGTTTACCATCCCCAATTCGGGGAGCTGAAGACCTTTGTGAAGGGGAACCATCCTATGTTGGGAGAGTTGCAGGCGCTGGAGATCATTGCGCAGTTAGAAGACCTGAAGCTGCGTGAACTGGAGAGCAACACCTTGGATACTACGGTCCGCCTTCTGGACTCCCAAGAGGCGGTGTCTTGGGACTACTCGCTGGCAAGATATGTTCACACGGGAGAACGTGGGCATGCTCTGGAGGCCTTGATCCAGAAGGGTTCACCACTTGGAGACCTACCTCAAGAACTGCTAGCCTTCCTTGCGCCCACGGTGAACCTGGACAACAAGAGTGGATGGAAGTATCTCAAGGCCCTCCCGATAAGGAGATCAACAAGGCGGGCTATGATGGAAAAGAGGTGGACAGTGAGGTGTTTTGCCGGAGAACATGAAGCGGATCTGAAGGTGCTAAACTCCAATGACACGGTGTTCGTGGACATCAATGTGGCTAAGAGCAAGCTGTTCAGCATGAAGGGTGAGAGCGTCGCCTATCGGGCACTGATGTGGGGTGCTCTACGGGGTCAACTTGAGGGAGTTTTCGGAGCCATTCCCACAAACTCCACGGAAGAGCTGAGGCTCAAGATGATGTGGCTCTGGGTTGCGGCTCGAAAGGCAGCGACTCTCTACGGCATCCCTACACCCTACATCGCGATGGGCGGCAACTCCTTGGAAGCCTACTGGAAGTCGGAGTCGTGGAAGAAGTTTCAAAGTGAGTATGATGTACCGTTGGTGGATTTCATGGCTACTGAGACCAATGAGGTTTTCTTGGTTGCTACGAACTTGGACCTAGAAAGAGATCCACAAAAGAGGAAAGAAGGTGGAACCAAGCTTGAGCGGGACTTGAGATGGCCACCCTCCCTCTACAACGAGATTGTCAACGGCATCTACAATTGGTGGAAGTTCCCCAATGGATGGGCCATAAAGAAGATGGACGCGACCTTCGACCAAATGAAGGAACCAGAACGACGGCGTTGGATTCGTCACGTGAAGAATGGGCATTTGCCCTTTGAGCGGCGCTGCCGCACTTGTATAGAGTCTTGTGCAACGGGAAGGGCACACAGAAGAGTCCTGGCTCCTTCTTGCTATGTTCTGTCAATGGACCTTTGCGGGCCTTTCCGTGTGAAGGGAGAGTATGGAGGTTCAAGGGGCTTCAAGTATGCTTTGATCGGGGCCTATGTGATGCCGAAGCTTCAGGAAAGCAAGGAGGCTCCGATCCCCGACTATACCTTGGAAGAGGAGGAGGCCTTTGAAGAGGACGATTTGATGGATGAAGTTGGACCAGAAGAACCGCCCGCAGACCCCGATGATATCAAGGACATGAAAGGCCATGAAGAGCGCTACAACGAGCTGTTGAAGGACATTGGGGAGCTGCCGGAGTACCAGGTGTTGCACTATGCCATTCCCTTGAAGACGCGTTTGGCAAAGGAGGTGGACGCAGCGGTCAAAAGTCTTTACCTACAACTTCGAAGTGAAGGATTGCCAGTTACTCGGGTTCATAGTGACAGGGCTCGTGAGCTTCGTGGGAAAGAACTACGTTCATGGCTTATGACCCGAGATGTGTTTCCAACGTGTGGAGAAAGCCAAGTTCCTCAGACCAATGGTCGCGCGGAGGCAGCGGTGAAGCGAGCAAAGAGGAGAACAAAGGCCTTGTTGACTTCCTCGGGTTTGCCTAGAACTTGCTGGCCACATGCGATGGCCTATGCCGCTTACCACCAAAGGGAACATGCGTTGGGACGAGGACGTGCTGTTTTTCCTTTTGCCTCACCTGTCCACGTTCGAAACAAAATTTGGGGCACTGGCGCCAAGAATGACTTGGACAACCTTTGGAAGGAGGGCGTCTACATGGGACCGGCACCAGATATACGAGGTGGACACACTGTACGGTTTCCTGAAGGAAGATATGTGAACAGCATGCATTTGAGAGCCAACACCATCGATGCGGATGCAGAGGTGAAGCTAGATGAGGTGGAGATGATCTTACCATCACCCTCTAGGCGACTGACTACGAAGACGGCTTCTACAAGGGCAAAAAGGGGACCAGGAGTTGAGGGAGGAGACCACCTACCAGCAGAAGATTCCGATCCTCATCATGCTCTGCCTGGACCAGAAGAAGAAGATCCGGGTTATGGGGCTTTTGAAGGTGATGAGTTGTTCCCGGAGTTGGCGATGGATTGGGGGGACGGACCGGTTAGTTTTCAGAATTTAGACGACCTACCAGCAGAAGATTCCGGTCCACATCATGCTCTACCTGGTCCTCGTGATGTTTTAGAACCATCTACACCGTCGGGGGTCCCTTTGAGAAGAGTCACAACCAAGTCCACGTTGAGGGTGCTTAGGCCTTTATCGGAACCAGAAGCACGTGCTGAGGAGTTGGCCAAGGAGTTGTTGCAGAGTGACTCATTTGGGAACCATAACATACTACAGCTCTACACACACCTCGAAGAAGCTAAGCAGCCGTTCTCAAAGTCGTCTACGAGGAGACCCACGTCAAGTACTACATCATGGATAACTGGAATGTTCACTCATGGTGGAGTTTGTGGTCTGAGAGATGGGGCAAAGCGGATGCCGAATGTGACCAAGTATCTAGCCCTGTTTGCAAAGAAGATCGCTGGTGTCAGGACTTTTGGAGCGCTGGGCATTGTGAAGAACTCCAGTCTGGGTTGCCATCGAGATATACACAACCACCCAAATAGTATGAATACGGTGTACCCTCTCAGTGAGTTCTCGGGCGGTGGAGTTTGGGTTCAAGGGTCAGCGGCTGAAGATGAAGAAGAAGTTCAGCGAGAAGTACGACCAGGAGTTTGGAAGGTGGGCACTATCAAAACCGTTGAAGGAAAAAGACCAGTGCGTTTCTATCCAAGACGATGGCATGAAGTGCAACCTCATGAAGAAGGCAAGGATCGGATTGTCTTGGTTGCCTATCAGCCAAGGTTCGCGAACTTGAAAAAGAAGGACCGCGTTTGGTTGGAAGCCTTGGGTTTTGAGTTTGACGGGGAGACCTCTCAAGGTGATTGTTGGTTGAAACTTACGAGAAAGAAGACAACCCAAGAAGACTATGGTTTGGAAGGTTCCCTATGTCAAATCAATGAAGGCCACCAACAACTTCTAGAAGATCTACAAGAACGAGCTGCAGCCCTTCGAATTCTACTTGAGGAGGAGCAGTCCCTTGCAGAAGATCTACGTGAAGCCAGGAAGGACATTGAACAGGAAGCGTTCAAGGCCACCTCTGCAATCAATGAGATGATCCAGCATGCAGAGAAGGAGATGAAGGAGTTTGACCAAGTGACGGCGAATGCGTGCTTGAAGGCGGCTTCAGTCCAGGAGGAGCCGGATTATGAAGCCCTGGTTGATGAGATGCAGGGTGATCTTCAGGTTGTATATACGGTTCCACAGGTTCAAGTGAGACGAGCTGTGAAGAAGTGGGACAAGGCTATCCGGAAGGAGTTGGACAACCTGTTCAGTACGGGAACCCTACGTCGAATCACGATGAAGCAAGCATTCGAACTTCAACGACAAGGCAAGCTGCGTTTGGTACCGAGCAAGGGAGTTTATACAATGAAACCTCCTGATGCTCCAGGTGATCGACTACGAAGAAAATATCGTCTTGTTCTTTGCGGAAATCACGCGGAGAAAGAGGAGGGCTTTGGCTCGCTGTATGCGGGGGGCGCCTCTATTGAGACCTTCAGAGCAGCTCTTGCCTATGCGGCAAAGCGGAGATGGCGAGGAGCAGCAAGTGATATAACAGGAGCATTTTTACTTTCAGAGTGGCCCTCAAATCTCTCGCAGTATGCCGTGCAGCCCCCCAGGTTCCTCATTGACAACAACTATGCGGAAGAAACAGAGTGCTGGTTGGTGGTCAAGCCGTTATACGGTCTTCGTGAAAGTCCATCGATTTGGGCATCGTTCCGTACAGCCAGATTGTCAGGGGCGAGGATACCGTACAAGGGAGGTTTTATTACGTTGCAGCCGTCCAAGGTTGACAAGGAGATCTGGTTGGCCTATGATGAATATGGCAATGAAAAGGCGAAGGGCACCTTACAAGCCCTCCTGGTCACTTATGTAGATGACCTCTTCTTCCTTGGTCCACCGGAGCTGGTCATGGCTCTAGATGAGTGGATCAGAAGTGAATGGCCCTGCTCTGCCTTGCAATGGGCAGATGATTCAGATGGTGCGCGGTACCTGGGAACGGAAATTTTCCAGAGACCTACGAGTGCGTTCGAGCTGAAGCAGACGGGCTACATCGAGGACTTGCTCAGAGCTCATGAGATGACGGAGGCGTGCCCTACAAGGTTGCCGTGCCCGAAGGAATGGATCGCTGAAGACTATGAGGATGTTGCAGAGGATTTTACGGAGCAAGATCTAAAGTTGGGACAGAGAATGACCGGAGAGCTACTTTGGATTACAATGCGAAGTCGGCCAGACCTACAACATGTTGTGAGTCACCTGTCTCAATGGGTCTCAAAGCATCCAAAGAGAATCGTGAAGATTGCCAGACGCGTGCTCAGCTACCTGGCCGGCACGTCGCAGATGAAACTGGTGATCGGCGACTACAAGGACGAGCCTACCAGCAGCAGCAGCAAACAGTCCCACAACAGCACGGCGCGCACACACAACACGTGCACAGATAAAGGTGATGATATCGGGTTAAAGGTAATAGCCTACTCCGATGCCAGTTTTGCTCCATCCGGTTCGCGATCTGTTGGAGCAGCTGTGGTGACGATCAACAATAGCCCTATCTGTTGGAAGTCAGGACGCCAAGGCATGGTCACCCTTTCAACCATGGAATCTGAGTTGCTGGAAGCTACGCAAACGGCTGTTCTCACAGAAGGCATAGCTTGCTTGTTTGATGAGTTCTGCAATAGACGTGTTGACCGAATTCTCAGAGTGGATAATGCCGCTGCAACAGCGATGTTGCAGGGTGGGCCAGGCTCTTGGCGAACCCGTCACTTGAAAGTGAGAAGTGCCTATGTGTTGGAGCAAGTGGAACGACAGATGCTCTACGTGGAGTTTGTTGAAGGAAAAAGGCAGCTAGCAGATCTTGGGACAAAGGCACATCCAAAGGCACGCTTGTGGGAACTTCTGGAGATGTGGGGATTTGAAGGCCTACCAACAGAGGCTCAACAAGCAAAGGCAGTAAGGATTTTGATGCTGGTCCTGATTACTCTGGCGCTGCAGTCGATTCCAGTGGCGGAGGCCTCAGAGAAGGAGCCTTTGCCAAGAACAGGGGTTGATGAACTTTTCCTGGTTGTGGCTATGTGTTGTCTGGGAGCTGTGGTATTCTGGGAAGCTGTAAAGTGGTTTGGGCATTGCATGTGGACAAGAGCTGTGAAGGGCCGGAAGGCTCAGCGGCTACAGCGCATGCGTGACCTGGCAAAGGCAGCTGTGGAAACGGAACTGGAGCGGACTTGGGGAGACTCTCATGAGGCTTTCCAAGGGAGGACGACGCATCAGCGTGTTGAAGGGGCAGTGAAGGAGGCGATGACAAGAGCGATTGAGTCCTCGCCTGTCCTCCAACAGGAACCAGAAATAAGACGACGAACGCCTCGTACAGTGAGTACGGGAACACAGACGACGGCCTACGAGAGACCTAGAACTGCGGAGCCGCAAGCAGAATACTTCAGGTTTGAGGGCCCGTTCTACATGACAGAGTATGGGAAAAATATTCATGTTAGGCAAGACTGTCATGGTTTTCGCCTTGCTTCACATCGGGTCAAAACAGTCGGATACTGTGACTGGTGTGATGGAGCAGTCCCGTTGTATATCAAGCGGGAAAGAGGACAGTCGTCTACACGCTGATTGGGTTGATGATTCCAATGGCTGTCCGACCTATGAGCCACTGTGACCCACGCCTGGAAACCACACTTGTGCGCAGGGAGGTGGTTGCAAGCTTGTTGCTATCAAGAAGAAGCGACATAATTAAATGGCAACACTCCGTAGGAGCTATGCCAAGGAGGAGTGCAGAATTCCCTTTCGACCGAGATGTATGTGCTCGAAGCTTGCATGTGTCAAGGCATAGATGAAGTCACGTCGTGCTCAGCTTAATCATAGCTACGCATGGCATAGGACGAAATCATAGTTGCTTTGCGGAAAAACAGTATCGTGGAAGCCCTGCTTTGCCATGGTTTTCGCTTGAATTCGGTGCTTCAGGAAGCTTGTATTGAGGGCATGGAGTCTGCCTTTCAAAGCCCTGTAAGCCCTTCAGCGGACCCAGATCAAGGAGCTACCCAACGTCATATAGGTATTTATGAAGGCCATGATATTACAGGGAGGTTGGGGTTTAAGGTCTGAGTCTAGTCGGCTTATGGTTTCGGCTCTAAGGCTGGGGGATTACAGATTAGCTTAAGATGAAGGGTTTGGGGTTCAGGGCCCCGAAGCTCTGATCCCGGAATCCAGTTTTCGAAAATAGGGGACCCTGATATAGTACCCTCAATAGTAGGATCCTTATTATAAGGGCCCCAAATAAGGCACCCTAATTTTCGGAAACTCCCTAAGTAAGCCACATAGGCCTTCCAGTCCGTTCAAACCTGGAGTCGATGAGCAAGCAATCAGAATCTCTAAGGTCTGACCGGACCACGCAACCTCGAATTTTGACTTTGATCATGGGGGGTCCCTATTCAAGAGTGTTGAAATGTCAATCCCAGCCAACAACCCCCTAAACCCTATGCTGCTTGTGTTGTTCCCTAAACCCTAAACCCCTAAACCCCAAACCCCTAAACCCTAAACCCCTAAACCCTGAACCCTGCAACTGATGGTGTTCGTTGGCCAACCAATTCGTTGACTGACTAGTTGAACCAGTAGCTCAGGTTCACACCGCCACCAAAAAATGTAGCGTCACGGTGGTGAACCCTACAGATTATGAGGCCTTGGGGTATGCTTTAACATTGCAGAATATGTTTCGGGGATCGGGTGTGGGGTTTCATGCAACCCCGGGCGATCCTAAGAACAGGAGAACGGAAAGGCTCCGTCCTTCGTGCCCGGGTGTACAGAGCCTTGAGAAGTGTAACATGAGGGCCTTAGTTAAAACTTCGTGTATAGCATTACCGACTATAGGTTGGCCCTGCAAAGCCTCTGGAAAGTATTCGTAAATAGAGCCCAATGATTCAGGGTTATTGCGAAATATCCCAGAGACCTACCTAGTCGAAGTGCTGTTGCGGAACATCCCCCATAGGGTTGGCCCAGTTCCCGGCTGTCCGACTTTGGCTGTCCAGCGACTGGCGGCGGCCTCGCACGTCTGGGACAGCCCCACGTATGCTACTTAGGGTCCAGGTCTAGGTACTTTTTCTGTTACTGTTTAGGATTAAGGGTTTCAGGAATTCGGGATTTTATAAGGCGGAGAGTTTTGGAGGTTCGGGCTTATAGGCGTAGAGTTCCAAGGCGTAGTGTTTCGGGTATCCTCACTCACGGTGCCTACCTTGGTTGTGAAGGCCATCTTCGAAGGAAGAACTGCAAAGATGTTGCTACATCAACGATGAAGATGATGACGAAGACGGCAACGAAGGTCCAGTGACGCCTCGGATGATGATAACGATGATGAACATGATCATGATGATGAAGATGATGATGAGCCGACTAACTCGGACGTCCGAAGCCCCCTTAGGGCAGCCGTATCGTAGCGATGTCCCGAAAAAAAATCCACCCTCAACCCAAAGCCCTCTAAAACCCCGGAACACGAAGCTTTTTGGTCCCAAGTATTAAGACCTAAACCCAAAAACCCAAAAACCCTAAACCCTCAAACCCTCAAACCCTGAACCCTAAACCCCTAAACCCTAAACGGATTATCCATATCCAAAACTGGCCTTCGGCTCGGCGGTTGTCTTTCCGTTGGGCTCGGCTTTCCCATTGGTCCCATTGGCCTCAAAAGCAGTTTGCAGGGATTGGGGGCCAAACTATGGGTTGTACCATCCCCGAACCGAAAACCCTGAACCCGAAAAGCCCGAACGCCCATACTCTAAGGGTTTAGGCCTGGGTGTTGCCTTAAACCCGGAATAACCTACCTTTTTAAGGACTTATATAAGAAAAAATAATAAGGAACCCTAAACAGGTAGGTTATGCAGGGTTAAGGTAGGGTTTAGGGTCTGAAAACATCTGAAAACCTGCAACCCCTAAAAACACCCAACGACTGCGAAGGCTCGGAGTTGCAAAGGCCCTATATACCCCGCAGGCCCTGGACCACGGATTAGGGTGGAGGGTTGTGGGTTTAGGGTTTAGAACGTGGTTCAGGGTCTAGGGCTGAGGGTTTAGGGTGTTTTGAAGACTTTAGAACCTTGAAAAAGCTATAAAGCTTAATCTGGACCCCGAATAACGAACCTTTTTAGGGTTCCCTTTTATGGTTTCTTCATACAAAATCCTTAAACAGGTAGGTTATTTGGGGTGCATAGTGGCCTGATGCTACTTATTATGGTTAGGAACCCCAAAATAGTCAGCTTATCTAGGATGCCCAATAACCTAACTTGGTGTGTGCGTCGACCCTCCCGAAAAATTTTAAGGGATCTGGGCCTGGGAGCCTCGCATATGATGATGACTGATGATGATGATGGTGATGATGATGTTGCGGCCCATGAACCTTGAACAAGCCTCGGAACCTGATGACATTGATGACAGATGATGACGATGAGGACTCCACGGGGCATGCTTAATTTTCCAAGCCTCGATGATGACTGGTTACCCTCAGTCAGGGAGTCTGTGTTCGACTGAATCTGCGACGGAACAAGACTCGCCGCAAGCAACCCAGCTCCCTGGGCTGAGACCTGTGCTGAGCCTGACAACCCAACGAACTATTCTACCTGGGAGCCTGGGAACCTAGGAACCGAACCTTTGCCGAGCCTCGTGATGATTGTCAGATTGTCATGTCACGGCACATGTCTCAGCCCAGCCAGGGAGGGAGTCTTGCGGCAGATCTTCAGCCGCAGATGCATTCGGCAACAGTCGCAAAGCCGGACTGGTGAGGAGCAGCATCATCATATTATGATGATGTTTCTCCTAACCAGTCCGGCTTCCCGAGTAGCGGTTGAGAGCATGCCGAGCTTGCACACGCTCTCCTGCAGCCCGTGTCTGGGAACAGGCAAACAGGCAAAGAGTGTTAGTCTCCAGCAACCTTTTAGAAACTCTCAGACCAATCCGGCTGGACTACAGACAACTTGCAAGTCAACTCTACAAGCCCGTGGCACGCATATCCTCTGGGCCCCCTGGGCCTGGAAGCCTCGCATATGACTGATGACTGATGATGATGATGGTGATGATGATGTTGCGGCCCATGAACCTTGGACGGGCCTGGGAACCTGATGACATTGATGACTGATGATGTTGTGGCCCATGAACCTTGAACGGGCCTGGGAACCTGATGACATTGATGACAGATGATGACGATGAGGACTCCACGGGGCATGCTATTAGCCTCGATGATGACTGTCATGCCACGGCACAGGTCTCAGCCCAGCTATTCTACCTGGGAGCCTGGGAACCTAGGAACCGAACCTTTCCCGAGCCTCGTGATGATTGTCATGTCACGGCACATGTCTCAGCCCAGCCAGGGAGGGAGTCTTGCGGCAGATCTTCAGCCGCAGATGAATTCGGCAACAGTCGCGAAGCCGGACTGGTTAGGAGAAACTTAATTAATTTCATTTGCGATTGCCGAGCTGAACCTGGAAGCCGATACGACACGGGCTGAAGGAGAACATGCCGAGCTTCGACACGCTCTCCTGCAGCCCGTGTCTGGGAACAGGCAAACAGGCAAAGAGTGTTAGAACCCAGCAACCTTGTGAAACCTAAACTCTCAGACCAATCCGGCTGGACTACAACTTGCAAGTCAACTCTACAAGCCCGTGGCACGCATATCCTCTGGGCCCTCTGGGCCTGGAAACCTCGACTGATGACTGAAGATGATGATGGTGATGGTGATGATGATGTTGCGGCCGCCCATGAACCTTGAACGGGCCTGGGAACCTGATGACATTGATGACTGATGATGGTGATGATGATGTTGCGGCCCATGAACCTTGAACGGGCCTGGGAACCTGATGACATTGATGACAGATGATGACGATGAGGACTCCACGGAACATGCTTCAAAATTCATGATTAAATTTTTATTATATTTTATCAGCCCAGGGAGCTGGGTTGCCAGCGGAGCAATTCAAAGTTCTGTCGAACACAGACTCCCTGACTGAGGGTAACAGACTGAGCCTGGCAACCCAACGAACTATTCTACCTGGGAGCCTGGGAACCTAGGAACCGAACCTTTCCCGAGCCTCGTGATGATTGTCATGTAACGGCACATGTCTCGGCCCAGCCAGGGAGGGAGTCTTGCGGCAGATCTTCAGCCGCAGATGAATTCGGCAACAGTCGCGAAGCCGGACTGGTTAGGAGAAACTTAATAAATTTAATCATTTGCGGTTGCCGAGCTGAACCTGGAAGCCGATACCACACGGGCTGGCAGGAGAACACCTCGAGCTTCGACACGCTCTCCTGCAGCCCGTGTCTGGGAACAGGCTAACAGGCAAAGAGTGTTAGAACCCAGCAACCTTGTGAAACCTTCAACTCTCAGACCAATCCGGCTGGACTACAACTTGCAAGTCAACTCTACAAGCCCGTGGCACGCATATCCTCTGGGCCCTCTGGGCCTGGAAACCTCGACTGATGACTGAGATGATGATGGTGATGGTGATGATGATGTTGCGGCCCATGAACCTTGAACGGGCCTGGGAACCTGATGACATTGATGACTGATGATGGTGATGATGATGTTGCGGCCCATGAACCTTGAACGGGCCTGGGAACCTGATGACATTGATGACAGATGATGACGATGAGGACTCCACGGAACTATTATTATATTTTATCAGCCCAGGGAGCTGGGTTGCCAGCGGAGCAATTCAAAGTTCTGCCGAACACAGACTCCCTGACTGAGGGTAACAGACTGAGCTTGGCAACCCAACGAACTATTCTACCTGGGAGCCTGGGAACCTAGGAACCGAACCTTTCCCGAGCCTCGTGATGATTGTCATGTAACGGCACATGTCTCGGCCCAGCCAGGGAGGGAGTCTTGCGGCAGATCTTCAGCCGCAGATGAATTCGGCAACAGTCGCGAAGCCGGACTGGTTAGGAAAACTTATTTTAGCCGAGCTGAACCTGGAAGCCGATACCACACGGGCACGGCATGCAGGAAAGCGTGTCGAAAGGCCTTCGACACGCTCTCCTGCATGCCCGTGAACCTGGGACGGCGCGGAAGCGGCAGAATCTCTGCCGCTTCCACACTGTTTTTCTCCAGAAATTGTGACACCTAAAACTCTCAGACCAATCCGGCTGGACTACAACTTGCAAGTCAACTCTACAAGCCCGTGGCACGCATATCCTCTGGGCCCTCTGGGCCTGGAAGCCTCGCATATGACTCAGATGACTGATGATGATGATGATGGTGATGATGATGTTGCGGCCCATGAACCTGGAACGGGCCTGGGAACCTGATGACATTGATGATCGATGATGACGATGAGGACTCCACGGCGCATGCTTAATTTTCCAAGCCGTTGAGCCTGGACCTGCAATTGATGTTCCGCGTGCACGCCGTGCATTCCCCGCAGCATCAATTCGAACCAGGTGTTTCCAGTGGAAACACCTGGTTCGATTGATGCTGCGTGTGGCGCCTGGGGCCTGAAGTCTGTTGCTGCTCTGTTGCATGCACCGGCAGTGAACATCCACGGAACGGCCACCGGCAAGGTTTCCATGTCCCCAGACTCCCTCAGCGACTCTGCCACGGTCATCTGTCCACCCTTAAAGGGTGGACAGATGACGGTGGCAGAGGCGAACCCAGGCGAACAACCATGGAGCCTGGCAGTAACCTTAAAATCTTAAATATTGGGAGCCTGGGAGCCTGGGAACCTATGACTAGGAACCAGTCTCAGCAACTCAGGCCACAAAGTCGGAGCGTCGGCTGGCGCCGGTGTGGGCACCAAAGCAGCCTGGCAACACGGGGAGCGACTGGGTTGCCTATCAGCAGTGACAGTGAAATTACATCATCCAGGGTCCTTTTAGGTGGGATGTTGGGCACCCACGAAGCAACCCTTCAATGCATAGAAAAGACCCTTCAATGCAACTTTTTTGAGAATCAGCGCGTTCAAGGGTCACAAGGTTGCATCCAAGGGTCCCTCAAAGACTAAGATGCTGCTGGATGTTGGCTGGGCACCCACGATAAAACCCTTCAATGCATCCAAAAGACCCTTCAATGCACCTCTCTTAAGAATCAGCGTGTTCAAGGGTCAAAAGGTTGCATCCAAGGGTCCCTCAAAGATGCTGCTGGATGTTGGGCACCCACGATAAAATTCCTTCAATGCAACTTTTTTGAGAATCAGCGCGTTCAAGGGTCACAAGGTAGCATCCAAGGGTCCCTCAAAGATGCTGGATGTTGGGCACCCACGATACAACCCTTCAATGCATCGAAAAGACCCTTCAATGCACCTCTCTTAAGAATCAGCGCGTTCAAGGGTCAAAAGGTTGCATCCAAGGGTCCCTCAAAGATGGCTGGATGTTGGGCATCCACGAAGCAACCCTTCAATGCTTTAGGGTTTAGGGTTTAAGGTTTAGGGTTTAGGGGTTTAGGGTTTAGGCTGGTTTAGGGTTTAGGGTAAAAGACCATTTCAATGTACCTTTTTGGAGATTCAGCGCATTCAAGGGTCACAAGGTTGCATCCAAGGGTCCCTCAAAGATGCTGGATGTTGGACACCCACGAAGCAACCCTTCAATGCATCGAAAAGACCCTTCAATGCACCTTCTCGGAGATTCAGCGCATTCAAGGGTCACAAGGTTGCATCCAAGGGTCCCTCAAAGATGCTGGATGTTAGTAGGCATCCACGAAGCAACCCTTCAAGGCATCCAAAAGACCCTTTAATGCACATGTTTTAAGAATCAACGCAGTCAAGGGTCACAAGGTTGCATCCAAGGGTCGCTGACTGTCAAGCCATTATGACCGCCATGTACCAGACCCTGCACTCAATCAAGTCAGGCTGGCCAGACGGATGTCGAGATTTCGGGCGCCAACTGCAGCAACACCACTTCCTTGCCATTGTCAGTACAAAGACCCTTTAACTTCAGCAGAAGTTTCAATAGACCAATTGCATCCAAGGGTCTTTTTAAGCGGAATGTTGGGTACCCACGAAGCAACCCTTCAATGCATCAACAAGACCCTTCAATGCACCTTTTTTGAGAATCAGCGCGTTCAAGGGTGACAAGGTTGCATCCAAGGGTCTTTGTAGTAGGGATGCGGGATGTTGGGCGCCAACGATACAACCCTTCAATGCATCCCAAAGACCCTTCAATGCACCTTTATTGAGAATCAGCGCGTTCAAGGGTCACAAGGTTGCATCCAAGGGTCTTTGTAGGCATGCGGGATGTTGGGCACCCACGAAGCAACCCTTCAATGCATCGAACAGACCCTTCAATGCACCTCGGAGAATCAGCGCATTCAAGGGTCATCAGGTTGCAATTCAAGGGTCGATGCATCACCCGTCAAGCCATTATGACCGCAGTTGGCCAGCCTGTACGCAGGCGCCCGTCCCACTGCAGGAGGACCTGGCGAGAATAATGGTCTAAGTACGACTCAAATGCATGAGACTCACCGGCTCGCCTCGGCGCGGGTTTGGAGGAGCCTGCTAGCCGAGAATCGTCCGCTGTCCTGGTCAGAGAAAACATCAACAAGTCTTGACAAAGACGCGCTAGCAAATCGAGCTGCATCGGCTACCTCCCGAAATTTGATTCCCGTGCAGCCAGTCGGTATTGTCATCGTCGGCTACTGTACAAGCTAAGGTTTCAATGGCCCACACAGCGACAGTCGTGCCAGGGAGCGGACAAAGTAAACTAAAAAATCACCAGCTCACAGCTCCAAGCCTGGGAGCCTGGGAGCCTTGGGAGCCTTTGACTCCGGGCGAGAAGTGCCACGATCGCCTGAGACCTCACTGCCGGCTGCCCTTACCACCTCCGGCTTCTGCTTGGCCTTGGGCACAGGGTTGTGCTTCCTCTCGGGCACCTTAGGCTGGCATACGAAAAGTTAGTCAAATGATTATTTTTTTAACTTAAATGTTACTGTTGAATATGCCAAGAAACTCCATCAGAATATGAAAACAAACCGGCAGGCACACGGCCACGGGCTTCAATCGCCAACCTGCTCCTCGAAGGGTAGTCCGGGAGAATTGCACGAGGCCCGAATACCCTCACTGCTTGGCCGACCCCGAATCGCCTCACTGCTTCATCTTTCCCAAGCCCCAACTCGAACGTCTGATCGAGGACCACGGCCAGGCAGTTCCACTCTCCTGCAGTCATCTTCAGCAGCCCTGCGTCAGAGTCAGAGTCGTATGGAGTGGAGCGACAAGTCGAAGCCTGAGCCTCGTCGAGGTGCTTCTGCTGGATGGCCCTTCCATATTTGAATCCAGCCTTCCAGGCCGCCATTCTCACGTCGAAGGTGAGCTTCTCCCTATCCTCTAGGCTGGGGCCCGGCGGCAAGGGCCTTTCAGGCGGAGGGCACTAACAAACCGCAGGATCGAACACTCCAGCCTAACCGCCGAATCAAAAATCACTACAGGGGAAGGGATTCTCTGGGCCCTCCTATGCATTGCTCGCCTCCCCAGTCGCCACACCGCCATGTTCACAGTATTTGCGGTCGTCGGCTCCATGGCTAATTGCAGCCTAGGGAGCCTCGATGCCTGGGAGCCTGAATGCATAGGTCCCATGTTTGTGACTCCGGGCATCTGACAGATCTGAGCGGTTGCACTGTGAGTCCCCAAGCTTGCAAGCACTGACTGACTGACGAATCAACAGATCACTGACAGTCTTTGCCTCATGTTTGCACGGCCACTGCAATGCTGTACATCGAATCACCCGCTAGATTCAGTAGACACGGCGGCCCTCTCCCTAGGGTCTGATCGGATGGTGACTTCGACTGGGTACTCCAAGTTGTGCGGAAGACTGATGACCAGGGACCCACCAGAGGAAGTCGAGGTCGTCGGAGGAGAGGATGCCGTGATCGCCCTGGAGGCCAGTTGGAACGCCTGTACCGGGGTTACCGGGGCAGTGAAGCTGTGAGTCACACCTCCGCTATGTCCACTTCCACCGGGTCCTACAAAAAATGCAGTGGCAGGTGTCGGTGCCGGCGGTCCATGTGGTCCTTCAGAATCTGTGGCGGGTCTGCGAGAGCAACCAGGCGTTGGAGGGGGTGGTCCGCGAGAGACAACAGGCGTTGGAGGTGGTGGTCCCCTCGGAGCGCTGGTGCCACTGCCAGTGCCCGGCGGCCCACCGGTCTCCTCATCAGTGGATCGAAGGAGGTCTTCGTCGGAGTCATCAGAGGACAGGGTCGGGTGCGGCTTGGCACTGCTGGCTTGGCACTGGCTGGCTTGGCACTGGCTTTGACCGCTGACCGGCGCGGGGTGCGGGAAGCAGAGCGGTCACGAGGCATTTTCTTGGGCTTGGGCCCCATGTTGATCCCTAAAGCCTGGGAGCCTGGGAGCCTATGAGCCTATAATACATGTTAGACTGAGCTTTGACATGTTGCAGCCTGGCAGCCTGGGAGCCTACTATTATATGACATGTTAGACTGAGCTTTGACATGTTGGAGCCTGGCAGCCTGTCTGAGCCTTGGAGCCACTACCTAGTCTGACCTAGTCGTGATGCATCCACTTTCCAGGAAAGCGGGGCTCGTCAGAACAGCTAATGTCTGCAGCACAGCAAGGTATCGCTTGATTGAATGTGCAGTCCCATGCATGCAGGTCTACAGCGGCAGTTAAGATCAATCGGAAGCATGCAGCCCCACCTCTGCGGCGAGATCCGTCGAAGGCGGAGCCACCATCGCCTCACATCGGGAACACCCGGCAGAATTACTGCATGTGTGAGTGCCCAGCAGAACCTGTGCACTGACATTCGCCGAAGGAGGCACAACCTGGCTCCGGGTAAGGGCCATGCACAAATCACAGCTATATAGAGTGTCCAACAATTCGCAAGTCGCAGGCCTGTGCATGGACATTCGTGGAAGGCACCACCATCGCCTCGACACGGGAATGACTATGCACGAATGACAGTGCCCATATATAATATATATAATATATATATATATATATATATATATATATACTGCACAATAAATCGCAGACCTGTGCAGGTGCATCCGGAGAAGGCTCCACCATAGCCTCCAAGCAGGCAGGATCGGCCATACAATGGCAGTGCCCTTTATATTTCTAACATATATATATATATATATATATATATATATATATATATATAT